>JAFMSR010000005.1:23220120-23245018 GCA_022818135.1 Saxidomus purpurata | reverse complement strand
GGGGGGGGGGGGGCGGGGGGGTTTTTTTTTTTTTTTTTTTTTTTTTTTTTTTTTTTTTTTTTTTTTTTTTTTTTTTTTTTTTTTTTTTTTTTTTTTTTAATATTTTTAAAATTTTTTTTTTTGGGGGAAATGGATTGAAAAAAAATTTTTTTTTTTTTTGTTTTGGGGGTTTTTTTTTTTTAAAAATTTTTTTTTTTTTTTTTTTTTTTTTTTTTTTTTTTTTTTTTTTTTTTTTTTTTTTTTTTTTTTTTTTTTTTTTTTTTTTTTTTTTTTTTTTTTTTTTTTTTTTTTTTTTTTTTTTAAAAAAAAAAAAAAAAAAATATTTTTTTTTTTTTTTTTTTTTGGGTTGGGAAAAAAAAAAAAAAGGAAAAAAATTTTCCCTTTTAAAAAAAAATTTTTGTCTCCCCTTGCTGTCGGGGCTGAAACTGTACTTGTCCTTGATTTAGGCCGAAACTCTTTCAGATGTGTGACGTGAAATTAAAAGACGGTTATAAAATATATAACATTTCACTACAGTAATAATTAGTTTCATAACCTTCAAATGAATAACAGATTATCTCTTAACTGGAAATAATGCTTTCAATTGTTTTACTTTGCTAAATAAATTCATATTAATTAAAAAATAGCATCATTTAAATAAAGATTCATTACTGAAAACAGATCTTCCCTTTAATTTACTTCAAAAATCAATCTTAGACTTCCATAATTGAATTATTCGTTTCAAATTCCACTATCAAAATAAGACGAATTGCAATATAAAACGAACTGATGTACATGTAACAATAAAACATGTTAGTTAGTGTACCAAATAAATGTGCTGGAATATGCCCCGAGTCTGGAAAATGCTCCGCTCCGTAATAATCTCGCAACTTCCTTCGAACATATGCATGAAGTTGATCATATAGAGGCCTTAAATCATCAAACAAACGTCTCACATCATTTTCAAAGTCATCTTGTTCATACCATGACCTATAGTACTCTCCCATATCAGCGTACCTTCCTGAAAGATAGTCAAATGAAAACAATGTTAATAGGCTTGTAAATCTATAACCATTATAATATACACCAACAAACGAGTCTGGGTTCGAGATCTGTAAATATATGATCGGTACTGTCAGACAAAACGTGTACTAGTATGAATATACTACTAGTACAGTGTAACCTCCACTGACGGTCACCTCCCACTAACAGCCACATCCATACAACAGCTAATATGAATTCCCCCGTTGGGTTTTCTATATGTTTTACCTCCCACCAACAGCCACCTCCAAACTCCGGCCAACGGCCACTCTTTTTCATCCCAAATTGACAGAAAACCTCTCAAACGGCCAAGGAACACACTAAACCGCCCATTAAAATTTTGACCGGAAAAGGTTTCCATAAAGCACTTTTCGAGTTATATTTTAGACTGAAATTGGGTCGTGGTCGGACGCGAGAATCGCCAACAAAATGGATGTATACGTACACAACAGTGGCCCATTTCTGGTTACCTGAGATGCACTACAACATCCATAAATTGGTATTTTATTGTTCAGACATACTAAAAGGCCAGAAATGGTTTTTTGTCGCAAAAGATGTTACCAGCGCTCATTTTCTTGTTTCCCCGAGATATACTACGAAATCCATATGCATATATTGTTAGTTACTGCTCAAGTTAGAAAAAGGTTTACGTTTTACCCAATAAAATATTTTAAAGTATGTCACGGTATTAAATGATCATTGCACCATTTGTACACAAAACATCCGAGACATTACCTGCAGATCTTCGTATCTGATAACAAGTCTGCAGCTGCCATCGTACATCATAATACTACCAAAAAACTTAACTTCTCATGATTAAATTTCGTTTTGAATGTGTTTGAAAAGAAAATACAGGATACTTGTAGTTTATATCCCGAAAAACTGTACGTACAATGTCATGTGCTTTTAATATTTAGAATACTTTTGTTGCCACTTTGACTTTCTGTATTAAACCCGATTTCTGAAAATGTAACAGTAGTAGGAAAACACTTCCTATTTTTAAACAATATCATAAAACAATTTCCTTAAAATTTCAAGGGACATTTTACATATCATTATGATCATGCAAAAAAGTGAAATTTGCAAAATATGTCACTTACACAACTTTCGCGTTCAGCTCCCGATGTGCTCTTAACACTGACACAGGACAACAGTGGTGTAGGCTAATCTCATTGCGGTATTTTAAAATGTACTTCAGTAACCCAAATATGGGCGTTTGGTGTATACGCCTGTGACCCAAACGTAGGTTGTACAATATTACGTTCGACATAACTTTAATATAAAACATGCAATCAACGATCGCCTTAGTTTGGTTCGACAGTAGTTTACACGATTGTCATCTGATTGCGGCCTAATGGGACAATAGAGTCTTTACAATATTTAGTACCGAAAGCATAAACCCGGAAAACAACAAAAAGGCTGATCATATGTTTACATTACCGCAAGATAATCCCTCTGAGCAACAGCCAAATCTGGACAACAGCCAATTTCCAGTCATCCGATTGATGGCTGTTTTGGGAGGTTTACATGAAAATCTACTTCCTTTTAGAGCTGATAAATATTTTCTGTTCTGATACATTTCAATATAAATCGGTTTCTGCAGTGTCGTCTCAACACTAGCACAATAACTATAAATACTTTTATTTTTCATATCCTCCGTGTCATGTCTGTGTATGAGCGCGTAATAGGAACGTGGTCTTATGGCTAGGTCGCTGTTACTAAAACGTATAAAAACAGTATCTGGCCAGTTACTCGTGTTGTGAATGAGCTACTGTCATGAAACGTGGTATATATGTGGCTTAAATTGAGATGTAGCTTTGATTTCTTTTCGAGACCCTAGTTTCCAGGTCAAGGTAATTGTATAACAGTTTCAAGCTAATAAGCCAAGATAGGAATAGGACACCTGTTTAAATGTTGTTTGCACACCAGGTAATAGCTGGAGGCACTTGCAATAAGATGGGTTGTTTTGTGGGGTTTTTTTTGTTTTTAAAGCGACAAAAATATCACGCTGGTTATATGTTAGAAAATCAGGTTTGGTTACACTTCCGTGTTTCATGTATAACAATGCGGAGGGACAACTAAATATTAATAGTACATTTACCACCGGCCTTTATTGCTTTATTCAACAGCTCAACCATCTCAGCATATTTGTCTTTCATTTTGGCTCCACTTACATCTCTCCAACCCTTCCAAACATCCTTCAGCTCATCATGATTCCGACTTTTTGTTACGATGTCTATCATATCTATATATTGAAATTTACCTGATGCAAGATATATCTACATAGATAATAAAACCGTTACATCTACGCGAAAACAATCATAAGAGCATTACAATACTGATGAATAGAGTATAAAAGTATATCGACGGAAAATTTGTACATTTAAAATTCAATATTTTTTAAACTGGAAGAACAGCGTACTTAACTATGGTGAAAGAACAAAATACTATGAATCGTTTAACGGCGATGATTTGTTAGTGAATAATTTATGTACGTATACAGTACCAACCTGGTTCTAGAGGTTTACAGTCAGAGGAAGTATTACACCATTTCGCTGAACTGTAAATATCAGTCAACTCAGCTTCAAGCGTGTTTATCTATTTTCGAAAAACCTCAGTCAATAAAGAACATTTATTAATCAAACAAGTTAACATTTTCCTGAAAAAAAATGCTTTAAACGTTTGAAATATGTCACTACAAAATGAAATATCTACCTATTAAGAGTAATACAGTGCAATTCGTTCGGTCTAAATGCACGTTGACCCTTTTTATTAAATACCATGCTTAAAGTAACATTTTCACGGTCGCATGAACACGCTCATGCGTTACAGTTGTACGTGTGTTCATTTGTTGTATATGACTTTTTTCGAACGTTAGTCGGTATGTTACACCAATAACACAAAAAAACTAATACACTGCAGAATCATTATAACTTATAAATAAGAACATACTAAGGGTGAAAGAAATTTCGATGTTGCTATCACAGTTACTGAAAACAAAAACCATTATGGGTGCTGCTTACATTCCTTTTGGCAAATCTCGACCACTACTGTAAAATAAACCACAAATCAGAACATACGTATATATCACGTTTCTTTATCGACTTTATCATTCACATAATCAAATTGCATTGTATGGTAAAGCATACCCGTTTCAAGACCTCTGTGTCATCATACCCAGAGATTCCTACATCAAGAATCATATTTATCTGCCTCTTTAGGCTCGCGTCAGTCAGTGCAGAGACATTGAACTGAGCCGCTTTAATTGATTCGTTCTTGGCAAATTCCGATTTTAACACACTCATCTCAGTCTGAAAAGAAAAAATCTCTCATATACCTGAATAAATTGTTTGCAATGAAAATGTGTACATCCACGGAAAAGTAAAAAATCACTTTTGTGGTCAACAAAATACGAACCTTTCTATATATTGATTATGAAAGTTAAAAAACTTGAAACTTAATTGTTCGAAAAACAAAATCATACCATCTTTTCGCTGTTAAAGTCCGTAATGTTGGTAAAGAATGTCCACATAACAGCTGTATGTCTGTTAGATATCGCCTCAGCCCTGGCATTGTACCCGTTCACTCCTGTCAAATAACTCTTGACTCTATCATCCTCTGTGACCTGCTGACTCAAGGTCACAAGACACAACACAGCGATACAAATATGTGCAATGTTAGTATCACTGATCATACTGAAATACAGACAGATGGTTGTTTTAGGTGAAGCAAAATTGTCTTTATAGTTGTCAGTATCTTTGTAATGATTTATTTATTTATGTTTGCTACTGTTTTCAAAGAGCAGGTCCAGGTCATATTTAACAGAGTTATGCCCCTTTTTGTACTTAGTTCCTGTCACGTAAATTTAACGTTGGCTATAACTTTGCCATTTCTTAAGATTTCTTCATCAAACTTTCAAATTGCATAGCTTATGACAAAATGGTCGTGTTGCCGCCAGATTTTCTAGGTTAAGGTCATATTTGACAGTGTAATGTCCCTTTTTGTACTTGTCACGAATTTATTGGTTATTCTGACAAAGTGTAAGAGGGCGACACAAGTGTTCTACTGAACACCCATCTAGTCTTTTACACATTATATTTAGAGAGAATCACTTAAGTTTAAGCAGCTTCAGTACACCATATTTTAAGATGAAGCGTACATTCATTTATCATAAAAGGTTTTTAGTCTACTGAACTTCTTTGAATTGCTTTCAAAACTTGTGAATGTCAATTGAATGTGAATGATTGAGGTGAACAAAATAGATAAGCCATTGAGAGATGATGCGGAAAGTTGCTTATATTGAATGATTTTATCAACAATTTCTAAATCATATAATAAACAAAACTTGCATGAATAGAACGGTTGAACATATTTTCCCTACACAAACACGACATTTGTATTATACTGATATTCTAAATAAAAAGCTTTAAAATTTGAAAAGATTCGTGTCTACGTTAGAGCGATTAACTAAGAAATGCCGAAATTGCATTTAAATTTCTATTGACGCTGGGTGAAACTATGTCATAGTATCGTACATAAAGCATAATGAACAATTAATACTAATTAATACCCGGTCTATTTGTAAAACAATCTAGGCTCTGGTACCCGGATTCCCTTGTATCTGCCGTTGTAATTTAGTGGGTAGAGCAACTTCCATTTTTTTAACTAAAGGCTATAAACTCCGTGATAACATGAGAAAGAATAATCTTAAAAGTAACATTTGGAACAGATTTTAAAAGTATAGGACACAAAAGCGGGCAAAGAGAACTTAGAATTAGAAGGTCAATACAGCATAGTGTTTTCGACGATCTGGCAAGTCATCGATTCTTTGATATTTCGACGCATTGTATCCGAGAAGGGCAACCTACCACCTGCCACCTTCGCAGATTGTTGACACTCTCAAAGTGCCATGGGCTGTCTTGCTGGATATCAAATGTCTATGTGATAACATGCCAATGTGCTGAACATTTGTGCCAAGTTTTTATAAAATCCTTCAATGCTTGACAAAGTTTCAGCCCAGACACGAAAAAATGTAAGCACGGACCAACGGACGGACCAACGGACGGACGGCGCTATTTCAATATGCCCACCTTTAGGGGCATACAATCATTCTTTACTTCATCTTATGTATCAACTTTTTTCCTATTTAAAACAACTCTTTTTTAAATAGAAAAACAGTTATACTTATTATTCCCTACGGAATATTTGAAAGAATTCTCAAGTATCAAGTTCTACTAAATATAATGTGATAGTTATACCCAAACTTAACATAGTTTGTGGGAGTTATATTCATTCACGTTGACCCTTTTGTCACGTCCGATTCCGGCACAAATATTTGTAAACTTTAAGTTTGATATTTGTAATCACAAAATGCAGATGAAAAGATATGCTTTTGAGGTCAAAGAAGCAAACAGGTAATAATTGGTTTACAAGTACATGTATATATAAATAATAATGATCCTACGCATACATCTTTCTAACATCCGTTTTAAATGAAAGGTTAAACATTAACAAGTCATAAATCCTTTCTTATTTCTTACAAGTAACATGTGTTTTTAGCGGACTCTCAAATATTAATTTAAATTACTTTCTTTATGATAGGCAGTATTAATTAACAATATTGCTGCTGTAAAAAGAAAACAATTATATACATACCTTTTACCACAAAATAAATCTATCTTTTACCACAATATGGACAAACTTTGTGCGTAAACAATATCATAAAATTATACTTAACTAAGTTAAAAAGAAACTGTGCATCATATAGATTTTGGTATACCGTAACAAAATATCATCTATTGAAATTAAATCCAACTGCCGAAGCGTGGATATCTATTACCTTTTACCTGGTATTAGAAAACGGTATTAGTATTAATTTTACTCATGCAATGTTAAAATTTGCGTTTTATATTCTAGATAAGTTTGACTGTTTCTGATCTGGAGTTGTATTTCTTAAGATTGTGTGTAATGCATAGTTCCAACATCCACAATATTTACTTCCCTTGTTCTGAATTGGCAGCCATTTTGAATGGCAAAACTGATAAAGCATTAATATGATTTTTTCTCAACTGTGTGATAATTAAGAAAATACCAAGATAATTTATGTGTGACAACCACATTTTCTTGAACCTGCTGAGTCATCTGCCCATATCAGCATCATATATTAATTATATTTATAAATCTGAGTAGTTTGTAATTGTAAAATAGATTGTTCCCTATTAACTTTAAGGGACCCTGCCATACAAAATGGCTGCCAATTCAGGGCAAGGGAGGTAAATATTGTCGATGTGGGAACTATGTATATGCTAAACCGCAACACGCATAACTGGAATTCGATTACAAAACTATAATCAAACGGTGTCACCTTAAATTATTACTCGACAAGAAACACCTATTTTGCATGTTTCAAGTAAAACATGAACGATAAAACATACAATGTTACGGTGCCCGTGACATGTGATATTTTTTTTGGAAAAACGAAATAACATTTAAATAACATTTCGTAAAAACGAAATAAACTTTAGGTGATACAACATATAAATCGGGAAAACAAAATTTCAACCGCCTCGATAACCTAGTGGTAGAGTGTCCGCTTCGAGTGCGGAAAGTGGAGGGGCATACCAAAGACGTAAAAATGGAACAAGTAGCTTCCTTGTTTGGCGCTCAGCATTAAAAGGGAAACTGGCTTCTCTCCTCTGGAATGAGGTGTCGATAGTGATTAAATATAGGTTGTATTGCTTGTTTCACAATCTACCTAGAATGAATTAGTATAAACTAAATTTCAATCCTGCACTTATTGAAAGTCAAGACCATGAAATAATGTAACGGTATATAAAAACAAAAATAATATCAAACAGGGAATGCCACGTACCAAAAACGCAGCCTCCCCAAAACGAGCCCCACAGCACCCAGAAGTGCACACCACCAACACACACACACACACACACACACGCACGCACGCACGCACACACACACACAACACACACACACACACACACACACACACACACACACACACACACAATCATGTACACACACAAACATACACTACCAACACACACAAGCACACAAAGCAAACACACGAGGACAAAACGAACAATTAACGGAACACAGTGGCCTTAACGGAACACATATGCCTTAATTGTTTAACAAACAGAGAATTGACAGTGGACACACTTCAGGTTAATAGTTCAACTATTACAGAAGACAACCCTCTTGACAAGAACAAACGTAAAGGACAAGACAGACATAACACAATTTAATGATCACGTCTCACATATAAGAAATGGTTTGAATAAGTCAAACTGGTGAAATGGTTTGAAGAAGTCAAACTGGTGAAATGGTTTGAAGAAGTCAAACTGGTGAAATGGTTTGAAGAAGTCAAACTGGTGAAATGGTTTGAATCAGCAAGCTGATTTATATTAGTGAAGTAAAGTTCAATCGAGAAACCAGTGTTTAACTTTCGGTCTAATAAATCAGTATGAATCTAAAACAATGTAAAAACTACGGAAGCACAGAGGTGACATGTGGGAATTTTTTTTATATTATCACGTGGCCACGCGATAATAAAAAAAGAAAAAACGAAAAACTAAACGCTATCGCGTGGCCACGCGATAATAAAAAAAGAAAAAACGAAAAACTAAATTTATCGCGTGGCCACGTGATAATAAAAAAAGAAAAAACGAAAAACTAAACGTTATCGCATGGCCACGCGATAATAAAAAAAGAAAAAACGAAAAACTAAAGATATCGCGTGGCCACGCGATAATAAAAAAAGAAAAAACGAAAAACTGAAGTTATCGCGTTTTGTTTTTCGTTTTTTCATTTTTTATTATCGCGTGGCCACGCGATAACGTTTAGTTTTTCGTTTTTTCTTTTTTTATTATCACGTGGTCACGCGATAACTTTAGTTTTTCGTTTTTTCTTTTTTATTATCGCGTGGTCACGCGATAACGTTTAGTTTTTCGTTTTTTCTTATCACGTAGCCATGCGATAAATTTAGTTTTTCGTTTTTTCTTTTTTTATTATCGCGTCGCCACTCGATAGCGTTTAGTTTTTCTTTTTTTTTTTTTTTTATTATCGCGTGGCCACGTGATAATATAAAAATATTCCCACATGTCACCTCTGTGCTTCCGTAAAAAACAGACAAATATTTTACGAAATTAGTTCACATTGTTTCACATTCAAACTTTATTTCCTAGTGGTAAAATACAATTTGTTTACAAAAGTTTTTTCTAGTAATGATCTTGTTTTTGTTTTGATTAATTACCTGTCAACTATATCCTGTAAGTGTATCATATTTTACGTGCAAAGGAAACCCTGCACGTAAATTTTTCGTTCGTGATAAACATTTAGAGGATATACATAAATTTCATGACGTAAATATAAACTAATTATTCATTTTCTTTATACACTAATTAAGTCGATCGTGCAAACTTTCGAAATGTTTGAAAAGGATAACATGGATATGAAAGTGATGATATTAACTTTATTGTGTTCCATTAGTGTCGTGCTCGGACAGAACAAGGCAGCTGAGGCTTCAAGACCACGTTGTCCGCCGTCTTTAAAGTGTCCGGCTGTGAAGTGCCTTTTTCCTATTAATTATCCAGGACACTGCTGCCCAATCTGCCCTTCAGGTGGGTGTAGCTTTTCTAATATTTGAGAACTCTGTAATTCAAAAACATAAAAGTAATGAAGTAATTATATAATCATACTTTGGGGAGAAAATAGTAATCTCGGAAAAATTAAGGTAAGATAAACATACATTTAGAAATATCAAGGTATTAGATTTGCTTAAAGAAATTTTGTGAGTTTTATGTTACACGAGGGCAACGATGGTACTCATTGGTGAATTGGCTGGTTACTTAAATATATTTGTTTTTCACTGACATGCCGGTATACCGGATAGCTTGACCGAAACAGAACACCTCCAAAACGGTCAACATATAGTTTCATTAATTTGTATCTTTTGGTTAATATTGTTGTCATTTTGTTGTTTTGATTTTAATTGTGGCGGTACGTCCAACGACGATAACATTTGATTTGGTCAATCCATGGACGGTCTACTTTACCTTGAACCCTAGCTTTAAATGGACAATGCAAATGACCAGCGACACGGGAATATGGGCCTTGAGACAAAATGAACAAAACAATATTTTAATATCAATGTTGGAAAATTTCAGTAACCTACGTCCAGTACATACAAAACTACAACATTTTGAATAGTATACCTAAGGCGTCATTGTCCACTCTTTAAATGACATCACATACCACAATTTGACGTGAAAACTCACTTCGATTTACATGGGCAGTAAACTATTCCCGTAATCATTTCCTAACAGCATCATTTATTTTTTGTTGAAACATTATATACTCTTTCAATATACATTATATCTGGTGAACTATTTCATGTCTTCTTTCCACGATATGCCTTTTTGGCCTGGGGACTGAAAGTCCCCTAGGCCTAAGTTAGTATACCACATTTCAAACACTGCAGACAATTTAACTGTGCTATGTGCGAATAACAACTGTAAACATGCGCTATGCGAAAGTAGTGCAAGACAGACCAGATCAATCTTCTGTTTGAATGTCGCATATGATAAGAACATATTACAAATAAAAAGAGTACATACAACGTCAAACGATTGCAGAAGGCTATAAAGCTTACGGGCTGCATTACACATTTTTTTCTGTTTTAGAAATTAATGCGCTGTTAGCTGATTACGGAAGATAATCATATGCATATCACGGAAAAGTACGGATATTTACGGACATTTACGGAAACGTACGGAGCTCGATATAAGAGTTTGTAGTTTGATTTTCAAATTTCCGATGTTATTTCATTGACAACTTTGTTATTTACGAACGATTACATAATATATTTACCTAAAAATAAAGGACTTGGTTCGCCTTCTATGAAAAATGGCCCAATATTTAAGAAAATAGAAAAATTATTATTTAATCATTTTTCGTATATATACATGTAAACCAAGTGTCAAAGCACACACAGATACAATTTTTAGCTTGAATCATCATATATCAAAGACGATGACAGTTGAATTAGACACCCACCGTCGCGGAATTCGTGTGATTTTTTAAGTTTTCGTAACTTTGAATGGAAATTTAAGTATGAGCACAGTCCTCGACAGTCTATATTTTTACACAGAATATTCTTCAGTATGCACCCCGGGTATTCGACTTCTTCGAACGCAGATGGGTACTACTGACGACATATGTATCTACATGACCGTCATGACATGCACGCTGGAATAACCCCGATATTTTTATTATTTCTCTTTATTGTTCCGATCGGTAGTAATGTGTAAGCATGTATGAAGTTTTATGATAAACTGACGCATTTTGATTAAAGAATTTCCCTAAAATGTTGAAAAAACTACAGTAATGTTGCCAAATATGACATTTAATTGCTTATAATAACAATATATATAAACGACATTAGACACGTATACAGACAAATGTATAAGGTATCAATACAAACAGCCCTAGACTTTGGAATTAGTGGTATCGTTTTGATATAAGCAAATTTATAGAGGTCGGTGAAGTTAAACGGATACGTCTGACGACCGAAGGAGATACGTACGAACGCAGATTAATATGAAATCAGGATACGTATAACGGCAGATAACAAGTAGTAAGTGTAAATAGGTGTTTTCCAATCAGGATAAATATTGGTTTTAAACTAATTACATTCAGTATGGCAGATGTTTAGTCTGTGCAGAAGGATGTAGCATGTATATACTGATAATAATTATGTATTCAACCTCCGTGAGAGACATAATTATTTATTAGTGATACATGTCTGTCACTGTTTTTGTCATTAAGAATTGTCCACGCAGCTCCTCTGATACCACGTGGTGGTTTTACACCAAACTTCTTATAAGCGTAGTTGTGCATATTATCGGCATGTTCCGGTTCAATGATTTTCAGTGGAATAACCGCCCTTGATACATATAATTTTATGATGTTATGGCTAATTTTCCTATAACATCCGACAGATTTCCACTCAACCTAAGATAATTGAGCAGTGCCAAGCTTAGTTATGCATATCGCCGTCAAATCCGGTTCAGTGATTTTCAGGGGATTTACATTGATGGCCATTGATTCTTCAAATTTAATGATATTTTTGCTACTTCTCTATCGTTGGCCAGATTTCCACTAAACCTAATAGAACACAAGTTGTCGTCGGCATGTACCGATTCATTGATTTCAAGGGAAGTTGCAAACCCTGATGTGTCATATTTCATAATGTCTAAAGTTACTAATTCTCCTAAACGTTGGAGTTGAATTTTACCAAAATCCACTTGAGTGGTCATTGTCAAGCGTAGTTGTTCATTTTCGTCAGCATGTTACGGTTCAATAAATTTTGCGGAACTATATCTTTTGATGTCTCATACTCTAATATGCTTGTGCGACTAATCCTATATCGCTGGTCAGAAAACTACAAGACTACACTGAAGTGATTGGTGCGAAGCCTGAATTTATGTATATCATCAGATTGTTACAGTTTAGTGGTATGCATTTTCAACTCTACTGAATAATGCTGAATAATAAGAGACATGTGGGGGGTTGACAGGTAATCTCTAGTTTAGAGAATGAATTGATAATGGGGTCTCTAAGTCTCCTGCAACGAAGTCTTTAAATCATCGATGTCAAGTTTCCCATATACACTAGTAACTAGTCAATGATCAATTTCATTACTAACTATCGTATGCGTATTCGAGTATGTACATCTCATATGAAAGTTGTAGAAACATGTTAGAGACAATGTTAGTACAAATAATCTACAAGTACAGACAAGTTCATTTAATGCTCATGTAAAATGTTAAATACATTTGTAATTACAGTTTTAAGGATGAGGAGGGTTGTTGTACTCGCCCCAGCTTTTGCGTTGATCAAAGACGTGTTATTAATATTAATAACTTCAAAACCGACAAACGTATCGACTTTTAAAAACTCTTGCCATGCTTGTTTCTCATGGTAATACATACAAATGCAGCAAGTCACATATATTTTTCGGAGTAATGCCTCTATTTGTATTATGATTTTGTAACAAAAAGTTAAAAGTCCGGTACCTCATTAATAAAAGATAATTTTACAAAAATCATAATGATACTGAAGTTTTTTCTATTTAGCCTTGACTTAAAATTAACTTTTATTACATAGTTTTTCTGTTTAAGATAAAAACTAAAGTTATCAACAGTATTCCCATCATAAGACTTATGTTTCATCTTTTACGTATCTGCAGTTTGTATGGCGTTTTACGTATCCACCGTCTGCGTTCATACGTACCCTATAATATTTTCATCTGTCGTCATAAGTACGCTTAAATAGAACATCATGCTTTTTTAAGTGTCAACTGCAGCTGCTGTATCAGTCATAGCGAAAAGAAAATATGTTTTTCTGCTACAGAAAATGTGTAGTTTTACGATTCATGCAGTTTTGGACTCTTTCGATTATTAGATTTCTTAAAATTCTGTTAAAATCCGAAAAATTGCCACTTCTGGTCTGATTTCCGTAATCGTTACAACACGTCGGTCTTTTTTCAGCTAAACAATTGAGCATTGCCTAGTAAAAATATATTGAAACTCATATTGAACGAAAACATTGTGAAAATGAATAAAAAAGAGAAGATATTAGGTATTTTCCAGCTTACATGTCAGGACGTTCATGTATATACATCTGTCGTCAGTAGTACCCATCTGCGTTCGAAGTAGTCGAATACCCGGGGTGGTATGATTCTGCCATGCCTGAAAAATCTTAAGACTGTCGACAGCTGTGCCGGGGGTGATTTTTTTAAAAAATGCGAGTCCTGGAGACATAATGCAAGGAGAAAAATTTATGTGTATACCGTTTCTATGACAGAATGTAAACATATGCAGCACAGCACATTTGCCTTCTAACGTGTCCTTTTGATGTTTTGTTGACAAAATGGAGCACTGAACACAATAAGTAAGTATAAAGGTCTTGATAAAGTATCTTTATTTCTTTAAAAAATGTTAATTTGTCGTATAAAGGTAAATCAGTATCCGCCAGGTGAGTGCACGTGTCAGTGTCAAATAAGTTAATAACTTTGGGATGGTTTTGGATTATTTTTCATCTGTTCGTCTAAATCGGGAAAGAAATTTACAAGATGAGTTCTTGTTCCTTTGTTGAAGCGTGTGCATTTCTGTTTTGGTCAGTCTGCACATAAAACCCATAATATTTGTGGAAACTGCAAACCGAAAGTAGAAATAGGACAGTAACCTTGTAAATGTAACTGTTCCGAGTCTGTCTGTTTACAAACAAATCGTACTAAGATGCATGCTATCTGATGGTGTTTTCAGTCAAGTGCAGTAATAATTCATGTTTTTATTTAAAGAGCTCCCCTGGCCCTAGTATAGAATGTGTTTTAAAAGAAATTTTGTATCGAATTGACTGGGAGTGGGTGGGGAAGGGTGACGTGATCAGAACCACTTTGTACAGTCATGCAGATGGTCAAACTTATTAGTGGCATTGTTTAATGAATCTGGAAAATAAAAAGGCTCAAATCCTGGTGCAGGCATGATTTATTCCCTCATATAAGCCCTGATACCTGAATTATTTCCTGATAAAAGTTAAGTTAGGTCAGGAGACATTTCTTATAAATATATCATATACATGTATCTGCATGATGTGTGTGTTGGCATTAGAATTTATTTAAGTTTTTGGATATGTGTAGTAACTGTATCCATGACAGCTTGTTTTGACTGCTTCTACAAGCAGTATGTCCAGTGCATAATACTGTTGACAAAAATATTTTGAAGATTATTGTGGTTAACAGCTTCTGTCTATGCATAGACAGTGTATATCTACTGTATATTAAAATCAAGGATTATGTGACATGAGTAGTAGTTCCACATGTGAAATGTAAATATTTATATACTTCATTTCTTCTGTGTTTTCAAAGTTTAAACTGTTTTTATTGAGATAAGGGGCTACAATCAGCATATTATTGCACTCCTTTTTTCAGTGCAGACTCCATGCAGCCGGGATGTTATTCTCCAGTATTGTTTGGATTATACCTAGCTGATCTTTAAGCATACCATGCTCAAGACAGGCTCAAAGTAGGCATTTAAAACTGTATTCTGTATGTGTATGATAAGTTCAATACAGTTAATGATTGTAATGATGAATCCTAAATGATAAAATAAATGATCAAGTACTGACTATTCACTGACCCACAACTTTATGTTACATGCATTCATCATATTGCACTGTTTGATTTAACTTTATCAATAAATTTACAGGCTGGTCCTTTCTAACACTCAAAGAATGGCCATGTCTTCTAGATTCCATGATGTGACATAAGGTAAGAGACATCTCTGCATAAGTGCACATATATCAAGAAAATTGCTGTGACAGTGTATTTCAACTATATTTACCAAATGTAAAACAACACTCTTTTCTCTAATATATTTTCATCTAGTGTACCATGAAACTTACAGATCTGAAGTATGTAGACCAACATAAATTGTTTGCACTCACATATTGTTTATTAATAGTATCAGTTTTCATTCTGTAAATTTACAGGATATTTCAGAATTCATTTTAAAAATGTCAAAATGATAAATGTTCATAAACATGACACATTTTTCCATAGTTGCAGGATCCCTGCTGTATTTCTTGATTGAAGAAAAGATGTAAAGTGTTGGAAAGGAGCAAAACAAAAAATGTGATATCACTCATCCATTACTCATGACCATTTCCAGGACAAACTCTTATACTTCATATGGACAATTTCACAGGGACAAAATAAAAATTGTCATTTGGTATGTATACAAAAATTAATCTAAAATGTATAAACTAACTGCTGGTTTTTTAAAATATAATTGTGATAATTAATATTGGTTCTTCGCATTAAAATAAACTTATCAAGTCCCTTATAGTAACTAATGATAATGTTCCTTGACAGGTATGACATTTGGAAGTCCATGAAAAGCATGAATGTGCCATGCCTAGATGTACAGTACAGATTTAAAGCCACATGGAAGCTTGGTACACATACTTTTCTTCAAACTGGTCCTTGGAAGGTATTCTGAATAAATCTACATCATTATTTGCATTTAACTAAATGCTACATCAGTAAAGTACAATATTGCAAGGTTACTGAGTGGATAGGGAGTAAATGTAACACAAATCTACTCTGAATTTGACATTTTTTATGGAAATACTCAAAAGTCAGACTTATTGTTTTGTTAACTTCTGGAGTTTTAAATATTCTTTGAGGACATATACATGTCCCTATGCTTTAAATTACAGTCAGATTAGCATGTCATATATAAAACTAGAAAGTGCCAATATGTCATTCATTTAAAGAAAACATTAATTTCAGGTGTGATGGGAAGAGTCCAGTTCTTACAAGATATTGCTTCTATTGTACAGGAGTCTTAAAAAGAGTAGGAATGTTCATGGAGTTGTGGATAATCTGCACCATTTTATAACTAGCCAAAGTTCTGCAAAGGAAACTTCAAATTACTGCCATGGCTGTAAAAATACATAAATTCAGACAGTGTCCGTACCAGAAATTGTATTTGTATGCAATGGGTATTGTGATAAACTTATTCTGCTTTGATTTGTTTTGAAACATAGTTATAATACTTTAAATATAATCCAAGAAGTAGGTATTAAATTGAAACTAGAATTGATGATTAATTAGTACTGGCTGTTATACTTAGCAATTAGTACATGTATTTATGGCAACATATATTACCTTTTTTGTTCACTTTAGTATGGAAACTTTTGTATGCCTTTTACAGGCCCACAATTAGAAAAAATGAACCATATAAGCATACTATTCTTCTCAAAAGTTGTGATAAAAAGGTATAAGGTTTCTATGGGAACAATTTTAACTGTGATGTGTAAACCTGTATTCGTATATGAAATATTTTTTTCAGTTCAAGTAAGGACAACTTTCAAAAGCATTGCACAAAGTACAACACTGAATTAGATGACAGTATTTGTCTCCAGTTGAATTTATTTGGTTACCATGGAAACAGTTTCCAGATTTTATTGTATATCCAGACAAAAATGTTTAAAAATCTACTCAAAGATTGAAACTATTTCATTCTTAATTGAGTA
Organism: Saxidomus purpurata; assembly: GCA_022818135.1. Classification (NCBI taxonomy): domain Eukaryota; kingdom Metazoa; phylum Mollusca; class Bivalvia; order Venerida; family Veneridae; genus Saxidomus; species Saxidomus purpurata. The sequence continues at coordinate 23,227,882 of JAFMSR010000005.1, read as the reverse complement.
ATAATGTAAAAATTGAACAAGTTCAAAACACCAATTATTTTGTTACACAAGATATATTAAAGTGTATATGGTAATTGTATTGATACCATAGGAACGGGCACATTATATGCACATTATTAGATATTATCTTGACTATCATTTAGCACATATTATTTTTTCAAGAACGTGATTTAAGATGCTCAAAAAACATAAAAATCTAAAAAGGGATTTTTTTCACATTCTTAACTATGTTACCATGGCAACCAAATTCTTATTTGTATAACTTTTTGCATTTTCCAAAAAGTAATGTTTCCCATGAGCTGCAATCAATAATACGTTAAGATGCTTGCACTATATGTATTTTTTCTATTTTAGTCAAAATAATTATTTCGTTGCTATGGCAACAGATGACCTTCAAATAAAATGAAATTGTTATATTTCACATATTGAGTTATCTATCTTTCATTAAAACTTACTCTCACCAGAATTTAGAGTTGGGCCAATTTTACCTATAAGTGAACCATGTCATTTCTCTAAAAAAAGATATAATTAACGTACATTCCCGAGAAGGAACTTACGTGATCAAAATCACCCGCCATTTATCGAGGACGCTGCATGTCACGGCCCAGTGAATGGTTTCACCGATTACAACTACAAGATTACCCAGAATCATTTTTGGTTTTCTCTGATATTCATATTGTACAGTACTGTATTTATATTTCATTGCTGGTATTGCTTTGTTTATTTCTGTTTCAAGGTCTTGTCCTTGGTACACAATAATTTTTCTATCCACGTCATCAGATCATATCGCTTGAAGTTGTACAAAGCGCAGATCGAATTATTTTTATTGGTTTAAACAATTTATAATGTTGAATATGTGATTATTTTTCATTTAACGTACGTTCTATAATAAAACAAACTTCCCTGCCACCCATATATTTGTGAATCATTCATTCCGTGTCATATATTGAATTTCGTCCTCTGCACATTTCAAATCGCTGTTGCCATAGTAATGGTCTTGGGGGATTTTGTAGCAAGAAGTATGTTTCTGTTGAGTAGAATATAGTGGCTATCAGTTTTTATCATTGGTTTTGCATTTAAAAAGGGTAACAAAAATGTAAATTTTATGGGTTTTTTTATCAATTATTGTCGAAAAATGTAACAAATGTTCGAAGGTACATTTTCGCGCGTCGACGGTCAAATATTATGCCTTCTCTATGATGAGGTCCCACCCGATGAGCTCCCACATGGCTGCTTATTGTCACCGGAAATCAACACTTAATTATTTTAACGAACCTAAACATGAGACTAAAGATATAGATAAGAAGCACTTGAACCTGTATTTATGTTCCTTACACTGCATTTTAAATATTGGTTGCCAATCAAGAAAGGGTGTCAATGTTGTCTTTGCCATGAAGTCGGGCTGTTATCTCAAATTAATATGTTGTGCGACTAACTATATGTAACCTGTTGCTCTTATCTTTAAGTTGCTTTGAAAAATATTAATGTTTGATTACCAAATATAAGTAGGGTGGGGGTGGGGTATATGTTTGCAATATCTACTGCACTCTTAATGAATGCAGTTGTGGTGTTTTGTCATGTTTTTCGCGGTTTGTTACACATTATTGAAGATTTCTGAATGGCTGTTTAAAGTTAGTCAAAGTTATATGCTTCATTTACCATTTTTTATGTGTCACGAGAGTTTTGTAAATGTTAAAACCCATTTCCCGGTTACTGGAAGTGGAGGGAGGGGGGTGGCGTTCTAAAGCAAATACTTAATACCGTCAATCATAGCTAGTAAAAGAGCGGGTTGTGTAAATTACGAAGTGTTTCGTTTGAAATGAATTTTCAAAATAAAATTTGTTGTAGAGAACCATAAAAACTAAACCATACGTCATATGTGCAAACTAATAGAAAGATAGAGGTCAGAAGAATCGTGACTTTTGAGATGATTTTTTTTTCTACTTTTAGCGTATTTTTGATCGTTTGAAAAACGTGTGATGTTTATAATATAAGTATAGAAAATTATTTTATTGCATATTTTGAAATTTATGAGCACATATTTTACGTTACAATAAAAAAAAGTGTTGAAAAGTTCTTATGTATCTTAGTGTAAATCTTCTCTCTGTTTATTGTATATACTTAAGCAAAGCATTGATAATAGAAGAAATATATTTACTTCTTATAACGTATTTAAACACTGATTTATTATTTTCATTTGCCAGGTGGTAAAAAGCAAGGAACATGTCCTGTGTTTACAGGACCTGGTCATTGTGCCGAGATATGTACTAGTGATTTTGACTGCATAGGAAAACAGAAATGCTGCAGTATTGGATGTGGACATGACTGTGTAGATCCAGTCACAACAGGTAATTTTGTATGAGCTTATTCACCAAATTTTGCACTATGATTTAGTTCAGCATAAAAAAAGATAGACAAACTGTATTTTACTCGTATTAGCGTTTTACGTGGAACAAACTCTGTATCTGTATCTCTGAACTCAGCTTCCTTTTAAAAGAGCAATGATTTTAAGTTACTGAAAATGTTTTACTGTGTAAGCAGCGTCCTGTAAATAATTTTCATACTGAAATACAAATGTATATCATAAAGAGAAATGAGAAGGATCAAAAAGTTCATATTCGTACTTATATGTGGGATGATGGTTTTCTCACTATGATTATATTTGGTTATATTTAGGGGTCAGAAGTATAGACTGAGACTTATTTATACTTGACATATAGTTCCATTGGCCCGGATGCTGTTTTTTATGGACTACATTATTTATAGTAAAAGTTATGTACTGTACAACACATGTATCTTGAATGTCTAAAAAATAATGATATTATAGCTAACCCCTTTAAGAAAAAGACTTCTCATCATTGTCAACGCATTTGCTGAAATTAAACTCTCTATAACAAAACTTTCTGTTCAAAGAATGTGAAAAAGCAGTTAAAAGATATGCGCATTATAAATGTTATAGCACTCATTTCAGGCACTTTTGAATCGTCATGTTTCCCATTTAGTCGTTATCCTTATTATTGTAATAAACTGGCCAACATGTTAGAACAACAAAAACCATGCTCGCTGCTTTGTAAATGAGTTTTTCTACATTTCTGATTTGATTATTTGTATTGAAACTGGCAATACAATGTCATTTTCAATGACGTACATTGAATAATGCTGTTTTGTAACAACTACTAAAGTAAATTATGATGTCTGAGTGCCCGAAACTGTACCCGACAACTTACATTAATTACATATTGCGGGTAGTTGGTGTCAGTTTTTCACAGTCTTTCCACTCGTGCCTTTGATTTTATAAGATCTGTGTTAGGAATAACATTCAAATTTTGTTTCAGATAGCTGAATAAAGTAATAAGCTAATTTTACCACAGACACAGGAGTATGGAGTCCCAACCCGATTGGCCGGCACAGTACATCTACGGTCATACAGTGATCAGACATAAAGTTTGGTGGTTATCAAAAGCATGTTTTAAAATTCTTTTTTTCACTAAACAGCCTAATAATATATCGTAAGGCTGTTTAGTGAAACATTTGAAATTTTAAAACATGCTTGGATGACAACCATGCATTTTGTACGATTGCTGTTTGGCCCTAGATGCACCCTGGTGATAAAATTATGCCGACCAGGGGGTCACTTTCGCCACTCCAAGAATCTGTTAATTTTACAGTGTTTTATCGACCAATGTCCCTACAAACGTGCACTAACAACAATATTGGCAATCGCCAAACAATTGGGGTTTAAAAAGTTGAAACTGGTTATTAGAGATGGTGAATTTAAATCGAATCCGTTATACCAAAAAATGATAATACAAGAAAACCTAAATTATTACAATAAATTATTTCAAGACATTAAGCAGAAAAGCCTTCCAAACATTTTTTTAGAAATTACACTGTTTTGCGCAAGTTAAACGAATGAACAAAATGGAATTAATGACAACTTTTTATATCGTTAAATCATTTTAGAACTTACAGGTAAAAGCAACATTGTATATATCAAATAGTTTACGTTGCATAATATATTTTAGGAAAAGCTTGCCTTCACAAAGGTAAATGGCACGCACATGGTGCTTCTTTCAAAGACCAATGCAATACATGTATATGCACAAATGGAACAGTGTCATGTACGGAGATGGCTTGTAGTAAGTCATACTTTCATTTTCCTTCTTCCATGACTGGTTTAGTTAAACAAGAATTACAAAGATGTAAGTAAACACCATGTTGTCCGTTCTGTTACATGAACATTAAATATAAACAACATTTAAAGGAAACAATTACTCTTATCTAGTGCCATTATCGAAAGAAACGATTGTGATATACATTGTACTTTGTATCTCAGAAATAAAAACGTCTGTATTTCTAAACTTATCACATATACGGTCTGTAGACTAGATAACTCGTTATTTCATCATCGAAACGGCACAGGTCCAAATTTAGCTTATTGTTTTGAAAACGAAGAACTATGTTCGAGAAAATCTGTGAACTGTGAAAGAACCGTACCTGGCTGCCACAATACAATGATTAGACATTACTAAATGACACATGACCGTATAATTGACATTAAAAAGAGAAAGTGAGACAACAGAAAGTGTTACATACTGGTGTTGCTTTTATTTGTAGTGCCGTAAAAGGCAAACTACTTAGTTCGTGACCTTACAACTTCATACTTGAGGGAAAAGCAACAGCTCTTTCAACTTGACTTTCGCTTAAAAGAAAATAAGCTCCGGAACGAAGCTAATTTTGAAGCCTTCCACTTGTTTTAATCATTTTGTTTTTATTAACAGTGCCGAAACCAGGAAAATGCCCAGAGTCCAAAATTCCAGGTATCTGTATATTAGCGTGTACGTCAGACTGGAGTTGCCCGAATGTCGAGAAGTGTTGTAGTATTGGATGTGGATTTATGTGCACACGACCTGTTGGAGAAGGTAAATTTTGTTTTGATTAAATCAAGAGCGATAAATGTGTATAACTGTAATGTATGTAACATTTTTTCAAAATGTTTCAGTCATATTTGACATAAAAACAGATAAATGCATCTGCTTTTTTGTTTCTTATTTCATAATATGCCACTAAGATAATGATTACGTCAGGTAAAGTCCTTTTATTGAACTTCCGGTACGGACAATGGTCGATAAAATTCAAATTCCAAGCTACTCTATGGCTTCTGAAACTAAACATAAAAAATACATATTCATGTACCCTTTAAGGAATCTGTGAACTAACTTGATATTTCTCTTGTTGTAAAATGTTTAAGTTTATATGTTGCATATGGCAGTTAAACGTGTAGCATTTTTACTTGATTGCTCTTTTGTTAAGACACATTACCACTGAACTAAACACTGACTTAAGTAAATGTTTCTTGTTTTTGTTTCAGTTTCATCGCTGCCAAACTGTGCTGGTGTTTATTGTCCGGAAATATATTGTGATAATCAATACACGCCTCCAGGGAAATGTTGTAATGTTTGCCCGTCGCTGCCATCATACTGAATCAGACAGTTGCATCTCAACACTACATGCCCGTGTTATTCTCTCTTAAACAGCATTTTCAAAGACTTCGTTGAAGAACTGAATATTTATTACTTGCAATTACCGAAACTTCATTGGTTTAATACACGTTGTCTGTACTTGTAAGCATAAAAAACTTAGTAGGTTACTCATTTTGTATAATTGCAGTACAAAATAAACAAGAACAAAATTAATGCGAGGCATTGAAAAAATCATTTTTGTTTATGTTTTCGGTTTCAGATAATGTGTTGGAATAAGGCATTTAGATCATCCACAATGTCCTTATACCGACGCAGAATTGTGTATTTTATGAAAAACATTTGAAAGTGAGAGGTGCAGCTGTTAAATTGCTGATTTGCCATAGAAACATTCCTTGGATAATACATACAAAATGTACATGTTCTCCAATTCTTTGCAACATTGTAGACGTATTTTAATAAAATGTTTGTGACTTGACATCTAACTATTAAAAACGGTGCATTTATAACACTAGTTTGTCGTTTGGTGTCGTTGGGTAGTCTATGGGTGTCTTCGAGAAAAAAGTCGGGGCGGAAGGATCAAATATGATTGATGTCATTTAACACTTTTCAGAACGGATGCAAGGATCAAGTCATTCTTTTTTGTAAAAAAAATCATTTTTGGAAAAATCTTTAAAATCAAAAGAAATTTTTCAGTATTTAATGACTGCTCCTACCATGGAACTCCCGAAAAATGCAACTCCGTATAAGGCTCCGCCTTCAAGGGCGGTGTCAATAATCACAAGTATAGTTACTCGCTTTTACAGCAAACAAATGTTTCAATATGATCATAAATGAAAACTGCAAATCTTCTTATTCAAAACCACAGGAGCCAGAAGAGCTTACATATTTTGTATACACCATTGTCTAGTGGTCCTCTTTAAGTTTGTTCAAATCATACCCTTTGGGTCTAAATTGTCCCCACCCGGTTGATCACTTGTTTTGCAAGGAGTTATATAGGGAAACCGTAAATATCTTTTTGTCTGAAACCGCACGTCCCAGAGCTCAGACAAGTGAGGACACCGCTCGGTCACACGTCCGTCGCCGCTGTTCTCGTTATGTCCCGTCTAATAGACATATGGGCTTATATACTTCGGGGAAATAAATGAAAGCAAATGAAAAAAGAAATATATTACGTTGCTATAGAAATAGAACACAGAAGCAAAGCATGCAAGAACAGAATATTATAATGACAGCACATAAGGGAAAAGCAAAACTACACAATAAGTTTGAAAAGAATGAAAATGCGGAATAAGGATTGTCATATATAAGGCAGGTAATAATTAGAGAACGTAATTTAAAAACTAGAGATGAAATACATAAAGTAATCCCTAAACACCATCAACATAATACTCACCGACAATCAGACTTACCAGTTTTAGAATGAAAATTTCCAACTTTGAGACAAATTGTCTGCTTAAAAAGCATCCAATGGGTTATGCAACATACGCCATGATTGTCATATAACCTCACTTGTGAACCAAAAATGTGTTTGGCATTCAACCTTTATTTATAGCTTGCATGAAGATTCTTTTCTTTACAAAATAGTCATTCATAACTAAATATAAATAATAAACTAAATACTAATATTGTACAACGCGAGTTATTCAATCAAGTCGCCTAAACTGTATTGCCAAGTTCTAAAAATAGGTGTAGAATAGAAGCTTTGATACATATTGTTCAGCGCTCTGAGGACAGAAGCTTTAATGATTGACTTTGTGCATAAAAGAAACTCGCCACTATACTAAGTAATGCCCGCACGGGCATAACCCAAAAATGTATGAGAACACAATGAAGCTATATAAACTTTAAAGTCCCCGGATCTTTTTGGATTAAGTGTATACTGGTAGGATCATGTTACACAAATGTTCAAATCACCCTAAAACAATATTGACATATTCATTTGTTTTGTATTCAAGTTGCAATATCATTGAAAAATGCCTCTTCATATTTCTAAAATTTGGAAATTTAAAGTGGAATTATGCGCATTTTTTTCAAGTAAAAATCCAGCTGAAATATGTGTGTGTACAAAAGGGTAGAGGAAATAATAGCTTTTAACCCAATACACCAAACTCTTCCCGCTACTAGTATGAAATAATAACTTTCCAAATATTGATTTTCTTATTTTGACTGGGAGAGTCTTTTTAGAAAAAAACAACTGCATGCAGGAGTAGCTTCCCTTCCACTGCCGAAATATCTACCAACAACAACAACGACACATTCAACTATCATTTTATCAGTCC
>JAFMSR010000005.1:23203271-23219620 GCA_022818135.1 Saxidomus purpurata | reverse complement strand
GTAAAAGGGTGAGTCAGTGTCAGCTGCCAAAAGAAGCAAGTATTTGCAAGGTCATGGGATTGGGATTAATGAAAAACGGTCAAATTATTATTTCAGACTTTAATAACAATAATTTAAAGCTATTCAACCAAAAACTTGCAGAAGTGCAAAAAGTATTTTTGCCTCACAAACCTCGTCATGTTTGCATGATAGATGATGATATCTGTATCAGTTACCAACTTGAACACAAAATAGAGATTGCTAGTCTTAGTGGTGGTACACTACAAACAAAAATTACTATTACAATCGGTAAAGAATGCCGTGGTGTGTGCTATAAGAATAGTGAACTGTTTGTTGCCTGTGGTGAAGGGGGCACAGCAGAGGTACGTGTATATTCCGGTGAAGGGAAACTGAAACGTACGTTTGATAGAGATGCTAAGGGCAATAAACTGTTCAGTGCTCCATATTATGTAAACACAAACAATGAAGGTTCTTTAGTGTTTATTGGTGATAACCAGAATGGTGTATTGGCTTTGAAAGTTGATGGTACACTCGTATGGACATACAATGATAAGAAGGTACTGCAGAGTGTGTGGGATATTGCTATAGATGAGAATGATGATTTGTGTGTTTGTGGGTATAATTCTAACAGTATAGTGAAAATATCATCAAATGGGCAGAATGCTGAAGTTGTACTAAAAGTACAGAGGCCAAAGGCAATATGTTATGATGGTCTTAATGAAAGAGTTATTGTAGCATGTAAAGTAAGTGATTTATTTAGTGTAAATGATGTACTGCAAATATATCAAATCAATAAACAAAGAATCTGACCAGTAACAGAAAAATTACTAGTAGTATTGAACTTAATGGAAGTGTTGACCTAAATAGTTAATATTAATCACTTTTTTACATTGTGTGTATGGGTCTGTGTTGTGCATTGTTTGTAAAGAAAGTAAATACACATGTTAAATAAAAGTTACTATTCATTAACTCTCAGCAAGATGCTTTGGTATAGTCGTACAAAATCAAAATATCATAACAGAGTAATATACAGTTGCCTATATCAATGCTACGTCAAAGGATAACTTTATTGTGTTTACAGATACTATTGTTACTGAACACATGTAAGGCTTGTGTCAAGTTTCAATTTATGCAGATGAATCTTGTGAAAATAAAACATTATAAAGTGAACAAAATGTGTTTCAAGTCATTGGGAAATAAATACTTTTTATATTTATAAAAGTTATATCAAGTTAAATAGCGCTGAAAGCCTGAGGGATTTTCATGTATGTGTTAGGTCTGCTTCCAGTATAAAACCATTTGTGGGGGTGATTGTTGTGTATGTATGGTAAACGTGTTTGACATCTAAGACACATCAACAGATTGAGCAAGTGACAATAGACATTTACTTGAGGAACTAGAAGGATTAATATAACTTTAAAAGAGTGGATTTGGTACGATACAATATTTTCTCATACACTTTGGTTATCATTATTAACATTAACATTCCCATGTCAGTGGTAAGCTACATGAAAAATAAATGATAATTTAGTTACTTGACTTTGTTAGTTCTCATGCTTTCAACTGGTGTGATAAGAATTACCGGTGAAACATGAAAAGGGGCCTTCGGACAAAATGCTTGAAAATTAGCTTCTTTTCATAGTTTGACTAAACGCTATTAAATTACATCCTTTGAAAATGCCTCAGCTTAAAGATGAATTGGGACATGTACTTTTATCCGTTCTATTATAAAAGGTTGCCGAACATTGAGAATAAAGGATATATCATATTATCATAAGTATTGTTAGATGATTAATACCACACACGTGCGTTATGAGGAATTGGACAAGCTCTTATCAAATGTAAATATAAACACTTGAATTTCAAAATAATTGACTGCTACAAATCATATGGCAGATAATAACCTACATTAACATGAGTTTTTGCCTTGATGCTCTTCCTTGGAAGACCTCTTATAATTATCTTCCGTAGAAAATTTGTACTACTCAATCATGTAATGGAAGTATTTACCCAATATCAACATAAATGCAAGATATGATAGCTTGTGTGCATTGAGTTAAAATATTCTGGCAGATAGTAGAAAGGTTGGTAATTAAAGAAGGAAAAAAGGCAGGTGAAAATGTCAGATACGCATATGATGATTTAAGACGTCTCCGGTTTTGTATATAACAATATAAGGTTTACCATTACTGGTGCTAAGTCATAGATACAGCAAGAAATAGCATTGCTTGGTTTAAAACAGTGAGAACAATAGGATACACAACAGCGACGTCACCCCTTCGTCAAACCAGAAAAATAATTCTTTATCAAGAAGGTTACCCAGTTTTTCCTGGACAAGACAGTGGAAAATGAAAAACAAGGAATATCTTTAAACAAGAGGAAGAAGATGGCCTTATATCGCTTACCTGGCTACCATTGGCTATAATACAATTCATCAATAGCACAAAGGCTCTATTTTTAACCTTGGGGTTCTAATTTTAAACAATCTTCGTAGAGGTCCACTAATGCTATATTACAAACATCTAAGCTCTGGGCCTAGTTGCTCTAGACAAGAAGTTTTTTCCCTCTATAAGCTTATGTTAACTCAAGTGACCCCAACCCGCCCCCGGGTAGGATCAATTTTGACACGGGGGTCATGGTTTGAACAACCTTGGTGGAAGTCAACTAGGCGCCAAATATTTGAGCCGAATGTCTTATGGTTTCTGAGAAGAAGATTTTTTAAAGTTTTCTCTCTATAAGCCTATGTAGAATCAAGAGACCCCCAGGCAGGGTCAATTTTGACCCGGGGCAATTCCACATGCTAAATATCTAAGCTCTAGGACTTAGTTTCAGAGAAGAAGAGTTGTATAGTTTTTCCCATAAAAACCTATGTAAAAACAAGTGACCCCCTGGCGGGCTAAATTTGGACCCGGGGGTAATGTCATTTGCCAAATATCTAAGTTCAAGACCTTCCTGTCCTTGAGAAAAAGATTTTTTAAGTTTTTTTTTTTCAGAGCTCTGCATGGAATGGAATTATTTGAACATCTACAATAGGGCTTCATGTACGGATCATCCCTGCCAAGGACGCACCTGCAGCCAGTAATAGATGTTTTCTTTTCATACGTATTTTAAAAAGAATAGGTAGAAGCATATGAATGTACACATTTATTTATAACAGTAGTTGTTTTGAAGACATTCAAGTTACAGGGATTCAAACTGTAGAGATATTAATCCCTGGAATTTGCATTCTTTTCTGGTTTATAATTTAATTAGTTTCAGCCCAGTCACATTAAACTCAAGAACTACCTGCAGTAATTGACAATGTCCCCTCACATGACATGCTTGTATATCTGTTATTATTCTTGGCATTTTAGAAGCAGACCCATTTCTGTACATGGCATAATATTTGTAGTATTTGCTAAAATGTATGTACACATTTGCATCCTATTTCTTTCAAAATGATCATAAAGAACCCTGTTTATCGATGAATTTCTGTCAACTGGGCGCTCCTTGTCTTACTCAGGGCCATGACCAACCCATTCTGACATTTTAGGAAATTAGATTTTGTTACTTAATAGAGACGGTTCTTGGTTTGGGTGTGTGTTAGGTTATTTAATAATGAAAGTGTTTTTACTGCAATGTAAGACTGTATTTTTGCAAAGCATTCCAACAAAACTTACTCATGCAAGCACCATGGGGAAAAATAAAGGTGGTTAAATGATTATGAAAGTATGCATGTCAGAAAACGTTCAGCCCTAGATCAAAATAGTCATATGTATAAAGTATGAACATATATTTTAACAAAACATGTAAAAGAAAACCTGTATTTAGCATATTATTTTAAATATTGAAGCAAGTGTAATATATATACCCTAAATTCTGCACAACCAATCAAGTAAAATGCATTCTACACGTCCAAAGTCTTAGTAGAGAGTAAACTGCACGTTGTTTAGACACACAAAGGAACCTTAACAAACAGTTTCTAGTCAATGCATACACTTATTCATTCATTATTACAGGAAATTCTACCAGAGCTTGCATCTTTAGCATACCATTGAAAAGAATTTACGAATATCAGTAACTGTGAAGTTTTGGCATAATAATTTAAGTAACAAAAAGCTACATATTTGTGCTCTGAAATCAATGACAGGAAAATATAAATCTTATATATTTCATTATAGGGACACACCGCGGGGTAGGGATAGAATGTTACTTTTTGCATAAATACTGGTCAGAACTTCAGGAAGCAGTCATTTAATGTAGTTAGAAGTTGCAAGAACTTGTTCTACATTTGAAATAAGTTGAAACTATTAAATTCTATAGTCTCACTATTTCAATTTCGAAGGCAAACCGATTTAACAAGTTGAACATATTTTTTCAGTTGTGACAGTTATAAAATATCAGATCTGCACATAAGTGGGGGTATTGATCACTTCCAGTGATATCTCAAGTTTCTTCAAAGCTCTCATACAAGCTTCCTATCACATACATCACTGTATATGAAAGATACCATTCTATTATAAATATTTTTGTTTGCGGGTTACCGTGGCAACTGTGTATGTTGAAAATTTCCTTTTTCTGCATGAAGTTATCTGGGTTATACTTTAGAAAAACCAGGATGGAAGTTTTACAGTAATCTCTAAGATTCTTCATCTTGTATATTTCATCTCTTGGGGCGTAACTGAGAGTAACTGAAATAAATTTGTAAATAAGTAAATTTAGCTTTTGTATGTAAAGGTCTTCAGCTTTAAAAAACGGGATTTCCATTTATATGTTAGCAATTTACCATATATATCTAATAGGTCATGGTCACATGTTTGAAGACCAGAGAATTATTGCATGTTTAAAATGATTCTGCTTGTAAAGATTCTATCTCTCCTTTAGTAATAAATATTTTGTAATACACTGTAAATAAAACAATATAGTAACTAATATATATTTAATAACATTTGCAACTACTTTCTTTGACAAAATATTTTGTAAAGTGTTGATGGTAAGAACAATGAATTGTAGATATTGTAAATTTGTAGAGTCAAAGAAATAAAGGAGAAAGATGGACCTTGATTTGTTTATTTGTTATGTATCGAAGTTTGGAAAATTTGATCAAGTGTTTTACCTTATTTTATAATTTCTGTGGATCACTACTGTAAAGCAAGTAGTGAATACCGGTATGTTTTTTAGCTCACCTGAGCATATACTAAGGGTGAGCTTTTAGGATTGTCTTCTGTCCGTTATCTGTCGCCCTCGGGAGTGTGTCTGTTAACAGTTTACTTCAAATGACATCTTATCCAAAAAAAAAAAAAAAATTGTCTCCGCTGGGTAGGGTTTTTGATTTTTACCTCCTGCCAAGGAAGAAAACTGTACAGTAAAACTTCGATAACTTGAAGCCCCACGGGCCCAAGTAAAATGCTCGAGTTATCAAAGTTCTCGAGTTATCCGAATTGCGGACATTTCACAATCACTATTGGTCTTGTTAAAAAGGTGAATTGATTTCTTTATCTGTTATGGCCAATAATGTTGCTGTTAATCTTAAATATGCACCAGCTGTATTAATATGTATCAAATGTACTATCATGATGAATTGATTTAATGAAAGGAAATCAGATTTATTTCAACGGTATCAGTGACTGTTATTTATATAACACTCCTGATATTTTCAAGTGAAGCGTTTTCTACTGTTTCTGCTTCATGATGTAATTTATTCCAGTCATTGAAAACAAAACGAAAGTATTTTAAATTCCATTTGAAATTTACAAATTTACACAAAACATCAAACTCGCAGACTGATTATTTTTATTTTCGTCTCATTCTCTCAAAATAATAAGTAGCTTTAGTTGGAGACAATTAAAATGTGCGCATAATATTTTATACAGTTGAGTCACTATTTGGTTGACATTAAACAAACATTCAATGATAATTAAAAAAGAAGTCTTTCTCGCAACTTGTCAAAAGTAAATGATATGGACAGTTCAGCCACATAAGTAATGATTTGTAAGAGCGTAGGGATGGATGGACGGATTGAGCCAATTACCATACTTGTGTACTTATACAAGGAGTTTAGATATTTAGTATGTAACATTGTCTAGTGGTCCTCTTAGTTTCTTCAAATCATGCCCATGGGGTCAAAATTGACCATACCCGTGTGGGGAAGGGGTCCCTTGTCTTTATTATATAGAGTTAAAGGAGAAACCTAGCTTCCAATGAGTTCCTATAGCCACCTCTGACTTCCTTAGCAACCGGTGCACTGGTACTCAGGTGAGCGATATATGGCCATCATAGCTCTCTTGTTTGTAAATAGAACTAGCAAATGTGCCATAAGAACTTAGAATTATGACTATGTTCTGGGTAAAATATACATAGTTACTGAAGGCATCCTGGGGCATTGTATACTAATGTAAGTAAAAGAAAACACCACATTGTTGAGAGTGCAGGCTTGAGTTGCTGTTTTTGAAAATATATTTCTTGTCAAGGGTGATGAAAAATCCTAAGCATTGATTTCAGCACTTGATCCTTGCACACGGAGAGACAAACTTCAGCTCTTTACTAGAAACAAGATGTGTCATTTAGTATTATCTACCTTGGCTTATCTGGTCCCAAACAATCACATTTTGTGTTTGATAGTGTTAGGTTGCCTTTCAAGCAGAAATTATCAGACTTTTAATTGTAAATTAATACTAACATTTGTATCTGATCAGATAAAACAAAAATTGTTGTCACTTGGTCTGAGCATTAAGTCTTTTTTGACTGGCTGCAGGGGAATTTTTAAAAATCAAGGGCCACAAGGCAGGCGGTACAACATTTGAATATTCTGTAATAATTATTGTTCCTTAAAATACTGGTTAGACTACATAATGGAAAAAAAACTTGAACACTATTCCTGCTTTGTAGTGGAAGATGACCATGCATATGAAATACATGTACAAGAGGGCCATAATGGCCCTATATCGCTCACCTGAATACAAGTCCACTTGCCTAATGGATGTGGTCAATTTTGACCCAAGAGGCATGATTTGAAACAAAGTAGGTGGAAGACCACAAGACAATGTTACATATCAAATAGGTTTTCCTATATACATCTTTGTAAAACAAGTGACCTCCTTGGCGGGGCCAATATTGACCCCAGGGGTATGATTTGAACAAACTTTGAAGAAGTCTACTAGGCAATGCTACACGCTAAGTATCTTAGCTCTAGGCCCTGTGGTTTCAGAGAAGAAGATTTTAAAAGTTTTTCCTGTATAAGCTTATGTAAAATCAAATGACCCCCTGGAGGAGTCAATTTTGACCTGGGGGTCATAATTTGAACAATCTTAGTAGAGGTTCACTAGGCATTTCTACATGACAAATATCTAATCTAGGTCTTGTGGTTTCAGAGAAGAAGATTTTCAAAGTTTTTCCTATATAAGCCTATATAAAACCAAGTGACCCCCAGGGCAGGGTCAATTTTGACCAAGGGCTCAATATTTGAACAATCTTGGTAGAGATCCACTAGACAATGCGACATGCTAAATATCTAAGCTCTCGGCCTTGCAGTTTTAGAGAAGAAGATTTTTTAAGTTTTTCCTTTTTGTTGCCATAGCAACCAGAGTTTTGCATGGAATGGAATTCTTTGAACAACTTTGATAGAGCTTTATGCAAGGAACATCCCTGAAAGTTTCATCCATATTGGCCCAGTGGTTTCAGAGAAGATGTCGTTTGAAGGAAATGGTGGACGGACGCCGGACAGAATGCAATCCTAATAGCTCTCTCTGGCACTGTGTGCCAGGTGAGCTAAAAATGCATGCATGTGAACAGTTCTCTTAGTCTTAAAAAATATCTTTATGGGCGAACCAAAACCAGCTTTTCAAAACCATTTCACTGGTGTGTATAGCAGCAGTGTAGTTTTTAAGTAAACGTGAATTAAAGTACATAGTTATGTCTTTTCATTTGTTTGTCACTTAAGAATCATAATGACATAAATTTGTATTAGAGAATAACCTATAAATAGTATTTGAGAACATCTTTGCAGTACAGTTGATTTAGAATAAAGTGACAGTGACGTAACAGATATATGTGTACACAAAAGTTTACATTCATTGCATGCAGGAAAAGATTTAACCCTTATATTATCTAATGAATTTATACAATAATAGTTGGCTCTCTTGTCGAGTCGCTGTCAACATTATACTTAATGAACTGTATGTACATTGATTAAGTTTTACATTTCTACTTCCTCATACCAACTTTTACTGTAATTTTTAATCATTTTACTTAATAGCTCCTGTTGCTTGCGAGTAAATTGTAATGAATGGTCTTGTGACAAATAAATAACTGAAAGATCTTATTACTTATGTTCTGTCTATCTATAAGTTCTAGAATTTTTCCTTGTGTAAGTCATTGATAGCAGACTACTGAATCCTTTGTCCTCTGAAATTTTTCCATATTTACTGTCATGTTCACTAAGATTAATTGAAAAATTGTTGATTTGCATCATAACCTTGGTTAACAAAAGTGGCTGAAGCAAAAGCTGTAAAAACAAGGATCATAACTCAAGCAGTACTACGTATAACTATTTGTATAATTTAATGTGCTATTAGATACTAGTGTTGGATTAATTTCTTAATAATGTATTTGAAATTTGCTAAGTATTGGATGTACCAATTAAAATGAAAGCAGTTTTCGTGGTGTGAATTTTATAACCTAAATAAATTGAATGCATTTCTATAAACAACCTTAATAGGTTGAACAGAGAGTATCAATCAGAGAATTGTGGTTTGCATTTAAGGGCCGATTTGTCCTCTTGGAAAGTTCAATATTGTACCTTTAAGTACTAACAATATGAGAGGGTGTGCTTTTTACTGGAGTTCTAATTTCTAGTAATTTAAACTGCAGTAAAATTTTATCTGAATAACAAACTCTTAATGTAATGATTCTGGCAGCCTTTACAATGTTTATTAGTCCCCAACCTGGGACTATATGCTTGCTCATTTTCGTCTGTCCACACTTCATGTCCAGGCTGTAACTTCTATAAGGGAGCGGTTGTGTAGAGGTTAAGGTGGCTGCCACTCATCCCGGAGGTTGCGGGTTCGAGCCCCCACTGAGGGCATGACCATACCTCATATGACACTAGTACTGGTTTTTCCAGGAAGCGGACTCAAGAGTGACTGGATTAGCTACAAACTTTCTTCACAATCAGGCTAAAATGAATGAGTATATAAATGCATGAACCGATTTTGGAATAACTTCGCACAGTTGTTCACAAGGGTGTCATGCATTACACCCAGCGACATACATTGAAGGTCAAGATCACACTTAAGACTCAAAACATGTAATTCAGCATGAAATGTTTATTACGGTGTTGTATATATAAAATTATTCATGATAAGCTGATGACAGAATACTTGTTACTGGACAGTTAAAAACATTAATGATTGAAGTGGTTCTTAAGTAGTCATGGAAATATACAAAAGATAATTTAAGCAATACTGGATTGTACGGATATTCTTGATAACTTTTGAGATACAGGATATACATGTGTATACAGTATTAAATGCAAGTTACATATTGACATGAATCAACCAGGTAAAAAGGAGTAATTGAAATGCCTACATATCAGATAACAATTTTTGAATAGGATTTCAAAATCAATAGAGCTGTATTCAGCTTGTTTAAACCTGAACATTTTTGGTGACAAACTTAGGAGAGAAAACTTTTTTTTAACATGACTTGAAAACGGTTATAAATGGATAATGTTGGATTCTTGAGTTTTATGCAGTGAACTTGTTAGTAAAAGTACACAAAGTGATAAATATGGCTACAAAAAGTGAATCTTTAGGTTCAGATATTTTAACACCGTCTAAGTGTGGACTTTGTTTGATTGAGAACAAAACTAATGAAGCCACGATGTTTTGTGTAGAATGTAATGACATGCTCTGTGATTCTTGCGTTGGATTACACAAAAGGTTTCCAACAATGAAAAATCACAAAATAGTTGTGCAGACTGACAAAGAACAGTTTGAGTTTACAGCTCAACTTTTGTCAGATAAATGTGAGAAACATGACGGGAAGCATCTTGAAACATTTTGTAAAATACATGATGAACTGTGCTGCAGTGTTTGTGTATCATTGAATCACAGAATGTGTGATGGACTAGTTTATCTTCCTGAGTTTGCAAGTGAGAGAACAGAAAAAGATAAATTGAAAGGCAGAAAAACAGCGATTGAACAAATCAAAACCCGCTTTGAAAACGCTAAGACACGTAGACAAGCCGACAAGTTAAGAATGACCAAGGAAAAGGCAGATTCTAGTAAGAGAGCGGATGACTACAGAAAAGAACTGATTAAAGAGATTGATCGCATTCATGGAAATTTCAATTCAAAACTGAAGTCACGATATGATGAAAATGTACCATTCATTGATGAAGACATAAAAATCTGTGATGACAACATCGCCGATCTAACCAAAGTTCTGCAAAGCTTGAATAATGTTGAAAATGATGCAGTACGGAGCTTCGTTGGAGCGAGGAGAGCTGAGGGGATGATAAAAGTGGCGGGGGAGAAATTAGGCTGTATTTTAGGAAATGTAGGAAAGAATAGTATGGTTTTCAGATTGGAGTCAAATTTGAAAAATAAAATCCAGGGAATTGACTGTTTTGGGGAATTTGAAATGCAGAAAGAAAGCATCCAGAAAGAGAAGAAAGAGACAGGCCCTTACAAAATTACGATAGGCAAAAGGGGGAGTCAGTGTCAGCTGCCAGACGAAGCTAAATATTGCAGCGTTCTGGGATTAAGATTGATGAAAAACGGTCAAATCAGTCTTTCAGACTTTAATAACAAAAATTTAAAGCTATTCAACCAAAAACTTGCAGAAGTGCAAAAAGTATCTTTGCCTGGAAGTCCTCGTGATGTATGCATGATAGATGATGATATCTGTATCAGTTATCAACAAGAACACAAAATAGAGATTGCTAGTCTTAGTGGTGGTACACTACAAACAAGAAATACTATTAAGATAGGTAAGAAATGCCATGGTGTGTGCTATAAGAATCGTGAACTGTTTGTTACCTGTGGTGAAAATGACACAGCAGAGGTACATGTATATTCCCTTGAAGGGAAACTGAACCGTACCTTTGATAGAGATGCTAAGGGCAATAAACTGTTCAGTACTCCATATTATGTAAACACAAACAATGAAGGTTCTTTAGTGTTTGTTGGTGATAACCAGAATGGTGTATTAGCTTTGAAAGTTGATGGTACACTTGTATGGACATACAATGATAAGAAGGTACTACAGGGTGTGTGGGATATTGCTGTAGATGAGAATGATGATCTGTATGTTTGTGGGGATAGTTCTAACAATATAGTGAAAATATCTTCAAATGGTCAGAACGCTGAAATTGTAATAAATGGAGTAAAGAGACCAAAGGCAATATGTTATGATGGTTTTAATGAAAGAGTTGTAATAGCATGTGTAGGAAGTAGTTACTATACAAATACATTGCAAATGTATCAACTTAATAAACAAAGAATGTGATCGGTAACACAAACAAAATAGTATTGAACAATGTTGACCTTATTGATATAAATCGTGTTTTAAATTATATGTATGGACAATAAGCAACCCACCAATTACTCTCAGCAATATGTTTTGGCTAAGTCGTATGAAAACAGAATATTATAAGAGTTATAAACAGTGGCCTACTCGTGTTTTGTCAAAGGATAATTATATCATATTACAGATACTACTTTACATTTAATTTCTTGTTACTGAACATATGTGAGGCTTGTGTCAAGTTTCAATTCATGCAGATAAATTTTGTGAAAATAAAACATGAAGTTAACAAAATTTGTTCCAAGTGATTGGAAAATGAAAAACATAATTATATAACTCATCTTTAAATTGTGTGTATAGGTATGTTTTGTACATGGTTTGTAAAGAAGTACATTTTTCTCAGCAATATGTTTTGGTCAAGTTTTATAAAAACAAAATATCAGAATAAAGTTATAAACAGTGAGAATAACTATAATTATATCTTATGTTGCAGATACTACTTTACATTACTATCTTGTTACTGAACATATGTAAGGCTTGTGTCAAGTTTCAAAAGAGTTAAGTTTTGTGAAAATAAAACATTAAGTGAAATGTATTTCAAGTCATTGGGAAATTTAAAAAAACATATTTGTGTTTTTATAAAAGTTATATCAAGCTCAACCTACACACCCTGGACAAACTTCCTTTTGCAGGCGTTTCTAGTCACACTCTAGGTCATGAACATGCTTTCTTGAATTAATGACATTTTGACACCCGTTCTGACATTTTGGAGAATTTGTTACTTAATAGTGACAGTTCTTGGTTCAGATGTATCTTTGGTTATTCAAATATTTCATATGCTTTTACTGCAGCGTTAGACTACAATTATTGTAAAGCACTGCAGCAAAACTTATGCAGCATGCAAGCACCATGTTCTAAACAAATAAGCTTTGACAGAATCATTAATTAAGTAAGCGAAAAAGGCACAACATCTCACTAGCACCTCTAGAAACCCATAGTTGGAATTTTCAGACCTGTGTTGTGACAGCTACATAAAACATAAAGACAATTTATGTTTTATAATTTATTAGCCAAACTAGAATATATATATAATATGTGAGCAATATGAGACAAAATTATCATTGCAACATTTACTTCTTCATCTAAATAATACATCTACAGTTACATGCTTTTAAATAATGGAGATTCTACGATGACAGGACTAGATATATTTATAGAACACATGAACTGACTGAAAAGTAAGATATAAAACAGTCACATCATGGAGATCATTGGGAACAAACTTACAAATAAAGTTTGGCTGTGTACATTTTGAGTAAAAGTTTAGAGCCTGCTTCTAATATTCAGTAAAAAATATATTGCACCTTATAATTAATATTTCTAGGCCGTTTTATGAAAACATACATGAATAAATAATGCCAGGTAAATGATAAGAAAAGTATGCATACCAGCCACAGAACAAAATAACCAATATATATAAAGTATGAACATTAATTGTAACAATACATGTAAAAGAAAACCTGCACCTAAGCATATTATTTTTTTAAATATTGAAGAAAGTCTGAAAGACAGTCTCAAAAGTCTTCACAACCAATCATGTAAAATGCATTCTACACTTACAAAGTCTTAATAGAAAGTAAATTGCACTCTTTTAGAAACACCAGGGTGCCTTATCCAATATTTTTATTCACAGAGCATAGAATTATTCCTTTGGTATTACAGGAAATTCTACCGCAGTTTGCATCTTTGGCATGTATTTGAACAAAATTTATAAACATCAGTAACTCAATATATGGCATAATACATTTTTATGCTTAGGAAAATATAATTCCTGTATTTCATTCAAGGGAGGCACCCTGGTGTAGGGGTAGAACCCTGAGGTTTTAAGTTTGAATCTCGCCAACAGTATTTCACTGCAAACCCTTCTTTTCGCACGAGTACTGGTCAGAAGCAGTCAGCAAGAGTAGTTCATGTAAGTTTCAAAAACTTTTTCTACAACTGATGCAAAATAAACGAATGAAAATTATTGAATTCTGTAAGACTAGCTCTAATGTCATAAATAGAAATAGAAATCTGAACGCATAAAATTGTCACTATTTGAGGAAGGTCATATCTTGCCAATGTGCAGTTTACATTTCGGCTGCTATAACAATACATTGTAACTAAATGAAACTTTTTAACTGTTTACATGATTTTCAAATGCATTCTATCTTTATCACTATGCTTACCGAAGACTTTTAATTTACATGTCACCTAACTGCAAATAATAGGTACGAGTACATTACACTACAATGTATGTAAATGTCTCATTTTTACTAAAATGTACATGACAAAGCCCTTTGACTGGTTCAATAAAACATGTAAAATGGTGTTTAACCATAGCTGATATACAGTGTGTTTTCACTTGGAAATAAGATAAATAAAAACTTAAAAGTCAAGTCACATACAAAAATTGAAAGTAAATAAACTACTAAAAACACAATAAAAAATTATTACAAATACTGAACTGACCCATTTCAATGAGATAACTACTGGCTAAAAATACAACTTAAAGTCTTTACAGGGCATGTAAAGTTCCAGCTCTATAAAAAAGGAATATTGGAAAACACACTTAGCTTTCACAATCATCAGCTAAAATAAATAAATACATGTATATAGATACTATTTACAACATTAAAATCAAAACACACAGTAAAATTAAAATGAACTGGCCAAAATCTGTCAGCATACACTTCCAACGGTCCAAGAGTATTTTCAGATTATCAATGGATTATGAAATATATATACATTGTATGTATAAGAGGTAAAATGCAGCACTATTACTTGTTATTTCATTGGTGCATACCTATTGCACTGAAAGATCAAAGGGGGACAACCTGTGGTTTCTCTATCAGACCTATCGCTGGTATGAAGTTAGAAAGGAACATAATCAAATTTTTATAAATCAGACATCCAGTTTAACTGTGAATAAGAAGAATGTCTGTCTGATTTACAAAGTATGAAATGGATATCTTACTGTGGAATACCAATACTTACTGCCTGATTTACAAAGTCTGAAATTGATATTTTACTGTGGAATACCAATACTTACTGCCTGATTTACAAAGTCTGAAATTGATAGAATACCAATGCTTACTGCCTGATTTACAAAGTCTGAAATGGATAGAATACCAATGCTTACTGCCTGATTTACAAAGTCTGAAATGGATAGAATACCAATGCTTACTGCCTGATTTACAAAGTCTGAAATGGATAGAATACCAATGCTTACTGCCTGATTTACAAAGTCTGAAATGGATAGAATACCAATGCTTACTGCCTGATATTGATATTCTACTGTGGAATACAAATGTTAACTGTCCGATTCACAATGTCTGACATGGGTAATTTACTGTGGAATATGAATGTTTGCGGAATACGTATGTTGACTGCCTGATTCACAAAGTATGACATGGATATTTTACTGTGGAATACGAATGTTGACTGCCTGATTCACAAAGTCTGACATGGATAGTTTACTGCGGAATACGAATGTTGACTGTCTTATTCACAAAGTCTGACATGGATAGTTTACTGCGGAATATGAATGTTGACTGCCTTATTCACAAAGTCTGACATGAGTAGTTTACTGCAGAATTTGTATGTTGACTGCCTGATTCACAAAGTCTGACATGGATATTTTACTGTGGAATACGAATGTTGACTGCCTGATTCACAAAGTCTGACATGGCTGTCTGTATTGAACTAGCTGCTTGTAACATGTCATCATTACTTCCACCAAGTCTTGACTTTGGTTGTCCTGAAATAAAACCATGTTATCATCAAACTTCTAAATTATACAGCTGTTTAAACATCATGTAGTAAAAATGTTTAAGTTGTTTGTAAATATTTTCTCAAGAAGTGCTTGGTATGCATTCCACATAAATTAACTAAAACAGAATTTTTGTATGTGTGTAGCCAGGGGCAACCAGCATATTCTCTATTCATTGGATGAGCTCTTACAGAACACCCCTGTGACGAATTAATGGAACCTTCCCAACTGGAAGAAAGGTAGGTCCACTTAAAAGATACAGAGAACTGGTACTTAGCAATTTTATATAGCTACAGCATACACTTCCTCAGGCATCTGTTATAATATCATTTAATCAAAAGTCATATCTTGTAGGCAAATGTGTACTATTTTCAGAAAATCAAAAAGAACTCATTGGTAAATATTGAAAGTATGATATCAAATAAGGTTTTGAGTTATTAACAAACCATATGACAAATCCTGTGGAAACATCTGATCGGCCTCATTAACAAGGGCACGTAACTCCGCCTCTTCACAGTTAAACTCATCATAACTCTTTGTAGGTGAAGGAAGACTAAATCTGGACGGACTGCTATCTAAGGCATCTAAGCTATCACCAAGAATTCTTCCCCTTGGCAGGGAACTTGGCGGAGTAATGTCCCTTTGTGATGCAAGATGCGGAAAAGGTGAGACACTAGAATCTGTTGGAGAAAAATCTGGTTGAAGGATCGATGGAGCTGGAAAAAGATACACAGACATAGGTTTACAGAACATACTCATCTTATAAAAATGTATTACAGAATATAAGATCATAAATGAAAATTCCTAAAAAAGAAATTCTGATGATTGGGACAGGACAAAGCTCTGGCTTGATATCTAGGCAGCTCCAGGAGTTCAAAATCCACCACACTATGATATATTAATTGGTATACCACTCCAAAGTAAAATCATTTAACTAGATATAGCACTTACTGTAGCAAACAGAAGACTTTGGACTTATGGAGAAACTATCACTATGGTAACCATTCACACTTATGATTGGAACACTCAAGAA
>JAFMSR010000005.1:22928413-23196029 GCA_022818135.1 Saxidomus purpurata | reverse complement strand
CTTTGGAGATTGAGAGCATCTTTACCATAAGCTTCCAAACCCGTATTTTCTACACCAAGTGCTCATTCAATCTGCACCAGAGCACCTGACAACAAGCTGCTAGAGGGGGTATGAAGGAGAATAGGATTAATTATAAATCGTACCACTTGCAGCCTCGGTTGATCTGCAAACTGATGTTGCTCTCTCACTGTAACCACAACAGATCTTTTTCTTTCTTTTTATACACAATAATGTTTGCACCTGAAATGCACAAAGTATTAATCTTACTTTCTTGTTGTTATCATAAAATTTAATATAACATTTCTTCATCGTTCCAGGTGGTTTTTAAAAAAATGAAAAACACAAGAATAGTGTAGAATGGTGTGTGCTGTAGCTGGAGCCAGGGACAAAATACGAACATATCAAAGGAAATAAAGCATAGGCGTTTTTTTTTAAAGTGACAGCAAGTTTTATATTTGAGCAGTTTATTAGGGAGTGAAACCTAAGAATTAGTGTAGTTGTTCAATAACAGGTTTAAATTCTGAGTAACATTTCTCATTTTATAGTTTTCAGGAAAATTGAAATTCTCTGTTTAATTAAGAAATGTCAGATGCTCTTTAGCAATGATTTACTTTCACAGTCACCCCATAGGCAAAACTTAGTAACTTTTTAACTACAAATTACAAAGTGTAATAACTATATTCACTTTAATAAAATATGCATGCACTGCCGAGAAAGTTAAATCCCAACAATCTAGTAAGTAATTTAAAAACTGCAGGACATACTAGGGTTATAGTTGTCCCTAATACAAAGAATACACAGTTTTGTCAGTAAAATTATTGATGGGAAATGGCAATAAGAAAACACTAAAACATTTATAGGAAACGAAAACATGTTGTACTTAGTTATTATCCTTTAGATTATGTTTTGTTTTAGTGTGCAGACAGTTATTATCCTTTAGATTATGTTTTGTTTTAGTGTGCAGACAGTTTTATTTTATGATCCCCACAATTTGTTTTGAACGTAATTAATTTGTTTTGAACGAAATGAAGACGAAAAATACTTCTTACTGTTTTTTAGAAACAATTAATCTATCAGCTCTCTGAGTACTTTGATTTGAAAAAAAAAACTTTAATTACAGATACAGTGATCACCTTTGTGTCTGTCAATCTAGGTGCATGTTTGTGTCTGTCAATCTATGTGCATGTTTGAGAGTTCTGGAATAGACAGTGTTATTTATAATGCTGTATAATAAATAAATAATATTTTCTGTCATATATTCCAGAAGACATTTCTATCTAAATGGTTAAGATTGAGGGGGCCCACAGGGACTGGTGACAGTTTACTATTAACGTTCACCACAGGGAAATGTTATAGAAAAGGAAAAGACTGTAATCAATTTAGTAGTGTGTTAACTGAACTTGAAATATGCTTAAGGACTTATTCACTGTGATATTTTTGTTTGAATTACTTTAAAGCCCCCCATTTTTCATTCACTTGTTATATGGCTGCCAGTATCAGTTGTTTGCTCTTTACTGTTGCTTGTCAAGCAGACCATATGCACAGGGACACCTTTGGTTATTTTTGTCATCCACTAGTCACAAGTTAGCTGCATCCCTTTATATAGTTTCTGTGTAACCATGTCTTAGTTACTCATGAAATTATCTCAAGTTTAACTGTAACGATTTAACTGTTTTTGCACAGACAAATTTCTTTAAAAAGGCAGTACGCGGCCCCTGTTCTAGCGGCCACCTGCGGACAACGGCCGTCGAATTCCCCGTCCAAATTTGCTCTAAAAAGGGCCGGGAAGCAGCCACCTGCCGTCCGCGGTCAGCGGCCAGTAAAAGCTTCCCGTCATCGGGTCCGTGATGCGAACAACGGCCACTGAAATTTTAAAGCTGGCTGAATCAGAGCATTTTGTTTCGTGTAAAGGTTTGCACCTCAAACGATGGGCAGAAAATCAAAGATGTTTTTGGTGATGAAAAGAAGGCTAACATTTAATTGTCACACGTAAAATTAATCCGCTCAAACGTCCGGTAATTGCCAAAATGCTGATGTTTATTTGATGCAGAACATCTTCGCAATTTGGAGTCGCAGTTTTCATTGTTTGTGCAAATAAATAATAATTGTTTATTTCAGCTAATTAATGCAATCACGTTTCGTAAATTGTTTGATTTATTACAATTAAACTGAAAAACACACACTTTAATCTCGAAAATTAGCCGGTATTGTAATATTCACAATGGCAATGAAATCAAACAACGGCAAAGGGGCGTAACCACGTTAATTAAATGATCGTTTCCTGTTTCAAAAAGTGATCAGCGTCACAGTTTCTGGCTTATTAAAGCTTTTAAGGCCTATTAACTAAATTCTGCCATTGTTGATCCGATACAAAAATCATTTTGTATTTGATGTGTCATGTGCGACCGCTTGCAAAAATAAACCATATGCACGAAATTCGGATAAATCGTTATTCGGTTAATGCTTATAGCATGTTTATCTGACAAGTGGTGATGGAACTTGATAAATAATGTTTAGTATGATAAAAATATATTTACTGCCCACACCTCCGAACAAAGGTCACCTGTGAACAACGGCCGTTTTCATGGTTTCCCTTGATCGGCCGTTGTTCACAAGTTTGACTGTATTGACAATAATTTGAATTAAAGAGTCGTTTTAAACAGAAAAACAGTTATACTTATTATTCCCTGAGGAATACTTGAAAGAATTTATTATATATTGTTTTAGTTATGTAAAGTTGCATTTATTTTTCTCTTGTACTATTAATGTTTTTTTCCCAAATGTTAAAAAGTTTTTGCTCCTTCTGTTGCCTACAAAGCAGGAGGAATTTTCCATTGTCCATCTGTCCGTACACACCTATGAAGTTCAGTTTAAATCAAGCAAAGGGTGCAGGCTGGGTAAAACTCATAGTATGATCAATTCAAAACCTAGAATGCGTAAGTCCATACAGTCAAGCAACAAAAATCTGTGTTTTAACATTCAGCTTGTATGTTTTATGAAAGGAAAAAATCTCTAAGAAACTATAGCCGTGGTATGATCAGTTTGGGTTATTATTAAAAGCACTAAGGCAAAAGACTGATATTTATAATTAACTTCAAGAAATTAAAAGAAGCACAAGTCTGCAACTGAAAATGTTTTCATTTTATTTCCTTCCTTCGAAAAAGAAGAGACACAAAATATTTTAAATCTCTATGGGTTAGGTTTTGTGTATATTTAATATTTGCAATGTTATGTTCAGATTTTTAAGGGTCACAATTCTTTAAATGGTGACAGCATTAGTTAAAGCCATGAAATTGTTTGTGACCATTTAAAAAACTTTAGTATCATATATCTTGCTGTATTTAAAAGACACAACAAATAAGAAACAAGATTTACTACAGAAGTGCTTTAGAATTGTAAATTAGGGAGTCTGGCAGTAGTACAGTGTAAATAATGTGCATATATATCACAAATTTGGGCATTCTCATTGTGCATTTGATAAATAAAAAAGTACCGAAAATGTTAAGTTGAAGTGGTCAGTAGGAGAAAGCATATGTACAAAAATTACTTTCCTTGCCTTGGGTTCTTTGTGTGTATTTGCATCTTTAAGCTAACATGTAATCACAAATCAAATACACATATCAAAGAAATTGGCTGCTTGAAATTCATCATCTTAATTAGTACACAAACTAGGCTTGTGAAGTCATGGTCAAAGTGTAACATGGTTACCTATTTGTCACGGAATCCTCTTCTTATTTAATTACATTTATGTGAAATATTTTGTAACATTCGAATGATTCAGTTGTAGACTGCATCGATTTCAAATTTCCAAGAATGTAATAGTCGTTTAGGCCGGAGCAGTCGTCAAAATTCAATACGCAACACATGATATTCCATTAAGAAACACAAATTGCTTTTCACGCTGTAAATTTACAGATTATTTGTTACCATGATATATCAAATGATCAGCAATTTGTTGAAAGGATTTCATTAAGATTGTAACTGCCGGTTTCCGACGAAAGCCGAAATGTAGTTCACACCAGCTCCATATTGTCCTGAAACTCGTTTCAAATTTTCTCAAATTATGTAAATCCACTGAATAAAAGTATTTACTAACAAATTTCTTTTTTTTCCATTCAGAGTAACTGACTTACAACATTAACACAGTAACAAGATCTGTGCCCCCATGTTGTTTTTTTTTAAACAGAAAAATTCAACTCCATTACACACACACACACAAGCATACACAAAAAGTTGCTGTAGCATTGATTCCTATGGTCACATGGTATTAGAAGACAGTATATAATGTGACTGTGTTTCCCTTTAAGGCAGGCTTATAGCGAGAAGATGTGAGAGTAATCAACTGGTATGATAATCAATATGAACTTTCCACTTGTGTGATAGTGACCCATTGGTCCCAGAATTGATGAACGTCAACATGTCTTTCTGCTGAATATTGCGCCATTGCTTGTCACCTTTCTCAGGCATATCAATAAGCTTTTGCGACTGTAGAGATTATTTACAGAAAGTGTTACAAAGTAAGTGTCTGAAGTCATCGATCGTTATAATGAATACTGTCATCAGGTTTTGACGTGTTCCGCGTTTATATTCCAATACTATTTCCTGCTATTTTTAAGCTGCTGTCATAAAATGGAAGTATGGGGATATTTTTTGCAAGACAGTCTGTTACATGTTTGCAATAGCAGTGGTCCCTAGCCTAAAATGTCTTTCATGTATTGTATGTATGAAAATGAACCCCAGCATATACTTTGCACTAGTTCTTTATATGACACAATTCTAGAATATAGAAATTTAACAAATTTTAAAATGGACTGTGAAACAAAATCATTATATAAGATTTCTAACACTTACTGTTGTGACTGGTAGAATCTGAGTTTGTGTCCTGGATTCCTGTTTAAATGAGCATGGTATGCCACTACACAAAATTCAAGTACCAATTTTACACAGGAAATTGTCCCAATATAGCAGAAGGATATAAAACAAGATTTTCTTCAGTATCAAAGTAAACTATGTCTCACGGACAACAGTGAAAGGTCATTGAGTCAGCTTCCATTCAATACCAACACATTCCGATTCAGCATTGAGGCTGAGTGTGAAGTTGCTGTGAGGTGCAGTCAATAACTGTTTTGATGCGCAGTCCAACCTCCACATAACAACACCTCCCTAGATCAAGAACCTCCGTTAAAGATACACATTTTCTTTTCCCGTTGCATCCATTATATAAGGAATCAACCTCTCAAGATCAACACCTCTCTAACACTACTTTTTCTATTAGGAGCCTCACAAAAACAACACCTCTCTACAACAAACATATTTCTGTGTTCTCATGGGTGTTCATTCCTGAGACGTAGGTTGCACTGTACTAGAAATTATATTCTCATAGCACACTCTGATATTCTCACTAAAAGACGAGTGCAACAACTCATAATTTTCATCATTGACTGCCAATCTCTTCCTATAATGTCAAATTTTGTCAGAAGATGTGACAAAGCAAACAGTTAAAAAAAATTGTAACAGCAATGTGCTACAAACGTTAATTATTTCTCGGAAATCATTCTGAGGTTTTCCATATTTTCTATGTAAAAAAGGTAAAGAATGACAATGGTATATAACAAGAACATGTTTTAGTTAGAGTGATTCGCTGACTGTTGACCATGCACTGATTGACGCATGACCGTTCAACACTTATTCAAGCTTGCTGTCTACTGTTGAATGTTCTTGTTTGGCTTCATAAGAGTGAGTGATTGGGGTTGATGCTATTGTTAGGCAGTCTTTATATCAGAGTAATTGCCTTAACATGTCTAGCAGCTCACAAAAAGAAGCTTATCATGTGGAACATAGTAAGGTTTGGAGACATATATATGAATTTTCTGACCCTGATAAAGCCAGTGCTCTCAGTGAAATTTCAACATTTCATCCGACTCTCACCCCGAAGCCATACATTATATAACCAGTATAATTTTAATGAATGTGTTAGTTGTATATATAATTGTCAGTTTTGGTGAAGTTTCAAGTATATTTCTGGTTAAGGTCACATTGAAAGGTCAAAGGTCATGATACTATATCTTTAACCTATGAGATGATTTTTGTGGAGACTGCTGATGGTGGCTCAAGATAATTGTCACTTGGGCTGTTCAGTGTTTGTGTCCGTCCATGCGTCTGCTCAGATAGGCTTGTTTGTACTATAATATCCTCATGCATTGAAGGATTTTAAATGACTTTTAGCCACTGCTGACCATAATATGATGGCATGTCACACCAAAGACCCAGGTCTGTAGCTCAAAGGTCAGGGTCACAAGGTTTTGAGGTAATAAATTAGGTGCCTGAGACTTTGTTTGGGCTGTTGAACTTCTCTATGGTTTGAAAGATCTAAAGCAACTTGAGGACTATTGTTCACCACAATGGGGCAATATGTGTCACCTTTAAGACCCTATTTCATATCGGAGAGGCCAAACTCATTTCATTGTTGTACAGATTCTTTACTGCGAAGCTGAGCGTTGAGACAGACTGTCTGGGTCAGTGTCCAAATATGTGTTATTGTTTAATTTAGCTCGTCAAACACAGTTATGCCTTTTGGCAGCGTTATGTTAGGAAGACTTCAAGTTACATTGTTTACTGTTATTTCTAGAACAAAGGTTTTGTATTTCTCCTTGCTCCCGACGTCTGCTGATCACACATTTACCCATTCTTTCTTGGAATACGGTCATGTCATGGCAAAAAACACAATTTGAATTCAGGTGCCATTTCCTGTTCATTTGAATACATAGAAAAACTGAAACATTTAGAGAAAGTGAATCTTACCTATTTTCATCTGCCATATATTTGTACCATTCTAGTCGCCGAGTTTCATCTTTAACTTCAAGCTCGTCAGTTCGTTTTGTTTACATGAAAACTTTCTCATAATCAGGTCTGTATTATTTTGTATCTGTGATATTTTGCGGCTTTAAACATGTAATATTGGAACCCTGAGATCATAAGAAGATCGACTATGATCTCATATGACTTGATAACTTCTGCAATCAAATATGATTAATTACATTTATATTGGCAATAACTCGTATAAGTCTTTATGATATTGACATGCGGCTGTGTGTCCTTCCGTGATTATATGGGACGCTACGATTCCATTTGTCTAATTTGGTAAACATTGATTTTTGCGATGCAGCATGTTGAAATGATACCAAAGATCTGCAAATTTGTTCGCAGTCATTCAGGAAATTACGAGAAAGCAGTCACGGTAAGGAAATTACGGGGGAACAGTCATGCTCATGGTCTGATGATATTCCAATTCATTTAATTTCTGTTTTGTTTCTGTCTGAAAATATGACATACAAACTGTTGTAAATATAGATTGAAGAACCAGTTTCCATAGATATGTGTACTAGGGATAGGAAATCTGGAAAAAAAAAAAATGTGTTTTTTTTTAGATTTCTTTTGTATAATAAGGTGTTTTATTTGTGCCACTTTAGGGTTGAAAATGTACTTAGCCAACCCACATTGTTGACCTGGAGTTTAGCGAGTAATGTCCAAGTATATGTGGTTGTTAACCAAGTAAAGGCGAAATGCACTGAACATACATTTTATAGTACTACTGTCTCTGTGGGTTTAGAACAATTGTCTGCAACAGTAATCAGTGCTTTTATTCTAGGAAGCTATAACCTGTCATTAATGTTTGTCAGACATTATCTGTATTTTCCAACATTTGCTCGCACTGAGAACTAATTGTGGGAGGAAGACAAATGGGAATTACTGAATCCTTATTTTTTTCTTCCTCCGAGAATGTTGTCATTTATTTCACGATTATGATGATTCACTGTCTTTTCCAGCACTCCTATTTTTGCTCTTTGAGTAACTGATGTAAAGGTTGTGATGAACGTCACTTTCGGCTGTTTATGCACTGATGTAGTTCTTTCTGGAGCTCAAACTTTACATACCCTACTTTATTTTACACCCACTTGTGTTTTAGTGGTTGAGGTGGCTGACTTTTAATCACTTAACCTCTCACTGATACAAGGACATGGGTTTCAAACCCCTGTTGACAGGGTCTTACGGAGGTCGAAAGCTCTACACTGGTCCTTCATGTATGTTGCATATCCCTGCAGTCTGATCAAGGTCTGGAGTGTTCTCTGTTCAGTAAGAGAATTTTCAGTGTACGCCCCTGTGAATAATCAGTGGTACTGCCCAAATTCAAAGAGGAACGTGTTCATTTTAGAAATTTAGCAGTGTTAATTTAATTATTTTTATTCTCCCACAAAACAAGAAGAGTGTGGCAGTAAATAATTTACTCCTATCCCAAATAATAACTCATTACACACATTATATCATTTAGTTTCTCGTGATACATAACTGGTGCTGATTCTTTTTTTTTTTTTTTTTTTTAAATAAACATATTATGTCTTTTTAAATGCAAAAATTCATTGTTAGATGAAGACATTTAGGTGTGAGGGGGGTATGAATCACCTACAGTAGCTACAGCTGTAGCTTTTTCTGATTCTTTGCGTGTTTGCAGTCAGACAGGGTGGGCGGTTTTGAAATTCTGTGTCTTTCTTAATCGAATATTCATAGGAATGCACTAAGTGATAAATCTAACCTAAAGATATGTAAATTAAAGACGAAAACTATTGATTTTGTCATTACTATTGTTCATAAATGTCATTACAGGCGGATTGGAGTGCCACGGCATTATATGTTTCTCAGATTTCCATACAATCCCTGGAACAGCTCTCCTTGTGTTGTGACAATAATTCATGGATTTAATAGCTAATAACTTCAATGTAATGCAGGCCCATTTCAGTTTAAAGTTCTAAGTAAATTATATGTGAGTGAGGGTGAGAGAAAGATGTCTCAGATACAGTTTTAGTGCAAATGTTTTACAGTTTCATTTTAAAATGTTTAATTATAGGAGCATACATACTTGGTTCAGACTTGATTTATGATTTATTTTCCAGATTTTATTTTGTGCACACATCACTTCTCGACCACTGTTTTAGAAATTTTGGGAACAAGAACACTTCTTTTTTTAAGTCATTGTGCAGAAGTAACACTCATGTCTATCTATTAGTCTATCGTTATATTTGTCTAGCCCATAATTTTTCGATATCTATATTTAAGATTTCAATAAAACTTCACAGAAATGAACAAAGTCATGTTTCTATTCATTTTGTGAAAGGACTATTGAAATTTGTTTTTTTTATACATATACATGTACAGTACCTACTTCTAGAATTTCTGCAAAAAGATTGGCTCAGCTCTTAAACAAACATGTTTAGTTAGACGTTGATGATTACACGTAATTGCTATGTGGCTAATTCTTGAAAAACTCACAATGCAATTATATTTCCTGAGACTTGAACAGCAATGAAATTTGCTAGAACTAGCTATAAAACAAGTAAGAACATGTGCCCAGTTTTAGAAATCAATATCCGAAACCTTCCTGCTGTTAAAACTGTTGCTATTTGGTTGCCATAGTAACGGAGATGTTTTCTGTAGGAAAGCAGTGCAGTTGTAGGACTTCTGCATTCTGAAGAAGGTTAAACATGATGCTGTATTTGGTTATAATAGGGTTGGAAAATACATTTATAGTATTTCTGTATAACTGACTAGAATATGCTGAAAATATTTATCCGATGTAGTAATGAATTTGTGTTTTGGTATTAGTTACATATCGTCAGTCATATTGTCCCAGTGTTGAGATATTGTGATAGATTCTAAGTCATGGTAACATACAGTTAAAACCCCAAGGAATTTAAGTCCTATGGTGAATGTAATGCTGTGTGAAGTATAAGGTGACATAATGGTGTTTTGATGTCACTTCTGTGGCTACAACATTATGGCTTCAGCTTCGAAATTCATGTGACATTCACATACCACTTCACTATGAACCAAATTTCTTTGTTAGTGTCACCATGATACTGTCCTATGGGATTGATACTGTATTGGATAAGTTTGCTTTTTTTTTAAGTTCACCTGAGCACAAAGTGAGCTATTGTGATGGCTTGATTTTCTGTCTGTCATCTGACTGTTCAGACTTAACCTTGTGTATGCATTAGAGAAACTGTACTTTTCATTGAAGCTTTGTCAGAGTCAACAACAACAATACTTTTATTTCATCCCAAATACAAATACTGTATCAATATGGTGAAATGAGTATATATTCATGTCCATCGGTAACAGCAGTATTGGGTAAAGCCTACACAGTATATAAATATGTTGGTAAAAGTACAAACATTGTATACATATTGCAGAGGGAAAAAAAGACGTTTTTTTTTTGTTTTTTTTTTTATAGACTAAAATCGTCAGTGTCTTGATTAATTCTAGAATGACTTCGATTATTGACGTCTCAGGTAAAGTCTAAGTCACCAGGTCAAATCATAGAAAAACACTGAATATATGCAATAGAGGCTGCATTTATCATTGGATCTTTATGAGTCCTTGTCAGAATTAGTGTCATGTTTGGAAATAGCTCCTCTTACGTAAACAACTAGGTCACCACGTCAACCCTGATGTAATCTTGTATAGCTTTTTTCATTGAATCTTCATGAAACTTCAGGGATCTTTACCAATCTTGGTCAAAGTGATTGTCTTGATGAAGTTTATGCCAAGTTCAGATATAGGTCATGAAAAATCTGAAAAATCTTTTGTATGCAATACAGTTTTTGTTGGATCTTTATGAAATTTTTTGTTTGTTTTGGAAGCTACAGTACTGAAATTTGGACTGTGTGTACAGTTTTATATGTAGATTACAAAATTGTCCTTGGGTGACTTAATTAGACCATAACCTTCTGACCTTCTTGTCTTTTGGAGCAATGGTACTCGGGTGAGCAATATAGGGCCATCATGCCCCTCTTGTGATGTAATTACTGCAGATTAGTTATTTTTTAGAGAGATGTAGGTGTTTGCAACAGTAATGTTAAGTAAAAAATGGTGTTTAATTCAGTTCTTGTCTCACCACCGCCAACTAGAAGCAAATAGAAGCAAAACAGCGTTCATTTACAGTTTTAGGGAAGATCAAGATCAGATTGAATATAAACATATTCCTTTGAGAATTTATCAGACAGTTCTTACAAGCTTGGGAGCCATTTAAAGAAGAAAATCAGTTATTTCTGCTGCGTGAGTATTTAAGATGAACTTTGTGCAATATATTCTCTTATCATAGCTTCTTGATATTAACATACCAGAAAGTTGTTGTAAAATATGTGGCTATACTATCATACTTTCAAAAAACCTTTTTAAGTAAAAGAAAGTTAAATTGCACTAATTAGTGACATCATTCTCATCTTAAACAACCCTAATAACGTCTGCTGGTACTCTAAGTCTAAAAAATGCATAAGTCCGGTTCAAGTGGTAGGGCATGGAGTTAAGGGCAATGCCAAACAGAAACCCAGTCACATTGCATATTATCAGCAACATATTTGAGCATGCTAATACTTACTGTGTTATCAACTCCTACCATTGTGTTTCAAGAAAAAGAATATAAAAAAGGATAATAATTTTCCCTGGGGGCTGTTGCCCTGTCCGTCGTCGTCCGTCCGTCGTCGTCTCCGTCCGTCCATTCTTCGTTCGGACGTCTAGAGTTCCTTTTGACCACAGCTCTCAAACTTCATAGGAGAAGGTCTTTTGAGCAGATGATCCCTATTGTTTTTGGGGTCAGTAGTTCAAAGGTCAAGGTCACAGTGACCGTTGGTCAATTTCTCGTTCCGGTGATAACTAGAGTTCCTTTTGACCTACAGCCCTCAAACTTCATAGGATGATTGGTCTTTAGAGCTGAGATCCCTATTGTTTTTGGGGTCGTAGGTCAAAGGTCAAGGTCACACTGACCGTGGTCAATTCTGTTCCGGATGATAACTAGAGTTCCTTTAGACCTACAGACCTCAAACTTCATAGGATGATTGGTCTTATAGAGCAGATGATCCCTATTGTTTTTGGGGTCAGTAGGTCAAAGGTCAAGGCACAGTGACCGTTGGTCAATTTCTCATTTCCGGATGATAACTAGAGTTCCTTTGACCTACAACCCTCAAACTGGGGAGTCCGTCAGTCCGTCCGTCCATTCTTCGTTCCGACGTCTAGAGTTCCTTTTGACCTACAGCCTCAAACTTCATAGGATGAATGGTCTTTTGAGCAGATGATCCCTATTTTTTTGGGGTCAGTAGTTCAAAGGTCAAGGTCACAGTGACCGTTGGTCAATTTCTGTTGTAACATATTTTAATTGGAAGCTTAATAGAGAAGGCTTTACCCTTTATCATCTTGGAAAAACATTAAATATAGCAATTAACTCACTAGATATAAGTACAGGTTAAAGTTGTGTATATATTTTAATGAGTTATTACAAGAAAGTGGTAGCTTTTTGTTACTAAGATGATAATGACAATTGATTGCGTGTACGTATCAAAGGTGATGGACTATATTTTGTGTCCGCTCCATATCTCTTGTACCCCTTTGAAGGATTTTAGAATAACTCACCACAAATGTTCACCATATTGAGACGATGTGCAGAGCGCATACGTGTAACGACCACCTTTGTTCAAGGTCAAGGTCACAATTAGAGATCAAAAGTCAGTGACTGTATTTCGTGTCTGAACGAAGTGTTCAGCAACTGTGATGAGATGTAACAGACACATTCCCCACTCAACAATGGAATTTAATTATTTATCTTCACTTCTTCTCCACAATTATTTTATTTTAATATCCTGTCTCAGTATTACAATCATTGACAAACTGCCATTTGGGAGACATTTGTTTTTGTGACAAAAATAACCATCTAGTTTTTGTTGGTTTCCATGTAATATCACATTACAATTTTACAAGGTTGGCACCAAAAGTGATATATTTGCGAGCGGCGCAGTGAAAATTACTACTTTTGGTGTTCACAAGTAAAATTAACGTGATATTACATCAATGCCAACAATTTTTCTCTTTATTTTTGTGTTTAAGACTCTGCCAGAAAGCATAACGCACAAGACATCATTTTAACACGTCATCCTCCTATGTTTTGCGGCATTCATTACTCTTGAGTAAACTTTTTGACGTAAATCTTGGTGAATGATTTTGATAAATTTCACTGATTTAACAGTGTGTTTATCAGTATATAATCCACCGTTATACTTGGATTAACCGCCGAAAAACATCAAAATTTTAATAAGAGCTTGTAATACTGTGCGAAGTATATGGTACATGGCGCTAGAGCCAAGTACATGAGAAGCGACGAAAGCAAACTATGCACAAAGAACAAAATTGTCATCTGAAGTTTCATTTAGTCTGTCTAGAGTACTCAACCTTTTACTTTCTTCGAGAAAATTGTGTTTCTAAGAAAAGGAGTGTCTTGAAAATTTGCTGTTGTAATTTATCCCTAAATACGGTAATCAGGGAGCGAGTCTGTTATAAGAAGATATATCAGTTGTTATTGAGACGTAACAGACAGATTCATCATTTCTCAGAAAAATGTTTGTAAATCATTATAATGTCAACATGCTGTAAGAAGGTTCTTGCTAATGTTTATAACTGTGATATTTTCACACACTTCGGCTTCATTTACAATTCAGAGCCTTGACCAAATCATAGAAAAAACACCTCTTAACTTTAATGTCTTCTTCAGTGCTATCTTTATTTATCAATTTCATGGTTTTGAATTCATGATTTCAGGTACAAATGTACTGATACTGTCATTATTATACAGCCCCACCACCCCCCTGGAAGATAGAGGGGTATATTGGTTTGCACATGTTGGTCAGTTTGTCTGTCTGTCAGTAGACCTAACTTTGTCTGATCAGTGCCTAGAGAATGACTAGGCCTAGGGTCCTAAAACTCATATTGATTTTGAGGTCACCTGAGGTCAAAGGTCAAGGTCATAGAGACCATATACAGGAAAAACTTATCTGATTAATATCTTGAAAATGCATCGGCCTTGTGTCATTGAACTTGGTATTAGGTTGGTCATGACTAGTAGATGACCCTATTGATTTTGAGGCCAACAGGTCAAAAGTCGAGGAGACATTTACCACAAAAAACTTGTCTGATCATTACTTAGAGAACACTTTGGCCTTCTTTCCTTAAACTAGTAAAAAGTAAACTGGTCAAGGATTATGAAATCTTAAATGTACAGTAGACGTAGAAACAAGTGTAAAACTACCTAAGTTGCAGTTCATGCAGTAGTGAAGTAAGGAATGAAAGGAAACAGCCATACACTTGTAATCTAGATGACCTTTTCAGTGTTACTTGAAACTGACAGTTTTTGTAGTGATATAGTGTATGTTGTGGGAGGGTTGGGTTTAGTATGTGCTTTTTGCCTTTCCTGTCTACTTCTAATGTTGCTAAATCAGCATCTTTAAAGTTCATTTCATGATTAATGTTCTCAGCGTCCTCACCAAGGTTGCTGGGAAATAAAAATGCTTCAAAGTTAGTGCCTCTTCTTAATCATGCAGGCATTGACAGTTGCTGAAAAACTATGGCAACCATTGTACTGGTTCTTCCTGGGAATATTGGTTTTGGTAAACTGTTAGTAACTGAAGTACTGAGGAAATGGACTCAAACCCAAAGGAAAATAAACAGAACAAAAGAATTTATGTCCATGGAAGGGACAGGAGCTGTATAATGGATCAACTTATGCTGAGTGTATTGGTCACATGCAATGTTCAATTAGGAACAAAATCTATAGATTTTTCAATCAGTCGTTTGAACTGTTCTCAAATAGCAAGACTCAGGAAGCTACAAATGAAAGCGTGTAACTCCAGCGGCAGCTCCTGTTTCTACTTAATGAATCTAATTAAGTAATTCACATGTCTGCCTGGCCCAGCTTGAGTGTTCTGTGTTCTTATGGTCGGCAAACTGTAATTAAACATTCTCCCCCAGGGAGATGGTAAGTCGCTTGTTTTATATCGAAGAAAGTATCATTTGGTTGTATTATTTAGCTGGTTGAGGGAAGACTGAATGATTAAATGACTTTTATGGTGCATTTGAGTGTAAATATGGTCATTAAGATAACATTGTAATTGTTATGTTGCAGCATCTGTGTTTTTTATTACATAGCTTACATATGAATTATGTTAAAAGATATGTATTTTTGGGAATTATGAAAGTATGCAGGTAGGGGTGGTGGACAAATTGTTGTGTGACATGATGAATATAGATATGCATTTTAGCCAAGAATTTGCATATTTACATACAAGTTTACGCCATTTCTTATACTGATGCATGTTATTATAAAGTTTATATCTTTTACATAGAACTTTATGTCACAGTTTTGCTAAATTATTGCAAAAATGCATTTGAGTTATTTCCTATCCTGTGAAGTGGAAGTGACCATATAACATATATACACATCAGTAGAGTTGGTAACTTTTATGTTTACAATTCATTTTTGAGGTTTCTTTCAAAGGCAAAGTGAAAACTTGTTTGTTATCTTCTTGAAAATTATCCTTTCCCACCTTGAGTGATATAAAAACCAAGGTGTACATGAGACATGGAATAGATAACAAAACTGATAGTTCTTGCATGTTTACAGAATTGTCAACACAAGCAGAAGCAAATTCCTATTATTATACAGTTTTTACCTGATCACATTTCTATTATTTTGAGAAAACAAATCACTACACTCCCACAATCGCTTCTTTATCATGTTGGCTTCTGATTTTGCATCAGAAAGACTTCATAAAACTGTCGTCTGCTCTACAAAACATCAGTTCAAGGATTTATTAGAAGATTAAAATCGTTTTGTAGGACATTTGATTAAGTTGTGCTGTGACAGAATTAATTTTCATGAAGGAAAAGAAAATGAAGCCAAATCTTGAACAGAAGATAAAAAAATCAACTTGACACTTGATTTAAACTTGATAATTTCAAAAGGTGAGAATGGGAAGTTGTTGAAGGGCAACTTTGTCAAATGAAAATAAAGGTTTTTTTCTGCAGTCTTGTTCATAAGTTCTCCTTTGTTGAGGTTGTTTGGCAAGCTTTACTGCATTCAATAGATATAGCCCAGGCCTCTTGGATACTCTTTGTCAATGGTCACCCACGCATTTTTTTTGTAAAATTTTTTAAGGATTAAGTGCTTCAAGTTAGCAGGACAGTAGGTGTGGATCATCATTGAAACTTTATGTCATCAGACCATGAATCAGGCTAACTTTACCATCTTTGTGTTGGAATAGTGCTTACACTTACGTGTTTTACACTTTTTCTAGACTTTATTCCTATAGCTTTCTTCCTGAAACATCTGTTACATTTTGTGCCCTTATAAGATTCGCACAAGCAACCTCCAAGGTAGGAGATTAACCCTCTATCCCTTCATCACTGCATTTCCTCCATATGTTTTTGGTAAACCAATTATTTGCTGCAATCATTTACAAACCATGTCCCTAAAGTACCCTCTGAATGTATTCTGAGTTTAAATGAATTAGTGCCAAACATTAAATTTGGCAAGGAGGTGCAAAAAATCACAGTTATGCACTTGCTGTTTTGTCCTTGCACATTAGGTAAGTGTTCCAATAAGCCCCCCCTTCACTACCACCATCTTTCCTCTTTCTGAATGTTCTAAGAAACCTGAATGTAAGAGAGGAATATGGTATTAGAAGTACATTCTGCCTGTGAATTACAGATTGTAAGGCAAATTTATGTAGCAGAGGCCTTCATGAAAACTCCTTTGAAAAACGTGTGTTATTTTACTTAAATCTTTCCTACCAGTTCCAAGTGTTAATATCCCATGTCAATGTTTAGTCTGCGATGCTGCTGTAAATTCTTTATATTTGTCTGGAAGTTTGGGAAACTGAGGAGTTTGTAGGTTTTTAATGTCTTGTTTAAACAGGATTTAGGCTGCAATCAAATTCTTCCTGTTTTATGGATGTTACTGACACATTTAATGTCTGTTACTCAGTCACAAGGGCAGTAATCAAAACTTGTGTTTCTCCTTAGACTGTATGACTGGAAAGTGTTGTTTTAAGATTGATTTAGAAGAAACAGTGTATCAAAAATATCTCTAGAATATTGACCCTGTATCTAGTCTCGGAATGTTTGATTCATAGCAGTGCCTTTGAAGCATGCAGTGATAATAAAAACTTGATACATGTGATCTGTGAAAAATCATTACTTTCATCATCATCATCATCATCATCACAATCATTGAAGTCATCATCTTTATTGCACTTTAATTGGCATCATTACACTGGTATATTGTGCTATAACATGATTTGTTTCACCAATGGCGGTGTCTCAAGATGCATGCGTCTGACTCGAGAAACCCTGTTTCACAATCTATATACATTTAAAACAGATAACTATTAAATAACTAAACTAATGTTGTAATTATTACTTGAAGATTTTTTATTATTACACAATAAAGACAAATCATGGAAATAGCCATATAAATTATGAATATAGCTCTACCGCAGACTGATTGTTTCTCAGCATTAAAAACTGATCAATATGCTTTTATATTTACAGTGCCATGCGTATATTATTGTCAAAAGTTCCACGTCAATGGGTGATTGATGAAAAGAAAGACGATGGTTACACGGCACTGCATCTTGCTGCACTGAACAATCACGTGGAGGTGGCCGAGCTGCTTGTGCACGGCGCTGGATCGGATGTACGTAACTATGGCAGTAATAAAGATGTTCAGCCCGTACGTAACTATTGTAGTTTTAAAGATATTCAGTTCCTTACATTTTTTGCGATGCCCGAGTTTTGTTTGTTTGAAGGGGTGTAACACCTTTTCCAACCAAATTCAGTAACAATATACTTGAATAGCAAGCACTTCACCTCAACATTATTTCTGGGAAGTAGCAGTACATATGTACAAGAAACTTATTCTTACTCAAGAAACGGCCAAATATGTCACACAAAGAGATATAGTTGGTAGCAGGGCTCAAACCCATGACCAATGAGAGGTGACAGTTATTTTCAGTCAGTGACTACTCACTCGACCATGGAGGCAGTTAGGTGATGCCCCAGCAGACATAATTTGCAAAATTATTTAGAAAGCAAAAAGGAATTAAAACTGCTCATATTTGAGTCTTTTTATTGAAAAAGACACTTGACTGAACAGAACATTGTACATTTAATCTCTAAGTTACTTTTTTGCTATGATGACTGTTTTTTGTTGTGTTTTTTTTTAAAATTTTTTAAAATTTTTTTTTTAGTGTTCTGCATCCAAGGTGAAAGGTTACACATAAAAAGCAGACCAAGTTTGTATTTTGTACTCCACATATGTCTTCAGAGCACTTTTGAACATGGAAGTTTTAATATGTTTCATGTTGCCTATTGTATTATCTTTTTCCAGAGAAAAGCAAATCTGGACATACAGAATGTAAATCTGCAGACGGCATTACATCTGGCGGTAGAAAGACAGCATACGCAGATTGTCAGGGTAACTGATATTTATTTACTTCAATGAAGTCAAAGCTGCCAGATTTAACAAAAGTTAGCGCTGATTCCCAATCAATATTGCCCGCCTTAGGACACTCGTAAATATGTGAAATGCTTTTGATATAGAGAAACTGTGCAACTTTGATAAATCATCACAGACAGTG
This sequence comes from Saxidomus purpurata, assembly GCA_022818135.1. Taxonomy (NCBI): domain Eukaryota; kingdom Metazoa; phylum Mollusca; class Bivalvia; order Venerida; family Veneridae; genus Saxidomus; species Saxidomus purpurata. The sequence goes on along the minus strand of JAFMSR010000005.1, from coordinate 23,177,517 downwards.
CAGAGAGATTTTTCTCCTCCTTAATTTTATTTTTCTACTGATTTGATGAATACTTTTTTAGCTTGTTATCACTTGCACCCATCTAGTGTGCAAATTGTTAATTTTGTTGCTGTTTTGTTCTGATTCACAACAATAAAATTTAACAACAGTAACAATATTTTTGGTACTTTGGCTCATTAGAAATTTTTAGTCACATGGTGCAGGTCAACACAACGAGCAATGCAAAAAGTTTGAAGATGAGTTTTACGGAACTTGATTACTTTTTTTTGCACAGTTTTTGTACTTTCAAGATTATTGTTATTCTACAATGAAGATCTGATGGGTGGAGGATACTTGTTTTATTATACAGTTGAGATGTCAGGGGTGGGGGATTTTTGCCATAATGTTGTAAAGTCAGTTTAAATCTTGCCCTGCTGACAGCAAATGATCCTACATTTGGGACCAGTACAGTACATGCTATGGTCACATTGTTTAATCATCAGTCAATAAACATACAACAAATAAACAAATAAGGTGAAGACCTTTCTGTTGCATCTAAATCCATGAAATGGGCAAAACCATTAAGAATGTTAACAAACTTACCAGGTATACATGTAGCCTTGATGAATACATGACATGTGTATTGTTTGCATACTAAAGTACTGAGTACATGTATATGCTAAATTGTATACATGACATTGAAAAATTTTATTTACAAAGTGAAAAATGGTTTTGTATACATACATGTATAGGGCTATACGCCCAGTGGGTCACCTTCGATCCTTTTTATAAAAGAATCCCATGTTTGGTCATGTACACAGCTATGTGTGCGGTATGCAGTGGGTCTTTCACAACAAAAGCAAGTTGGGAATCCTAGTTCATTATGCCACATGTAGAACATTTAGAACTGTATGATATTTCAGCTGCTGGTTCGTGAAGGCTGTAACCTGAATGTACCAGATAAGGACGGAGATACCCCGCTACATGAAGCATTGAGACATCACACCCTGTCACAGTTACGACAGCTACAAGACATGCAAGATGTTGGAAAGGTACAGTTAACCTCCGTATCTCATGTATCACGGAATGTACACAATGTACCCTTAAAGAAAGTTAGAGACTGTTTTATTCTGTCTCGTTTCTGGTTCATAGAAAAGAAGTTTTACGGCAGGAAAGTGACTTCAAAAAGACTGCTTTCTTCATTGCTGTGCCCTTAATGATTTTCTTTGGAAATTAGACTCTGATGATGCTATTGATGATGATTATGATGATGATGATGACGCCTTTGTAATTGTTGATGATGAAAATGGTTATGTTGTATTTTCAGTAAATAAAGTTTACCTTTTCTGGTGTTTGTTGTGATGTTCCTCATTTTATTTTTATACTCTTGCATATTATATTTTCAGTTGTTGATGGGATTAGGGACACCAGGTGCAGACAAGAAGTCTAGTGCCTCTATTGCATGTTTCCTGGCTGCAAATGGAGCTGATCTGAACATTAAGAACAAGAAGGGACAGACGCCACTTGACCTTTGTCCAGACCCCAACCTGTGTAAGGCCCTTGCCAAATGTCATAAGGAGAGACTTAGGTAAGAGACCCTACAGAAATATTTGACAATTTGAAACATGGAGATTCAAACATTCAACAAAAATCTTTCCAAATGAAAACAAAATTAAACTCAGAAATTAGCATGGTTGTCAAATTGTATAAAAATTAAGTCATTGTGTTATACTGACCAATTATGAGATTTAGTAAGGAAAGTTTCGGTTGAATTTGGACATACATCCTTCACATGGTCTGTAAAAGTTGCATCTTGGCAGATGAAAATAAAGTCTTTGGAAAATTGTTTTGGACATTAACAAGCAAATGCTGTTGAGTTTGATTCAAAAAATGCATTTAAACTTAACATAAGGGATACTTTAGGATCTCTGCAGATGTTTGGTTGTGCAGAAAGTACAGATGTACAAGTATCAGATGATACTGTTAAACAGTGATAGGTAGAGCTTTTGACAATATATATACATGTAGCTAGGTCGTAAATAGATCAACTCAGTGAAAAGGTCAGTACAGTTTGACAGGAGCCTACATCATGTACTTAGAAATGAATGTATATACTTATTTACAACATGGAATGAGTATCCTAAATGTTGAATTTCAGATCATGTTATTTTCACTTTTGAATTGTCTGTTTCCTTCAGCAGAACATGATTTTTGCATATTTTTATATGGTTTCATTGGACTACCAGGGGAGGTAACTGGAATCACGGTCGAGATTTAATACAATTATAACAACTATCCAAATATATTATTACCGGTAAATCATGAAATATGTAATATTATTAACTGCATTTTCCATTCAAAGTAAGATAAGATCACCTCATGGGAGAAGGTTTGTTACAGATGTTTGACAGATTCATCAATAGTAAATAAAGACGTGTGTTGCGTGACAAAAACAAATGCAGGAAGTTAAAGTTATAGAAGTGATTGTTGTGAAGGCTGGAGAGCTTTTATTAGTGTTATTTTATGTAAAATGACACTAAAACGCGTGTTTGTTTCGTATCATTAAGCTAATTTAGGGAATGGCTCTGAACTACTTAGGTTTCAGATTTACAGGAGAGAGTTCAAGGAACTGTAAGGATGGGTGGGTATCCATAATATTCCCCCCTACATAGATAAAGACTCTAAAGTCTGTTTCTTGACCAACCATCAGTAATCTTGGACAAAAAATACATAGTCACAAAATTCTTAAAATGCTTAAGTTATAGCCCCTGAAATAGCAAACATGGCTGTACATGTATTTAAGCTGTGTGTGCTATGTAGATTCATCAAACTTTTACATTTTCATAAAACTGTGTCAGGCATTACACTTATGAAGAATCTCAGCTCCTTTCTTGAATAATGTTGAAAAGGTGTTATGCATTTAGGTTTTTGGCCCTTATATTTAGGGGTTTTCCATACACAACAGTTACTTGTATGTTGTTTTGCCTTATAATCTCCGATAATTTAAACCAACTAGCTCAGTAGTTTCATCACATTCAGATCCTATAACGTTACAAAAACCTTACTGTTCTGATCAAATATCACCGATTGTCTGTGTTGACTTAGGTGGGCAATACCCGGTTGTCATGGCCCTCTTGTTATACAACTTACAATGTGTGGCGAAAGATGAAAAGTCCTTTGCAAAAAAATGTCTTTAACGTAAAGTACATACATGTATATTCAATAATTACAACTTTTATTCAGCATTATAATCACCCTAACAGATGTCCTTAAGCCATTTGAACATACAAATACAATTGTGAAAATGAAAGAATATGGTCCCAAGTACAAGAATTTTCTGAGAGGATTATTTCTGTCAAAAAATCATTTAACATGTACATTAAACATTCTCTTCGAGTTTGATTCCATGTGGAATGGGTCTCAAGAGCATTTAATCTAAGTTGTAAGAGCTTGTTTCGCAAATTGGTATAAATTATTAAACATTCTAAATGTTTCAGTCCTGGAGGAGCATCCAATGTAGCCATTATACGGAATGATCAGGAGGCGCTGGAAGAGTGTATGGTATGTTCAGACCTGAAGAGGGACACCCTGTTTGGCCCCTGTGGTCACATAGCAACCTGCTCTCTCTGCTCTCCCAGAGTGAAGAAATGCCTGCTGTGTAAGGAACATGTACAATCAAGGACTAAGGTAAGGGTAGATAGTTCTGAAAACTTGTCATCTCTCATTGTGGTTAGAGCCATTGTATCTCGTTGATTGTGGGTTATGGGTTTGAGCCCTACTACTGACAATGTATTTCTATGTGATAATGTTGGTAGGGTTCTTTCCAGGAATGACAGGTAAATTGTGTCTGCGTGTAAAAATACAAAAAAAAAAATGGAATTGAAATGCGGGGATAAACAGGTGAATGAAACAAATCCAGGTTTAATGTAAGAAAGAATTTATGACAAGAAAAATGTCAATATCATGCTGAATTGAAATAATGAACAAATTGAAAATGTTTACTTTAATTCTGTGAAGATAGGGTTGTTGCTTGGCAATAATAAAAATGCTGTTTACTGTTCATGTTATGAAGTATTTCTGTCTTGCAGATAGAAGAATGTGTGGTTTGTTCAGACAAGAAAGCTTCTGTCCTCTTCAAACCATGCTCTCATATGTGTGCTTGTGATGGTAAGTACTGTACAGATGACTTGTGGAAGGTGTGTGGTTACACTCAGGTGTCTGTTCATAAAAAGTTTTCAAAAACATGGTCACCTTATGAACTGAACAGAAAAAAAGCCAACTTAAATGCAAATAAAAAAATACCATATTGTAGAGTAACCCTCAACTCTAGTTATTTTTTGGAAGAAAAAAAATGCAATTCTCTTTCAAATGAAACAGTTAAAAGAGCTGCTGACCACGTGGATGTATTTAAATACAGTTTGCTCCATACTTCACTTTATTTGAGGACATATATACAGTTTGTAGGTTATCAGAATGTCCAAATATCAGGATGTTGGGGAATGTTTCTATGAAATATACGTTCAAATTTCTAGGTTGTGCAAGTTTAATGAAGAAGTGTGTACAATGTAGAGCGTCTATAGACAAGCTGGTACCCTTTATTGTCTGCTGTGGAGGAAATCGTAAGTACTGAACGTGTGGTACCAGTCCATATATATTCTAAGTCTAACCTGTACTAACCACTTCAGTGATAATTTCGTTTGTAATTTGTTTATTATCATTTTAATATTAAGTTTAAAAAATGAAAGATGTTAAGAGACAATTCCCAGCTGCTTACTCTATGAAGATTACTTTTCCATACTCATTGTAGGCAACAAATAATTGTAAAATTACGAGGTAGCAAGGAAAAAGTAAAATGCATAAGAGTTCAGTTTGATACCGGCTCACTCATATTCACAGGAGATATTTGTTATCATAAAGGCTTTATATGTAGTACATAATATTGTTATATGTTATATAGCCCCGCCAACCCCTCAGCCAGCGGGTATCATGAATAACGGTGCCAAAGATGTGGGTAAAGATATACAGAAATTACAGCAACAGTTACAGGATATCAAAGATCAGGTTTGTCTTTAGTTAGGTCTAGTCCAGTCTAACTGACGATACACGCAGGTTCAGACATTGTCAAGAGTTATTTCCCTTGCATGTACTGCCATCAAATATGTTCAGATTTCAGTGCCAATGAAAAATGACAATAGTTTCAGACAGCAGTTCCCTTAACCTTGACCCTGCTTAATTTCATAGATTTTAGACGGCACCGTTTGCTATTGGCAGATATTGCTAGTGATTTAGATACAAATTCATCATTGATCTTTAGAACGTGATCCAACCGCAGTCGTAACTTGGAAATGGAATTCTATTTGGATTCTCTGCAAAATTTTCATGCTATTATATTTCTTTTGTTTTGCAAAAAAAATGTTATGCTGTTTGAAATGAAAACTTTGATACCCAGTCATCTTCAGTAATACTTGGGGGGATATTGTAAAAATTTGAAAAATGAAATACATGTTTGCTTTTTTTTGCAGACGTGTTGCCCAGTGTGTATGGATCGGCTGAAGAATATGATATTCCTGTGTGGTCACGGTACATGTCAGATGTGCGGCGACCGAATGGCAGAATGCCCGATATGTAGGAAACCAGTAGAGAAACGAATTCTACTGTATTGACAAACTCAAATGATATGTTTGTAAATAATCTCTTGCTTGGCTTGTGTGACATTTGTTCTGCTTAAAAAGCGCTGAAACCGGTACTCATGAATCACAATTGTGCAAATGAAGATCGCCTGGATTCAGAATCTGTTAATCGAAATAAAGAAGGCACATGAGACCTTGATGCACTCAAAGTTTAATATTTACCCAAAGAAGTAAAAAGCATTGATGGAAATTTAAGGATTTTTATTTCAGTTTGCATTTCAGCAGAATGAGTTGCATGATTTTGCATGTTACGGATACTTGCAATGTATGACAGCAGATCAAAAGGCATGTAAATTATGTAATATAGGAAGGATATTTACGGTTAACTCTCTTGCCAGGCTAGGCAAATATCAATGTTACAGCTAGTGGGGGTTCAGGTGTGATATGAATCTACACTTTACCCATCACAGACAACACAAGTTGCAGTATAGCACTAGCAGTACTGTTGATAACACTACATAAAGACTTCAGTTTCCACGCAGCAGAACTTACCTGTATCATAATAAAATGATTTTAAGAAAGTCTTCAATGTAAGAACCGGCAACCATTCCCTGGATATGATGTACATTTACTTTTGAATTCAATCAAGGAAATGTTTAACAGAATTTCACTGTCTACATATTGTTGGCACTAAGATTTGTTCTGAATGATGTAAATGAACTCCAGATAGTCCAAAAATATTGCATTGTAGATTGTCTACAAAATACAAATATTGTAGAAAGTGATTGCAGAAACTTAGATTTCATGAAAATTTTAGTTGTATCAAATTAAGCATCTTTTTTGGAATAATTTTGTAGAATGATGCTTGCCTAAAAATAAAAAGCTTTTAAAGAGACACTCCCTAAAAATGGTGTGAAATTAAATAACTTCAGAAGCATACATAATAGGACGTTCCTGCCATTATTGGTTGAAGTGGTGTTTTGAAATATGTTGCGGTACTGCACAACATTCAATAATCAATGTAAAGCTGTTGTTGTACAATTAATAGGTTGATAGTGATTTATAACAGAAGAGCCTTTTTTCTGTATCTATTGTTCTTTATTTAGATTGTTTATAGTCCCGGCCGACCCTGGGATTTCTTCCCAGGTGAGCTTGCCAAGACTCCCTGACAGGTGCAGGTGGAGAGTTATTCTTTAAAACTGTATTTATTTTTTATTGTACGTTCATTGAACACATTATTTATGTTTGGAGAATTTATCTTGCTAGATATTGGGAGTGCCCCTTTAAAGGCACGCATATTTTTTCAGATTAAGCCGAGAACTGTTGCAATGCTCTGAAAGGTTTGTTTGCGGAAATGATATTGTTCGCAAAACGGACATGAATGTAAAGTCTCCCCGGTGTGTGATTTTTGGGAGTATAATTTAGCAGAAGAACCTATTCAGACTTTGCAGTATGCATTTACTTGTAATAGACAAAGTCCAGTTTTGACTGGTATTCACTTGAATCACTTGACTGACACCTGACATCATTGGAAGACTTTCAAAAAGATTGTAAACTTTTTCTCTTATAATGAAAACTATTTAAACAGTGGTTCTTTGAACAAAATTTGTTCTTCTTATTACAAAGTGTAAATGTTTGAAAATATGTAGCATGGGTCATTTAGCTGTAGAGTTTGCATTTAAGAATGCATCCTGTATCATCAATTTATTTTCATCATGTACATAACATTTTCATGTAGCAACTTCACACTTTCCTCTGAGGACATAATTGCAGTACCTGTCATACATAATAGCTTTGTTAGATGGAGTTTTACTTCTGAGGTTCGTTATGTAGAATTGAAGCAATGTTGTGCATTGTCTTCTATAAAAAGGTGGATGGATTTAGCCTTCACAAGATAAATCCCATTGTTTTTACCAATTATTTATATATTTATACCCCTGCTGTGTGTAGTAAAGTCAGGGCTATATAGGAATCACCATGTTGTCCAGTTGGTCTAGCCCTGTCCAATCTTGCACAAAATGAAGTATTACTTGTGCTACTCTGCTTAAACCTACTCAACATGTTCATTGACACAAGATTAATCACAATCACAAGTTATATAACTGTGTTGTATATTTTTAAGAGTTATTGCCCTTTTGTACTTAGCAAGCTTTCAATTAGAAAGTGTAATATCTCGAGCAGGGATCAGGAAAACCGAAAATTTGCCGGTCTGGACCGATTTTCAACTTGCTGGACCGATTCACGTCACCAAAAGTTGCTTAAAATTCGGTCCGAGATTTAAAAAAAAAAAAGTCATAAAATCGCTTAAATATGACAAAAGGAGTTGCTTGTGTAATTACACATAGCATCTGTGTTATTAGCACCTATCCAATACCCCAATAAACGTGTCATGTTAATAACCCGCGGCGGTCTTTACCTAATTGGTCCTCGGGCGTCGCTAACACGTTATTGATTTTATTAATGTGTTTGCAGCTCCGATTGTCTTTAGGCCGCTAATCATTACCTACACTTTGCCAACATTACTGGTCATTATGATTTAATTAAAAACGATTCGGTCCACGTGTACTTTTGATCGGTAAGAAAACAGTTGAAAGAAATTATTAAAAGATAAAACCAAAAGTTAATTTTTATTACTCAAATAGTGCCGGCTATATAATGTATCATGTTCGGGCATTCAATGCCTTTCGATTTATTGTTGAAATGGCACAACGCCACATATTTGCGATGTTCAAAAAATCAAATGACCGAAATGGCAAACCGGCTTATGATAATCGAGAGAATAATAACGAAACAAATAACCGGACCGGCAACCGGTAGTAAATGCTTCCGAAAGTCGGAAGGGGAAGCCGAAAGATAATGTTAATCGGTCTGGCAACCCGAGAGGCATAAAAAAAATATTCAAAACGAATCCAGTCGACAAAAGCTATATTGCCTAACCTGACACATGGATTATTACAAAACTTTGTGGGGGTGACTTTGAACGTAATCAGTTCTAATCGAAATTGAACACACTTTCAATGATAAAATCGCATGGAAATTATCATATTAATTAATTTTATTTATGAAAACTGGCTCGATATTTTTCTTATTACTTCAAATTCCGTTTCTTATTCCTTTATGGCGAAAATTATGTAAAGTTTATCCCTTAGAAAATGGAACGCTCCACGTGAACGGCGCATTTATTTTATCGACTCGTGAGTTTACTTATCAATAATGAAAGAAGATAAACATTTTCGTTTTTGGAAACATTTTGGAATCCAAAGGAGGAAACTAAATACTTTAACCGTTCAATGATCATGCACACCAATGGAAAGATGGTTGATAAATATATAAAACACGTACAAATTTTTCATTTTTTTTTCTATAATTTTTTTTTTTTTTTACGTTTTTGTAACTTTTTTTCGGGCGGGGGGAGGGGGGGTTGACGATGTACCCTCGACTTGTCCGGACCGATTGAGATTTCAAAATTTCCTGATCCCTGATCTCGAGTGTCAAAGATGGTACTGCATTGCAACTCGAGTTGGAATACCCTATAATATCTATGCTTTCAAAGCTACAATGACAAGTTATATAACTATATTTCACATTTTATACAGTTATTGCCCTTTTGTAATGCATGCAAAGCCATTGTGTCTGAAGATTTATCATTTATTCATGGAACTATTCAAGCTGTGTTTATAATTCATGGCACAATTCAAGACGTGTTTAATATGTGTTTAAAAATATACTGGTCACTCAATGTGCTTTTGCACTGATATTGCTTTTGGTTTGTGACCAGCGCATAAATGAGGGTATCAATCACTTCCAGTGATATCTCTAGTTTGTTCAAAGCTCTCATACAAGCATTCTATCACATACATCACTGTATATGAAAGATACCATTCTGTAATAAATCCTGTTGCTTGCAGGTTACTGTGGCAACTGAGTGAATGTGTTGAAAATTTCCTTTTTCTGCATGAAGTTATCTGGGTTTTACTTTAGAAAAACCAGGATGGAATTATTCTTCATCTTGTATATTTCATCTCTTGGGTGTGACTGAGAGTAACTGAGAGAATTTTGTAAAAAAATTAAAATGAGCTTTTGTATGTAAAGGTCTTCAGCTTTAAAAAAAGGGATTTCCATTTATATGTTAGCAATTTACCATATCTAATAGGTCATGGTCACATGTTTGAAGAACTGAGAATTATTGCATGTTTAAAATGATTCTGCTTGTAAGATTCTATCTCTCCTTTGGTAATAGATATTTTGTAATACACTGTAAATAAAACAATATAGTAACTAATATATATTTAATAACATTTGCAACTACCTTCTTTGACGAAATATTTTGTAAAATGTTGATGGTAAGAACAATGAATTGTAGATATTGTAAATTTGTAGAGTTGAAGAAATAAAGGAGAAAGATGGACCTTGATTTGTTTATTTGTTTTGTATCGAAGTTTGGAAAATTTGATCAAGTGTTTTTACCTTATTTTATAAATTTGATCAAGTGTTTTTACCTTATTTTATAATTTCTGTGGATCACTACTGTAAAGCAAGTAGTGAATACCGGTATTTTTTTTAGCTCACCTGAGCATATTCTAAGGGTGAGCTTTTAGGATTGTCTTCTGTCCGTTATCTGTCGCCCTCTGGAGTGTGTCTGTTAACATTTTACTACAAATGACATCTTCTCCAAAACCAATTGATAGATGTTGATTGTATCTGGTGTGGATGATCCTTGCATGGTCATCTACAAAAGGTAAATTCATTTTGGACCTGGGGTAAAAATTGTCTCCGCTGTGTAGGGTTTTGATCTTTACCTCCTGTCAAGGAAGAGAAGTTGTACAGTAAAACCTCAAGTTATCCAAATTGCAGATATTTTACAATCACTTAGTATTGGTCTTGTTAAAAAAATTCGTTGATTTCTTTATCTGTTACGGCCAGTAATGTTGCTGTTAATCTTCAATATGCACCAGCTGTTTTAGTATGTATCAAATGTAGTTGATGAATTGATTAAATGAAAAGAAATCAGTTTTATTTCCACGGTATCAGTGACTGGTATTTATACTCCTGATATTTGCAAGTGAAGCGTTTTTAGCTCGACTATTCGGAGAATATGGAGAGCTATTACAGTCACTTGTGCGTCGGCGTCAGCGTCGGCGTTGCTTCTTTGGTTAAAGTTTTGCCTGCTAAGTACTATCATGCACATATCTCAGTAACCACTTATGATATTGACTTGAAACTTTGTTCATGTCTTTAGGGGTGTCATACAATCAAGGCAGATAACTCTTGAAAAAATTTAGTACAAATTATGGCCCTTGTTTGACTTTGAAAATTTGGTTAAAGTTTTGCCTGCTAGGTACTATCATGCACATATCTCAGTAACCACTTATGATATTGACTTGAAACTTTGTTCATGTCTTTAGGGGTGTCATACAATCAAGGCAGATAACTCTTGAAAAAATTTAGTACAAATTATGGCCCTTGTTTGACTTTGAAAATTTGGTTAAAGTTTTGCCTGCTAGGTACTATCATGCACATATCTCAGTAACCACTTATGATATTGACTTGAAACTTTGTTCATGTCTTTAGGGGTGTCATACAATCAAGGCAGATAACTCTTGAAAAAATTTAGTACAAATTATGGCCCTTATTTGACTTTGAATATTTGGTTAAAGTTTTGCCTGCTAGGTGCTATCATGCACATATCTCAGTAACCACTTATGATATTGACTTGAAACTTCGTTAATGTCTCTAGGGGTGTCACACAGTCAAGTCAGATAACTCTTGTATAAATTTAGTACTAATTATGGCCCTTGTTTGACTTTGAAAATTTGGTTAAAGTTTTGCCTGCTAGGTACTATCATGCACAAACCTCAGTAACCACTTATGATATTGACTTGAAACTTTTTTAATGTCTTAAGAGGTGTCACACAGTCAAGACAGATAACTCTTGTTTAAATTTAGTGCAAATTATGGCCCTTGTTTGACTTTGAAAATTTGGTAAAGTTTTGCATGCAAGGTACTATCATGCACATATCACAGTAACCACTTATGGTAGTTATATCAAATCTTGCAATAGTGTTCAGGGTAAATTTGTATCAAACAATTAATTTACCAAAAATTAAATCTATAGTTATAGATTTTGACTTTTTTTATGATTCAACTTTCCTAGTTTATACTTAATAGTTAGCAGAATTTTGTTTTGCTATTATACTGATAAAAGTTTTGTTTTATTAGCAAACACCCACAATAGTCGAGCGTGCTGTCTTATGGACAGCTCTTGTTATATTTCTGCTTCATGATGTAATTTATTCCAGTTATTGAAAACAAAACGAAAGTATTTTAAATTCCATTTGAACTTTACAAATTTACACAAAACATCAAACTCGCAGACTGATTTATTTTCGTCTCATTCGCTCAAAATAATAAGTGGCTTTAGTTGGAGACAATTAAAATGTGCGAATAATATTTTATACAGTTGAGTCACTATTTGGTTGACATTAAACAAACATTCAATGATAATTAAAAAAGAAGCCTTTGTCGCAACTTGTAAAAGCTATGGACAGTTCAGCCACATAAGTAATGATTTGTAAGAGCGTAGGGATGGACGGACGGATTGAGCCAATTACCATACTTGTGTACTTATACAAGGAGTTTAGATATTCAGTATGTAACATTGTCTAGTGGTCCCCTTAGTTTCTTCAAATCATGCCCCTGGGGTCAAAATTGACCATACCCGTGTGGGGAAGGGGTTCCTTGTCTTTATTATATAGAGTTAAAGGAGAAACCTAGCTTCCAATGAGTTCCTATAGCCACCTCTGACTTCCTTAGCAACCGGTGCACTGGTACTCAGGTGAGCGATAAATGGCCATCATAGCTCTCTTGTTTGTAAATAGAACTAGCAAAAGTGCCATAAGAACTTAGAATTATGACTATGTTCTGGGTAAAATATACATAGTTACTGAAGGCATCCTGGGGCATTGTATAATAATGTAAGTAAAAGAAAACACCACATTGTTGAGAGTCCAGGCTTGAGTTGCTGTTTTTGAAAATATATTTCTTGTCAAGGGTGATGAAAAATCCTGCATTGATTTCAGCACTTGATCCTTGCACACGGAGAGACAAACTTCAGCTCTTGACTAGAAACAAGACGTTCCATTTAGTATAATCTACCTTGGCTTATAGGGTCCCAAACAATCACATTTTGTGTTTGATAGTGTTGGGTTGCCTTTCAAGCAGAAATTATCAGACTTTTAATTGTAAATTAATACTAACATTTCTATCTGATCAGATGAAACAAAAATTGTTGTCACTTGGTCTGAGCATTAAGTCTTTTTTGACTGGCTGCAGGGGAATTTTTAAAAATCAAGGGCCACAAGGCAGGCGGTACAATATTTGAATATTCTGTAATGATTATTGTTCCTTAAAATACTGGTTAGACTACATAATGGAAAAGAACACTCTGCCTGCTTTGTATTGGAAGGTGACCATGCATATGAAATACATGTACAAGAGGGCCATGATGGCCCTTTATCGCTCACCTGAATACAAGTCCACTTGCCTAATGGGTGTGGTCAATTTTGAAATCATAATTTGAAACAAAGTAGGTGGAAGACCACAAGACAATGTTACATACCAAATAGGTTTTCCTATATACATCTTTGTAAAACAAGTGACCTCCTTGGCGGGGCCAATATTTACCCCAGGGGTATGATTTGAACCAACTTTGAAGAAGTCTACTAGGCAATGCTACATGCTAAATATCTAAGCTCTAGGCCCTGTGGTTTCAGAGAAGAAGATTTTCAAAGTTTTTCCTATATAAAACCAAGTGACCCCCAGGGCAGGGTCAATTTTGACCCGGGGGTCATAATTGAACAATCTTGGTAGAGATCCACTAGACAATGCCACATGCTAAATATCTTAAGCTCTCGGCCTTGCGGTTTTAGAGAAGAAGATTTTTTAGGTTTTTCCTATTTGTTGCCATAACAACCAGAGTTTTGCATGGAATGGAATTCTTTGAACAACTTTGATAGAGCTTTATGCAAGGAACATCCCTGAAAAGTTTCATCCATATTGGCCCAGTGGTTTCAGAGAAGATGTCGTTTGAAGGAAATGGTGGACGGACGGCTGGACGGACGCCGGACAGAATGCAATCCTAATAGCTCACTCTGGCACTGTGTGCCAGGTGAGCTAAAAATGCATGCATGTGAACAGTTCTCTAAGTCTTAAAAAATATCACTATGGGCGAACCAAAACCAGCTTTTCTAAACCATTTCTCTGGTGTGTATAGCAGCAGTGTAGTTTTTAAGTAAACGTGAATTAAAGTACATGTGTCTTTTCATTAGTTTGTCACTAAGAATCATAATAACATAAATTTGTATTAGAGAATAATCTATAAATAGTATTTGAGAACATCTTTGCAGTACAGTTGATTTAGAATAATGTGACAGTGACGTAACAGATACATGTGTACACAAAAGTTTACATTCATTGCATGCAGGAAAAGATTTAACCCTTGTGTTATCCAATGAATTTATACAATAATAGTTGCCTCTCTTGTCAAGTCACTGTCAACATTATCCTAAATGAACTGTATGTACATTGATTAAGTTTTACATTTTTACTTCCTCATACCAACTTTTGCAGATTTTGAACAGGAAGTAACAACAGTTACTGTAATTTTTAATCATTTTACTTAATAGCTCATGTTGCTTGCGAGTAAATTGTAATGAATGGTCTTGTGATAAATAAATAACTGAAACATCTTATTACTTATGTTCTGTCTATCTATAAGTTCTAGAATTTTTCCTTGTGTAAGTCCTTGATAGCAGACTACTGAATCCTTTGTCCTTTGAAATTTTTCCATATTTAGGGGACCTACTGTCATGTTCACTAAGATTAATTGAAAATTTGTTGATTTGTATCATAACCTTGGTTAACAAAAGTGGCTGAAGCAGAAGCTGTAAAACCAAGGACCGTGTATTTCTTATGAACAACCTTAATAGGTTGAACCAAGTATCGATCAGAGAATTATGGTGTGCTTTTAAGGGCCAATTTGTCCTTCTAACATAAACACTTGGAAAGTTCAATATCAGCACCTTTAAGTACTTACAATACGAGAGGGTGTGCTTTTTACCCGAGTTTTAATTTCTAGTAATTTAAACTGCAGTCAAATTTTATCGGAATAACAAACTCTGAAAGTAACGATTCTGGCAGCATATATACAATGTTTATAAGTCCCCAACCGGGGACTGTATGCTTTTTCAGTTTCGTCTATTCACACTTCGTGTACAGGCTGTAACTTCTATAGGGGAGCGGTGGTGTAGAGGTGAAGGTGTCTACCGCTCATCCTGGGGGTTGGGGGTGTGAGCCCCCCCTGAGGTCACGACTGTACCTCATATGACACTAGTACTGGTTTTTCCAGGAAGTGGACTCAAGAGTGAATCGATAAGCTACAAACTTTCTTCACAATCGGGCTAAAGTGAATGAGTATATAAATGCATGCACCGATTTTGGAATAACTTTGGACAGTTTTTCACAAGTGTGTCATGCATTACACCTAGAGACCTACATTGAAGGTCAAGGTCACACTTAAGATTCAAAACATGTAATTCAGCATGAAATGTTTAATACGGTGTTGTATATATAAAATTATTCGTGATAAGCTGATGACAGAATACTTGTTACTGGACAGTTAGAAACATTAATGATTGAAGTACGTGGTTCTTAAGTAGTCATGGAAATATACCAAAGATAATTTAAGCAATACTGGATTGTACGGATATTCTTGATATTTTAACTTTTGAGATACGGGATATACATGTGTATACAGTATTAAATGCACGCATATCAACATGAATCAACCAGGTAAAAAGGAGTAATTGAAGTGCTAACAAACATATCAGATAACGATGTTTGAATAGGATTTAAAAATCAATAGAGCTGTATTCAACTTGTTTAAACCTGAACATTTTTGGTGACAAACTTAGGAGAGAAAACTTTTTTTAAAATGACTTGAAAACGGTTATAAATGGATAATGTTGGATTCTTGAGTTTTATGCAGTTAACGTACACAAAGGGATAAATATGGCTACAAAAAGTGAATCTTTAGGTTCAGATATTTTAACACCGTCCAAGTGTGGACCTTGTTTGATTGAGAACAAAACCAATGAAGCCACGATGTTTTGTGTAGAATGTAATGACATGCTCTGTGATACTTGCGTTGGAATACACAAAAGGTTTCCAACAATGAAAAATCACAAAATAGTTGTGCAGACTGACAAAGAACAGTTTGAGTTTACAGCTCAACTTTTGTCAGATAAATGTGAGAAACATGAAGGGAAGCATCTTGAAACATTTTGTAAAATACATGATGAACTGTGCTGCAGTGTTTGTGTATCATTGAATCACAGAATGTGTGACGGACTGGTTTATCTTCCTGAGTTTGCAAGTGAGAGAACAGAAAAAGATAAATTGAAAGGCAGAATAACAGCGATTGAACAAATCAAAACCCGTTTTGAAAACGCTAAGAAAAGTAGACAAGCCGACAAAATAAGAATGGACAGGGAAAAGGCCGATTCTAGCAAAAGAGTGGATGACTACAGAAAAGAACTGATTAAAGAGATTGATCGCATTCATGGAAATTTCAATGCAAAACTGAAGTCACGATATCATGCAAATGTAGCATTGATTGATGAAGACGTGAAAATCTGTGATGAGGGAATCACAGATCTTAACAAAGTTCTTCAAAGCTTGAAAAATGTGGAAAACAATAAAGTACGGAGCTTCGTTGGAGCGAGGAGAGCTGAAAGGATGACAAAAGTAACTGAGGAGAAATTAGGCTGTATTTTAGGAAATGTGGGAAAGGGTAGTATGGTTTTCAGATTGGAGTCAAATTTAAAAAATACAATCCAGGGGATTGACTGTTTTGGAGAATTTGAAGTGCAGGAAGAAAGCCAAAAGAAAGAGAAGAAGGAGACAGTCCCTTACAAAATTACGATAGGCAAAAGGGTGAGTCAGTTTCAGGTGCCAGACGAAGCTTTTTTTTGCAACATCTGGGGATTGGGATTGATAAAAAACGGTCAAATCATTATTTCAGACTTTAATAACAAAAATTTAAAGCTGTTCAACCAAAAACTTGCAGAAGTGCAAAAAGTATCTTTGACTCACGATCCTCGTGATGTTTCTGCGATAGATGATGACATCTGTATCAGTTACCAACAAGAACACAAAATAGAGATTGCTAGTCTTAGTGGTGGTACACTACAAACAAAAATTACTATTAAGATCGGTAAAGAATGCCGTGGCGTGTGCCATAAGAATAGTGAACTGTTTGTTGCCTGTGGTGAAAGGGACACAGCAGAGGTACGTGTATATTCCCTTGGAGGGAAGCTGAAACGTACTTTTGATAGAGATGCTAAGGGCAATAAACTGTTTAGTGTTCCATATTATGTAAACACAAACAATAATGGTTCTTTAGTGTTTGTTAGTGATAACCAGAAGGATGTAGTTGCTTTGAAAGTTGATGGTACACTTGTGTGGAAATACAATGATAAGAAGTTACTACAGGGTGTGTGTGATATTGCTGTAGATGAGAATGATGTTCTGTATGTTTGTGGGGCTTTTTCTAACAATATAGTGAAAATATCTTCAAATGGTCAGAACGCTGAAATTGTAATAAATGGAGTAAAGAGTCCAAAGGCAATATGTTATGATGGTTTTAATGAAAGAGTTGTAATAGCATGTCTAGGAAGTGGTTTCTATGCAAATACATTGCAAATGTATCAACTTATTAAACAAAGAATGTGATCGGTAACACAAACAAAATAGTATTGAACAATGTTGACCTTACTAATATAAATCGTGTTTTAGATT
Source organism: Saxidomus purpurata (assembly GCA_022818135.1). Classification (NCBI taxonomy): domain Eukaryota; kingdom Metazoa; phylum Mollusca; class Bivalvia; order Venerida; family Veneridae; genus Saxidomus; species Saxidomus purpurata. The sequence continues at coordinate 23,160,052 of JAFMSR010000005.1, read as the reverse complement.
GTATGTATGGACAATAAGCAACCCACCAATTACTCTCAGCAATATGTTTTGGCTAAGTCGTATGAAAACGGAATATTATAACAGAGTTATAAACAGTGGCCTACTCGTGTTTTGTCAAAGGATAATTATATCATATTACAGATACTACTTTACATTTAATTTCTTGTTACTGAACATATGTGAGGTTTGTGTCAAGTTTCAATTCATGCAGATAAATTTTGTGAAAATAAAACATGAAGTTAACAAAATTTGTTCCAAGTGATTGGAAAATGGAAATTTTTTTTTTTATATAACTCATCTTTAAATTGTGTGTATAGGTATGTTTTGTACATGGTTTGTAAAGAAGTACATTTTTCTCAGCAATATGTTTTGGTCAAGTTTTATAAAAACAAAATATCAGAATAAAGTTATAAACAGTGAGAATAACTATAATTATGTCTTATGTTGCAGATACTACTTTACATTACTATCTTGTTACTGAACATATGTAAGGCTTGTGTCAAGTTTCAAAAGAGTTAAGTTTTGTGAAAATAAAACATTAAGTGAAATGTATTTCAAGTCATTGGGAAATTTAAAAAAACATATTTGTGTTTTTATAAAAGTTATATCAAGCTCAACCTACACACCCTGGACAAACTTCCTTTTGCAGGCGTTTCTAGTCACACTCTAGGTCATGAACATGCTTTCTTGAATTAATGACATTTTGACACCCGTTCTGACATTTTGGAGAATTTGTTACTTAATAGTGACAGTTCTTGGTTCAGATGTATCTTTGGTTATTCAAATATTTCATACGCTTTTACTGCAGCGTTAGACTGCAATTATTGTAAAGCACTGCAGCAAAACTTATGCAGCATGCAAGCACCATGTTCTAAACAAATAAGCTTTGACAGAATCATTAATTAAGTAAGCGAAAAAGGCACAACATCTCACTAGCACCTCTAGAAACCCGTAGTTGGAATTTTCAGACCCGTGTAGTGACAGCTACATAAAACATAAAGACAATTTATGTTTATAATTTATTAGCCAAACTAGAATATATATATAATATGTGAGCAATATGAGACAAAATTATTATTGCAACATTTACTTCTTCATCTAAATAATACATCTACAGTTACATGCTTTTAAATAATGGAGATTCTATGATGACAGGACTAGATATATTTATAGAACACATAAACTGACTGAAAAGTAAGATATAAAACAGTCACATCATGGAGATCATTGGGAACAAACTTACAAATAAAGTTTGGCTGTGTACATTTTGAGTAAAAGTTTAAAGCCTGCTTCTAATATTCAGTAAAAAATATATTGCACCTTATAATTAATATTTCTAGGCCGTTTTATGAAAACATACATGAATAAATAATGCCAGGTAAATGATAAGAAAAGTATGCATACCAGCCACAGAACAAAATAACCAATATATATAAAGTATGAACATTAATTGTAACAATACATGTAAAAGAAAACCTGCACCTAAGCATATTATTTTTTAAATATTGAAGAAAGTCTGAAAGACAGTCTCAAAAGTCTTCACAACCAATCATGTAAAATGCATTCTACACTTACAAAGTCTTAATAGAAAGTAAATTGCACTCTTTTAGAAACACCAGGGTGCCTTATCCAATATTTTTATTCACAGAGCATAGAATTATTCCTTTGGTATTACAGGAAATTCTACCGCAGTTTGCATCTTTGGCATGTATTTGAACAAAATTTATAAACATCAGTAACTCAATATATGGCATAATACATTTTTATGCTTAGGAAAATATAATTCCTGTATTTCATTCAAGGGAGGCACCCTGGTGTAGGGGTAGAACCCTGAGGTTTTAAGTTTGAATCTTGCCAACAGTATTTCACTGCAAACCCTTCTTTTCGCACGAGTACTGGTCAGAAGCAGTCAGCAAGAGTAGTTTATGTAAGTTTCAAAAACTTTTTCTACAACTGATGCAAAATAAACGAATGAAAATTATTGAATTCTGTAAGACTAGCTCTAATGTCATAAATAGAAATAGAAAATCTGAACGCATAAAATTGTCACTATTTGAGGAAGGTCATATATTGCCAACGTGCAGTTTACATTTCGGCTGCTATAACAATACATTGTTAATAAATGAAACTTTTAAACTGTTTACATGATTTTCAAATGCATTCAATCTTTATCACTATGCTTACTGAAGACTTTAATTTACATGTTACCTAACTGCAAATAATAGGTACGAGTACATTACATTATGTAAATGTCTCATTTTTAGTAAAATATACACGACAAAGCCCTTTGACTGGTTCAATAAAAAATGTAAAATGGTGATTAACCATAGTTGATTTACAGTGTGTTCTCACTTGGAAATAAAATGCATAAAAACTTAAAAAGTCAAGTCACATACAAAAATTGACAGTATATAAACTACTAAAATCACAATGAAAAATTATTATGAATACTGAACTGGCCCATTTCAATGAGATAACTACTGGCTAAAAATACCACTTAAGTTCTTCACAGGGCATGTAAAGTTCCAGCTCTGTAAAAAAGAACATAGGAAAACAAACTAAGCTTTCACAATTATCAGCTAAAATAAATAAATACATGTATATAGATAATATTTACAACATTAAAATCAAAACACACAGTAAAATTAAAATGAACTGGCCAAAATCTGTCAGCATACACTTCCAACGGTCCAAGAGTATTTTCAGATTATCAATGGATTATGAAATATATATACATTGTATGTATAAGAGGTAAAATGCAGCACTATTACTCGTTATTTCATTGGTGCATACCTATTGCACTGAAAGATCAAAGGGGGACAACCTGTGGTTTCTCTATCAGACCTATCGCTGGTATGAAGTTAGAAAGGAACATAATCAAATGTTTATAAATCAGACATCCAGTTTAACTGTGAATAAGAAGAATGTCTGTCTGATTTACAAAGTATGAAATGGATATCTTACTGTGGAATACGAATGTTTACTGCCTGATTTACCAAGTCTGAAATTGATATTTTACTGTGGAATACCAATACTTACTGCCTGATTTACAAAGTCTGAAATTGAGGGGACACCAACGCTTAGCCTGATTTAAAAAGTTGATAGAATACCAATGCTTACTGCCTGATTTACAAAGTCTGAAATGGATAGAATACCAATGCTTACTGCCTGATTTACAAAGTCTGAAATGGATAGAATACCAATGCTTACTGCCTGATTTACAAAGTCTGAAATGGATAGAATACCAATGCTTACTGCCTGATATTGATATTCTACTGTGGAATACAAATGTTAACTGTCCGATTCACAATGTCTGACATGGGTAATTTACTGTGGAATATGAATGTTTGCGGAATACGTATGTTGACTGCCTGATTCACAAAGTATGACATGGATATTTTACTGTGGAATACGAATGTTGACTGCCTTATTCACAAAGTCTGACATGGATAGTTTACTGCGGAATACGAATGTTGACTGTCTTATTCACAAAGTCTGACATGGATAGTTTACTGCAGAATATGAATGTTGACTGCCTTATTCACAAAGTCTGACATGAGTAGTTTACTGCAGAATTTGTATGTTGACTGCCTGATTCACAAAGTCTGACATGGATATTTTACTGTGGAATACGAATGTTGACTGCCTGATTCACAAAGTCTGACATTGCTGTCTGTATTGAACTAGCTGCTTGTAACATGTCATCATTACTTCCACCAAGTCTGGACTTCGGTTGGCCTGAAATAAAATCATGTTATCATCAAATTTCTAAATAATACAGCTGTTTAAACATCATGTAGTAAAAATGTTTAAGTTGTTTGTAAATATTTTCTCAAGAAGTGCTTGGTATGCATTCCACATAAATTAACTAAAACAGAATTTTTGTATGTGTGTAGCCAGGGGCAACCAGCATATTCTCTATTCATTGGATGAGCTCTTACAGAACACCCCTGTGACGAATTAATGGAACCTTCCCAACTGGAAGAAAGGTAGGTCCACTTAAAAGATACAGAGAACTGGTACTTAGCAATTTTATATAGCTACAGCATACACTTCCTAAGGCACCAGTTATAATATCATTTAATCAAAAGTCATATCTTGTAGGCAAATGTGTACTATTTTCAGAAAATCAAAAAGAACTCATTGGTAAATATTAAAAGTATGATATCAAATAAGGTTTTGAGTTATTAACAAACCATATGACAAATCCTGTGGAAACATCTGATCGGCCTCATTGACAAGGGCACGTAACTCCGCCTCTTCACAGTTAAACTCATCATAACTCTTTGTAGGTGAAGGAAGACTAAATCTGGACGGACTGCTATCTAAGGCATCTAAGCTATCACCAAGAATTCTTCCCCTTGGCAGGGAACTTGGTGGAGTAATGTCCCTTTGTGATGCAAGATGCGGAAAAGGTGAGGCACTAGAATCTGTTGGAGAAAAATCTGGTTGAAGGATTGATGGAGCTAGAAAAGACAAACAGACATAGGTTTACAGAACATACTCATCTTATAAAAATGAATTACAAAATATAAGATCATAAATGAAAGTTCCTAAAAAAGAAATTCTGATGACTGGGTCATGGCAAAGCTCTGGCTTGATATCTAGGCAGCTCCAGGAGTTTAAAATCCACCACATTATGATATATTAATTGGTATATCACTCCAAAGTAAAACCTTTTAACTAGATATAGCACTTACTGTAGCAAATAGAAGACTTTGGACTTATGGAGAAACTGTCACTATGGTAACCATTCACACTTATGATTGGAACACTCAAGAAAATGGGAGTGGCTTCTGCTGGTAACGGCTCACGTACGGGGAGATTCTGGGTCTCCTGGAATAATACTGACTATTGAGTATAAACCGACAATATAAAAATTTGCAATTGTACACATTTTCAACCACTATCAGTTATAATTATCTTATACTGCAAACAATCAATTTCACACGCTTTCTTAAACAGTAACATGAAATATCTAAGCACTGCATTAAAATGTAACACCAACTATTGAAATTCTTTATTTTCTATTATATCTGTTTAAGTGAAATGTGTCTTACCTTTAATATTCTATGCATAACTATATTTGTTGGTGTTCTATGGCAGTTACTATCAGACGTAAGACTTTCTGTGTCACTGATCTCCTGTAGTGTACAAAGCTGATCATACAACATCCTGAAACAATTACACATTACTATTACTCTGAAAGGATATTCATTACAAAATGAAAATAATGATGAACTATTGGAATATATGTAAAACTCTTCACATTTTAATTTAAGAAATTTGTATTAGCAAAACTGTACTTTAAAAGGCTTTAAAGCTTTTCAACTTGCTTCATTAAACACCAGAACCAGATTCAGCACCACATGCCAAGATGCAGTAATGACCATGTTGAGGTTTAAATTTACAACTTTAGGATTACAGTTTAGAGCACAATTAAACTTTTGTTAATTAATTTGTATTGCAACTGACTGTGACTTTTGGTTCCCAAAGTTTTCTAGTTCATTCAAACTTAATCTAGTACACAGTTTTCCCTGTTTTTCTCCATCTTAATAGAGTTAGGTTCTAAACCTAGGTAGGAATGTTTTTCGTTGATTTCAGTAGCATAAAAATGAATGCCTGTTTAAGTATTACATAGTCAAAGTGTTGCATAATTGCTGTCAAAGGATTGGGTATTAATTCATCATCAGTATATGGGCATGGAAGATTAATAAAGCAGCATGCTTTGCAATGTACATTGTTTTAAATTCTCATCTTAGGATTGTTTATCTAAAGAAAATCTTCCAGTTTGACTGTATTATGGCGAAATTGAGTATCATCCAAACTCTCTTTGTGTAACATGTAAATGCCTTTGGTAAAAAGATTCATCATGTAAATTAAAAGACAGAACCATAGGAATCCTTGCCTAGTTTCTGTAAACCCCTTCTACTTACAATATGAATAAGCTTACCTAGAAGTTATGTTTTTCAATATTTTCAAAAATATAGAATATAAGTTGCAGCCTTCTTTACAAGCAATGCTAAGCCAAAACAATACTTTGAGTCAAGGAAGTTGCTCCTGTCAAAATAACCAAGTACAATTAAATAAGGAACTTCTTTTAAGACTGCAAAGCTTCATACATAATGTTCTCAAAGTGCTCTCCACCCCTCCCTTTGTCATCAGCTGTCAAATCAAGAACTTGCTTTTCCCCTTTGAGACAACGCTAAACATGCATTAGTTTTTAGCTATGATATCAGTGAGCGACAAAACATTTTCCAAATTGCTGATGAACTGGCAAGACTGGACCTGTATCAAACATAAAAGGAAAAGCAGAGTTGCAAAAACAAGGTACATCATTACTGAAGAGTCTAGCAAGAACATGTGCAGTATGACTTGTTTCAGGTTCAGGAATATGTTCCCCTGTAAGTTGTTCCTTCCAGCTGCTATTTCTACTAGTTCTTGGCAGTCGATAATCTCTAAGAATGGAAAAGTCCCTCTTTATGCCCCCAGGCCACCCTGTTACAAATATACAAATGACTTGGAATTAAAAAATTTTATCTTGCATGTACTGTAACGTCTATCTACTTTAAAGTAGATTCTAAATTTAGCAAACGTATCATGAAATGAGTAGTTTGATTATTAGCGTAAATACTTGAATTAGCGACATTCAGATGTAGGGCTAAAAAGGAAATTAGCGACATCACAAGTTTTTACACCAATTGAGTCTGACAAGTAATTTCACAAGAGTTGTCAATAGCACAGATAAACTCCTAAAACAATTTGTTTCATGGAATACGGTAAATCAATTTGAAATGGTGATCCCTTGAAAGATTTAAGTTTTGCATGTATATTAGCATTAACTGAAGAGTTAGCATTTGCTTCAGGATTTGTATAATGGGTCAGTGAGATATGTTCTGCTTAGTTACTTTTTAGCTCTATTCATCAACTCAATTACTATAGCAGGCTGAGAGCGTAAACTCTAGAATAAAAGTCCCTGGCTTTATCTTCCAGGTTTCCCTGGAGACCTGTCACAGAATACTCAAATAAGCTGATCAATTTAAAATCAGGACATGCAATATACATTTGTTTATTATTTATTATAATAATGTTCAGCTACACTAGATTTAGATCTCGCCAAATACAAAGATGTATAATATCTTTTGGACAGCAATGAAATGCCCTGTTATGACGACATAGTAAAATAGGCTTTTAAACAAAAACTGGCGATCTCGCAAGTATAAAGACCATTTCATGCCAGTCTGAAAGGTAGGCTAAAGAAATTATATTGTTATCCACAAACATCTGACTTTTGCATTAAAGTTTGGACCCTATTTGAAAATTCTACTTTCTGTAAAGTACTTGTAAAAGCAATAATTTCACATTGACAGGTATAAGAATGTATTTCTAAATTTGTCTAATACATGTACTTACTTATTAAAATCAAAGAAGATCTACATTGGAAGAGACTTGTTAGTGAAATAAAAGCGGATGACATTTGCTTTGATCAGTCCTGCTAAACTTGCGAAAATCTAGACTGCTAATATTAATACACTTACAGGTGATATAAGCTTGTCAGATTATAAAATAACAGTACTAAGTATCGCAAATTTTGATAACCTGATATTAAGACCAACAAAACATTTAACTAGATGAATACTATTTACTAACCATGCTAGGTTTGTATACTGACTATCAGCTTCAATGGGCAAGTACTTGATACGAGATTTTCTCCGCTGTTTGCGACTGAAGTTGTTTTTCAGAGTCTTCATAAAGGCGGCAGCATCGTCTTTGGCTGTGGACTGAAATAATTGACGTAATTTAGTAACTTCATACTGTTAATGGTGGAATATTTTAGAGAAGTTGGAGCAGACAAATCTGTATCCATGTATGAATCAATAAAACAAAACTTTACACTGCTCTTTGTATATAAGTAGAATAATTTACACTAGTAGTTTATACTGTTCACTGAATTTAAAATTCTCGCTAACGAATCGTCTGAAAACTCATCAGAGCCTCATGCTCGCGAGAGAGGCAGGATTGTAATTATAGTCAATGGGTCACACAAGTTATAATGTTTGGGCTAACAAAGAAGGTCTTGGGCTCCATTGAGTTCACAGTGGAACAGACGGTTTCAAAAAAGCTCCAGAACTGATTGACCTGTTCAAGATTTCGAGGGAGACAAAAAACTGAACTGGTATAATTATTTATTGATAATCTTCCTCAAAAATGTTATAGCCAATAATTTCATTCACTATTTACATGAAAGTAGTAACTTACGTTTGTACAATATTCCTGTGTTGGGTGTTTTGCTGTGTGTCGTTTACTTGTTTTACCAGTGAAGAAACACGTCTGACAGATGTTGAAGTTAAAACATTTCAGGCACTTGTACCTGTAAACATATATCTTTAAATCCAATAAAGATGAATAAACAGTCAGTTGGCCTGACCAGACTCTGCAAATAATTACAATGATCTAGATTAATTACAGGAATCAAAGCTGCAAAGGTCATCTAGGTCAAAACTATTTACTATCAAAAGATTTATAAAATACATTCATCGATGTACAAAACATGGCTTGAAACGTCAAACAAATAAAGCCTCCAGCCAAAGTATCAACCCTGTTTTGTTTATTACTGTTTATAGTTCCACTACTCTTAGGGTTTATGATCTGGGTAAGCTACAAATGCCAGTGAACCCCAACATGGTCCTGAAGAGAAAGAAACAAATAACCCTTCTTTCAAGTACCACAGTTTAAGCATTTAAGGTTTAAAGTTGCTCCTTTCCCACTATTGGCCATCATTTAAGGATGGGGAAGTGCAATGTTTGCCATGAAATTCCCATCTCTGTATATAAATGTGTTATTTTGTGTATCTTTCTATAGGTAATTTATAACGTTTATCACTCTTTTGAGCCACAAAGAATTTGTTCTACACACCATATCATTTCTAACTTGAATATAAATGACCCTCCAGGAACTGTGGCTCATTGATCAGAATCAGCTTTCCAGAGCTAAGCACATAATCTCACGACTGCTATGTGAAAAGCAGCACCTTAATAGTAGGTTGCAGTCATTGTAATTAAATGATCAACAAGACCGGCTTTAGGAGGGTCCTCTTATGCAAAACTGCATTAATGTCTACCTAGATTCCTAGTCAACAAAGGACAAATAAACCTACTGATCCAAACCAGACCCTTCAGAAGCACAAAGGTAAACTTAGATCAATATAGGTAAATCAAAGCCAACTAAGGTTCACTAGGTGACCCTTTTGACATCTTGTGATTCTTAAATTCAAACAGTACTTCTGGAGATATCATACTGCAAATGTACATGTACAATACACATTGATAAACAGTCAGATAAATAACGTACACAAGTATTAAATCAGACATGTCAGTAGATTATTTGTAAACATACCTTAGACCGAATTATTGAGGTAAGTCTTACAAAATTGCACGTGCATCATGGTACTGAAGAAAAAAGAATCATAAATTTATTCCCTGTATACCACGGCAAAAGCAAGGTTATCTATGCATGAGCTAGACCATTGACTGAGTATTTGAGCAGGGTCAAAGCTGATAATAATAACAGCAAAGCCTAAATTATACAATCAAAGCACCACAACGTACAATGTGCCTATATATAATTGGCCCCCATTCTCAACATATCAAGCACTGGTTGTCATTCTTTCGGTCCACACATTAAGCTCTGATTGATTGATGAGGTTTTATTAGGGTCAAGTACCATAGCTTAATTATCTCAAACTTCTTCACTTACCCTGACCTCTCCTATGTGACCAGTGTAGATGATGATCAGCCTGCATACCCATGCTATCCATTCAACCTGATCATGATCTTCACTGTCTGCTATTCAGTCTGTTAATTTTTCTGTGTGCACCCCTAAGAACACTTATTGGTACAGTCCAATTTGGAAGATGGACAGGTCCATTTTACAGTGGGGGTAAGGATTAATTACTGGTAGTCTGACATAGTGCAGCACAAGCCGCTGCATCATCTAACCTGTTTCACATGAGATCAGTCGGTGTAGTGTAGGTAACCAGATGATAGTCTGAGGCCCTTTTTGTAGCCATCTATAAAACACATCCTCTGTGACACCTCCACTTGTCTTACCCTGGTTAGGAAAAGAATCAAGAAAACATTAGAGTTTGAACTTCCCAGTCTTCAAAAAAGCTTACAATGGGACAACTGTAGGTAAACATTTTTGCTTATGAATAAAGTAATTTTTGTACAACTGTTAGAAACAGTCGATATAATAGTGTTATTGTATTTCTATAACAGCATATATACGCCATTAAACAAGGGAAGTTGGTGGGTTGTCTACTCCTAGCAAACTATACTCAAGGACAAAGGTTCTGTCTGGTTCAAAATTGTTTAATTAAATTTTAATTGTACATTGCTTTAAATTTTTTATTTGCAAATTTATATTTTGAGACTACTTGCTACATTACAAGGTGTTAAGAATTCCATTCAAAGCATTCAATCAACCGTGATGGCATAAACCATGAATTTAACATTTATCTAAATTTTTTGTGCATGAAGCTTATAATCACAGAAATTTCAAGAAATTTTTGTTACCAAAGGATAGTCCTATTGAAAGACGTAAAAATTTAGACAAATACTCAAAATATGTTGTTATTATGAAGCTTTCAAGATAGCAAAATTTACGCATTTTATGTCGGCTGGAGGACAGTGAGCATACAACACATATTGCATGTGCGTTAAATGCCCTCGAACATTCTATTCTACGTCACGAACATTGAAAATGTGTAAATGTACTCGAAAATGATGATATTCTTATTCTTTTCTAATTATGAACAAAATATCTAATTTCAGTTTTTGTATTTCTTTAATTATACCGGACAGAACTTTTGTCCTTAAGTATACCTTTTCAAAATGATTAGCAAGGACTATGCTCACTCTGGTCAAGTTTCCCTGGTCTTATTTGTCATTATCTTGCACATCTTAAATATTACAATGAATGGAAGATCTACGCACCATTTGTACACAGCTTGCTACAGCAGGTTCTGTGGTCCTTCCAAAAGCCAAACTCTCATGTAGAAAATCTGGCAACTGTAATGTAACGAGAAGTATCTTTTAAGGGACTTTAAGCTATCTCAAACATTACCACAGCAAACTAATGGAGCTGAAACATACTGATTAAAGCTCATCTCTTTCAATCTTAAAATTAAAATGAAATTTTAAACACAAGGAAAGACATGGCAAATGATATATAACATATGGTATATATATGTATGACTTAAATTCAGTCAATGCATATTTTAAGAATCATATGCATCTAAAGGAACATATATTTCAAAGCCAATAGCTGCCTTCTAAAGATGAAGAAATTTCTTTTCATTTGTTGTTTGGATAGCAACAACAGTCTACTCCTTAAGTAATATCATAAGTAAGCTTCACACATTTCCAGTCACACTTCACTGATTCTACATATATATCTTATCTCAACTGTCACACACATATGAATCTTAGTGTGAATAATAAAGTTTTTACACCTTTTGTAATTGTGCTGCTTTTGTGAAACAGTGCTATACTCATGCAGCTAACAGTTATGGTTTTTTTGGGAGTGGTTTTTTGAGCATGTAGGAACTGGCCAGAGAATCAAGCTTAAGTTCTATGTGATGGAAAAGCCATCAATGTGGATTCTTATCAGACTGCAAGAATACTTGGAAAAACTATTTCATGACAGATGGATGTTGCACTCTTGACAAATTAATTTAATTTTCAGGAGTGTAATTTGAACTGACATACATTTTGTATTTTTAGATACCTTTTGTATCTGATCACTATCATAACTATGATGTCAAAGCTATAATACTAAACTTATTGCACAAGCCACACATTGCATTTCATTTTAATATCTTGATCAAACAAAGTGTACAGTAAAACCTCTTACTTTCATGACTGCTTGTAGAAACACTGTGAGTGCACGTGTACCCACATAGGTGCTGGGATCATGCAGCTCCTGATAGAAATCTGTAATCAATATCAACAAAGGGGATTCAAAAACAAACATCAGAAGTTTTTATTAACACAGTTACAAAGACCATTTAACAAGCTGAAAATGTTCAAAGAAGTCTTAAGTTTCTATGAAAATATACTGGACCAGGATATTGCTGTGACAAAAGCAGGATTCAACTTTACAGGATTAGAGAAGACAAAAGTTCACGGAATATTTCATTATTGAACTATGATTTATTGTACACATAATGTATGCTTTAAACAGCAACCTGGGTTTTGTATTCTGTCTTTCATTTAGGTATCTAGATTTTGTATACAGTGTTTGCAATAATTCTCAATGCCCTAGAAATTCTGTGATACAAAAGTAATTGTTTGCTTTCACAATTTTTCAACTAAAAATACATACATTGATTTGTTATAGAAGTAGTGGAAAAGGTGAATACTCACATCTGTACTTTTCTGTAAGATTGGCTGACGACAAAATGGCCAGTGTGAATTTCACATCCATAACTGAGAGAACACCAGACTTATCCCTGAAATAAGTATTAACTTTTAAATCACGTAGTCAAAGCAGGCACTGTTTATCAAAGTTCGTACAAATCCATCTTGCTCTTATAATTATGGGAGCTTACTTACTCACCGTGCACCATCTCACTAAAAGGGATTTGCGCCTCAAAATTTCAATTTTTTCAATTTCATCCAATTTTTTATTTTTTCAATTTCGTCTAATTGTTTTATTTTTTAAAATTCATCCAATTTTTCAATCTTTTTCCTTTCTTTAATTCTTCTTAAACAAATATTATGCAAATCAGGTTGGAAGTGAAACAAAACTCATAATGTACTTATAGTAGAACAACATACTGTTTCATGTAAAACAAGGCAGTCTAAAAGACAGCTATATCCCCCATTGCAAATAGGAACATTGATAGAATTATTTATTATAAAGTTACTGATCAGTTTAAGTGGTCAAAGAAAAGGTGTCCGTGAAGTAGGGATTTCCCATCACTTATATTCGATTTCCAGTGCCAAAATCATGGGTTCTGCACACCATCTAGATGAGGTGAACATTTTGTCAAGTGATTTCGGAGATATTGAGCAAATACAAATTCAAGACTCAAACCTTTGACCTTAAGTTGTTGCCTAAACATTCAGCCAGTGTGACCAGATCATGGGTTCTACACACTGTCTCGATGAAGTGATCATTTGAGTTTCATCCAAATCCTTCCAAGAGTTTAGGAGATAATTAGGGGACAGACTCAAATATTTGACCTTGAGTTGTTACCTTGACCTTGAGTTGGCGTGGCCTGATCATGTGTTCTGCTCATTATCTTGAAATAGTGAACATTTGACCTGAGTTTCATCAAAATCTTTCAAGGGGTTAAGGAGATATGGAGCAGACAGGAAATTCAAGACTCAAACCTTTGACCTTAGTTGTAACAAACTCAATATCATTATCCTTATGTTACTTACTTGTCAAATACATTCAGCAGTAGATTGAGCGCAAGATCAGCTAACATTTCAGCTACACCTGCCTTCTGAAGTCTATCTTGTGAACTCTGGTATATGTTACTGAGCAAGGTCAAAAGATCATCACACTGTATGTCCCCCTGTGACCCAGACAAATGTCCTTGGTCCTCAAATTCCTGTTGTATTGTATATAAATCAATCTGGTGCACTGAAAATAGAAATATGTCATGATAAAATTAAAGGCACTCTATTGGAACATTTCTGAAAACAGACAGGCTGTGTTTAAAACTACTTTTTTCACTGTTACACACATTTCTATATACATGTATACAACTTTTCCTGGAAATAGTCAGATCTTGTTATAATATTCTTTGTACAATCATTTGCAAGTGTTACAAGTAAACACACCTGTGTGAAATAAACATCTGCTTTGAATAACCTCTTCTATTGCATCCAAAGGTTGACTTCTTACTATAAGTTAAACTTTACCAGTTTACAGGTACATGTATATGACACAGCTAGGTGCCAAAAAAATTGCCATTTATATAATTGTAGGTATATAAAGTATTGCTTAAATGACTGACAGTGAAGTTGTGTTTGGATGTGTCTTGTCTTCAGGGCAGTTCTGTAGGCCGCATACTTCACATTGCTGTAGTCTTCTGTTAGATAAAGACAACATGCAAAATACTCAGGAACATAGGTTCGATGGCTAGCTAACAAATATTGTAAATAAATGAATAAGAATGGATTATTTTTTTTGCTATTATTTTCCTTTAGGTTGTTTATAGTCCTGGCCGACTGTGGGATTTCTCCCCTGGTGAACTTGCCAAGACCCCTTGTTGCTATTTACGCCTAAGTTTACATTCTGTGAAAAACAGAATTATATAAACATGCAAACATGTCATCACAAAATTCAACTCTAGTCAAGTACATCAGTACATATTCATGCTTGTGTTTGCCAAATTCTGCAGTGAGTCTCATACAATGGCTGTGGAGAGATAATGAATCACAAAAAAGAAAGAAAAAAGTTGGTAACTGTGTACAAATGACCATGTTACATTTTTTGTATATCTCGAGGAAATACATGTACACTCTCCACTCAGTATAAGTCATTATGTGATAACATGTTATTTTAAGTCTATTCTACAGGCAAAGCCTGTCTGAAAAGTTATGTATACTATATTTCTATTCTAAACAAGCTTATTTTTAATTATGAACTTACACGTACAATGACTCTTGCAGTTTGTTCATCATTTTTTAAGTATCTGCTATAAAATTGATATGCTCTTTATGTTTCAGATCACATTTCAGTTGAAAAAAGCAAAGAATTTCACAACAGGGCATTTTTTCCAAGTTTGGGAGAGGTGCCTAGCCCCTCAATTTGGGGAAATTTTAAGTGATAAGTAGCTGAAGGGGACACTAAAATCTTGGTGTAAAGACACTGTTTGGTGAAAACTGCATTACTTTTAAGAAAGTTAAGTTGAAGAAGATGCCCAATACCTGTTGCTGATAGAAGGTAAAAATGCCCTGCATAATGCTTAGTTACATCTCATGTTGTAATTAAGAGATGTCCTGTTATTTAAATAGAGTCAGGAACAAAAAGAAAACTAGACACACTTTTAAGTGAAAATATCTTACTAAGTCCCTCAAGAATCTTCAACCAGTATGGATGATCCCAGGACGTGTTTTCTGTGATATGACTGAAAATAAAACAACAACCTTCCATGCATAAAATTACTGTTGTCAATTCTATAAGTAATTTATCTTGTAAACCTTAATTTAAATAAATTACAAACTGAGCATTTTCAATTCAAACCCTATTTCATTTGTTTAAAATAAAAAAATCTCTTAAAATTGTAATAGTTAAGCAAGAATGATCTTAGCGAACACCTGAAAAAGTAATGTACACTCAACTTACTTCACATAGTAAGGCACACTGTTTGCTGTTTCTGTCCTCTCCCAACCATCAACTATCTTCTCTGAAATCATACAATGTATATCAAATGCAACATGTATGTATGTTCATCGTTGGGACCAAATTGTTCAGTTATAAATAGCTATTTATGTAGATTTAAAATATTTATTCACCGTAATTGTTCAATGCTTATTCCGCTTATTCTGCACTCCAGTAGGTGTGAAAAATAAAGACTGTCTTATCAACTCTCAAAATCAATTGTAAACTTGTTTGCAAGTCCAAGCTTTATGACACCACTGATTAACAGATTTTCTTAATGTTTAATTGTCAAAATTGAGCGAATATAAGATAACATAACATATAATATACAGCTGTATATAACGTGCGTGTTCTGAAAGTTTACAGGCAGTTCGAAAGTGTTTAAAATTCAATACTATCCAATATTTGTTAATTTGTGAAAGCGAAAAATTATTTCTAAGTTAACAGTAAAAAGGTTCCGAAAGTTTTTTATTGAAAACCAAACTACCGGCGGTGATATTTGGTGTCCCACATGGTTCAGTTGTGTGACCGTTCTTTTTCGCGACTTATGATCCTTTTCATTTTAAAATCTCACATGCTTACAAATTTCTACCAAATACAATTAATCTAAATTTAATAATGTCCTGTAAACGCGTGAATTAACATGTAAAACAACCCTAAGTGCCGAGATTTTACTCCTGCGAAATTCACGCTTTTTTTCATATTCCTCAGAGCTGTGCTGTAGATCTGCAGCTGATTGTCCAAAATTTCCAATTTCATTGTTTATTTTAATTTGATATCTGTTGATCCGGAGTTGGAAAAGGTGTGAAAATACCAGTATGTTATATATGGGTTAACACAATTGTTTGTACATTATTTTGAAAGCTGTTTGACATCTGCAATTCAAATAATTGAACAATTAAATGATAAATGTCAGATTTAAGTGAACTGACAAAATTGCATGTAGATTAGGTTTCTTATATTGACATGTTAATTATATGTTCTGTTAATGTCTTAACAGGAACGTATATTCAAAATGAGAACGTCACCAAGAAAGTTATTACGAACAATACTTCTCATTAAGGTTGCAAACTCTATCAAAGTCAAAAGCTAGTATGTAATTGGTCTTTCCTACCCTACCAAGCCTCCCCCCCACCCCGCCCTCACCACCAGAATTTCTCCACGGATTTACATGATTCACAGAATGACCCACGTATTGATCTGATCTGCGGAAATCCGCAGAACAATCATGCCCCTAATCAGTACCGAGATGTCCAAACCCGAGAATTAAATTATCCATCCATTTATTGCATGAATGGTGTAAGCAATGATGGGTCAAAACTTAAAACTACAAGCTTTGGAGTCAATTCTAAGCCACGGCATCTTCTGCATCTTATATTTAGCAAATTCATAAATAAATGTACATTTTGTCTATTTTGATATTGTCCGAATTTAGACTGAACGATATATATGACACTCTTCCGTTATCAACAGCGGATTTTACACTTACCGTAGAAGCTTAAATCAGCATCCATTTTGTGCAGTAATAAAAAATACGTCTATAATCATTAGGATACAGGGAAATATTACAATGAGAAGTTAAAACCATAAAATACTAAAATTTTAAAATCAAAGCGATCACAGTTCGCAGACGCTTGCCAATTAACTGACAAGGGAGCTAACTCGAAATCGATAAGTTTGGATGCGAAAACAATAGAAAATTTATGCTTATTTATCTTCAGTTTACGAATTTTTAACACATTTAACTACATTTATTTATTCATCAAGTATCCATTTTTCAGACAAAACAGGAAATTTCCTCAGGTGAGCATCGAACTCTCTGAATTACATTTTTTGTACAGTTTTTATTTTCGGACATACATTTTTTGGATATCGCGGCATGTTGGTCACTAGTCAGAGCATAAAGTTTATCTGAATCATCTCATAATTTTGGATAGGTGATCCAGTGGTTAATGCGCTGGACTTGCAATCCAGGGATCACAGGTTTGATCCCCCACTCCTCCGCTAAAATAACTAATGGTCTTCGGATGAGACCTAAAACAGAGGTCTGACGTATCATGTACATCGGGCATGTTAAAGAACCAGGGGATGTCTCATGAATGGGATGCGATCTGTATCTTGCACTATCCCCTGAAACCTGATATATAAAACTTGCCTATTCTTGGCCAATTTGAGGGCATTGGTCATGTGGACCATTTTCGATAGTTACTCGCTTAACTCTAGTAAACAGAGTTATAATCCAAACAGGTAGAGTTAAACCAATGCACATGCGCTTATTCTCAAATCTACTTGACCCATGTAACCCTTAGTTGCGCATGATGCAATATCAATGAAAATAATACTGGGTAATATTTCTAACATGTACTTGACAATTCAAAAAGCAAAGTTATGAATGATTTTGGTACAAATAAAGGCCATTTCTGCCAGTAAGACATCTTTCTAGGTAAAATTGGAGATACATGTAAAAATGGTCCTGTGACTTTAAGCTTGCACATACTGGTAGTGTCTATTTATGCAAACATAGATCTGTGTTACAATATCATACTAAGTATTACAAAGAGTTAAATAGAATTTTTCCACCAAAGAAAAATTTATTGTAATTCAAGTGTACTCAAAATTTGATTGGTTGTAACTAGTAACTATCATTATGATCAAACTACAAAACAAATCTACAAAATGAGACTTTGAATATTGTTTTCATAAAAACATCAATAATTGGCCATATATGATATAACCTGTGTGCACTGCAATGAAATTGACTGGAACTGAATACAAATAATGCCCTATAAATAAAATGTCGAAAATAGTGGGAAATGTCATCAGAAAGCATAGAAAACATTACACATCATTTTAACCACATCATCGTATGGTTTCCGGCATTCATTACGCTTGGTATACATTTTGATGTTAATCCAGGCAGAAAATTTTGATAATTTTCACTGAGTGGACAGTGAGTGTATCGAGATATAAGCCATCATTTTAGTTCAATAAACCACAGAAAAACATAAAATAAAGTGATATACATGTATATAGGGTGTATTGTTATTTTCCCATTTTACTGTTAATTGTTACAAAGTAGATTAACAAAAGTTTTATATTGTAGGAGCAAAAATGAGTGGAGTTGATGTTAAAGACATCCTGGAATTGGACAGAGGGCCAGAGAAAGAGTTCATAACGAAAGGCGCCCTCATGAACAGTGATAAAAAGGTACTTCTTTTGCCTAAACATTGCTTAGAGAATTCTAAAAACTGCATTTCAATACTATCTGTCCTATTTCCTGTTACAAAATTTAGTTATTTATAAAACTGCAGTACATTGAAACTCTACCTAGGTCTTTCTGAGTTTGCATCAGACTTAATGTGCTTTTTTGTGGCTCTCAGTGTCTAATGGAGGCTATACGTTTCGTCCGCGCCAATATATTCATTTCATATAGCCAGGCGGAATCCAGCGCATTATCAGCAATGAAGTTTCTATATACCAGTGTATGCCATGACATACGCCAAATACATGCTGGCATGGATGAAATATATAGTCCATTAGTGATTGTTACCTTTTAGACTCTCATTAATTTGTTCTTTTTCAGAAAAAGCCCGCCAGAAAGTCTGATGTTACGTTTAAGAGACCTGAGGGAATGCATCGTGAACTTTGGGGTTTACTGTGGACAGACAACAGGTAATAATTATGATCATTCACTGCAGTATATAAGCTGTCAAAATATAAGAATATTTTTTGTATGTTATACTTATTCACAGACTGTATTGTATATTACTTTAAATGTAGTGTGTTTGGGTTTATATCTCGTCTGATCATTTACGTTGGTTCTTGGAATTTTCTTAAGGGGAGACATGAACTTTTCTCACGAGCTGTATATTATAACTTATAATTTGTGTAGTATGATTGTGTGTATGTATACATGACCAGGCCAATGATAGGTACATCTACGTGAGGGATCAAACTGATCAGGCATAGAAATTAGTCTAAATTTTATTTTAGTGTTAAAGATATATAAGTTATACTGTGTGTAATTAAACCTTTGGGTTTGGCTCGAGTAATTTAGGGTGCTGGCCTATGTGAACCTATGTGGCCCAGTAACAGACTTGATTCGTCATATTAGAAAGTTGGCAATTTCTGATGGAAGATTGAAGTCTAGTACTTGCTTTTCCCAATAATGATGGGTAGGTAAACTGTCCTCACGCACACAGCCGCAAGCCTGTTTATTGGTGAATAAGCATTAAAATCCAAGAATATAATTACCATCTCTAAGTCCATACTGCTAGCCTGATGGGGATTCCAAGTGGCAAAGCAGTTTTAATGAACTTGGTATAAACTTTAGCAGTAATGACATGTACATGTAAAAATGGTTCTGAATGACACTGGCTAGCTGCTACAAAGATATAGACATAACTGCTACACAGATATAGACGTGTCGTGTAAAACTATTAATAGTTAGAATTAAGTAAGTTTGACTTGAGACCATATCTCATACATAAATACATGTGTTCTTTTAAGGTTCCCATGTAACAAGTAAGTAAGACAGTGACTGCATTCTTATTGTTTTGTGTTTCATTTTGGTTCACAGTTGTAAACAGTTATAAATGTTCTGTGCTTTTTGATAGTTCAAATATATTCCAAATGTACTTTATAAAAGCTTGTTAACTGGTAAAGCTTCTGATTTGGGAGAAGTCTAAACACAAAGAGAGGGGGGTTTTTACGAACAAGCTTTCTGTGTTGTGCTGAATGAAATATTCAACCGTTATCCCGCTAGATTAGTATAATGTACTTGTCCGTTCTTCAGTTTGAATGGTACCATTAATTGTTTAAAAGGGTTGCTTGCTGAAAATTTACTGGCTGATTAGCAAACCAACTGAAACAGTGCAGATCAGAGTCAGACAGCATGGATATGTACGTTGATCATGATCTGCACTGGTCATAAATCAGAATTGGTTACCACTAGCAGGGTAAAGGTGTATTGTAGTCAAATATGTAAAATGAATACATAACGATTAGAAATGTTCATCCCAGACTAATTGCATGATCCCATAATTGACCCCCTTGTTGTTTGTTGACTATATTTTGTTTTGCCATGGAAGCAGTAAAGTAGCGAAGCATGAATTTGTACTGTCAAAGGAATACTGTAAAGGCTGTGTGTTTTAACATCTATCTGCTTTGGAAATAGCGGTTTACATTAAACGACGATGCACATATTATGAAGAATTCTATAAAGTTTGTAAACCAAGGACTGTTTGTTTAATTGGTTACTTCAACGCATTTTCCATATTAAAAATCTGTAAGCAGCTGTTCATTAGTTCAAGTGAAGTTACTGCTAGAAAGGTAATGAGTCACAGTCTGCATGTAATATGTGATTGAGTTTATGATCAATGAGAAAAAAAGTGTGATACATGGTCATTCTCTCTTTATCAACGTAAATGAAATGAAATTAGGTGTGATCAATGAAAAGGAACAAATTGCAGATCTTACAGTGTGAATTGAAAGAAATAAATGGAGATGATTTGATGATTAGTAGTTGTTAAGTGTTACATAAAGTAGTTACCTGTAGATTTTTCTCTATCATGCAGTTCTTTGGGGTATTTCTTCCTTATGATAATTAAGGTGTTTGTTTAATCTCCAGTTCTCATCCTGTTTTCACCTCACAAAGTTTGGCTGCAAAAAAAATCTCTGTACTTTTTTGGCAAAAAAAAAGCCAATACAAAAGTATAAATGTATTTTGTAGAAGTTTTGATAGAATATTCAATGTTCTGTAGCACTGCTTAAAGCTTTATAAATGGCAGGAAACATACCAAATTGTTTATTCAAACTTAACGTTATTTTTAAATAAGGTATACAAATGTTCCTCATTAAATATAACAAGAGTCTCATATTATTATGGTACATGTAATTAGGTTTGACGTCTGTTAAATGTTTATTGATGTTGCATATGATTGGTTTATATTTGTATTTGATGGAGTCCTCCACCTCCTTAGTAAACAGTATTCACAAAGCATAGTTTCATTTTGTGACATCGAAAAAAACATCTAGGCATTTTAGCAGTGAACTTTAATACATGTACATTTCTTATAACATTAATAACTTACAGGTGTTTGTTTTTCATAGGTAAAAGAAAAGTAGTCAGTATTGCCATGGTGTTACGTCTGCTTCACTTTCTGGTTTACTTTCTAGAGATGCCCCGCCTCTAATCCCCACAGACACAAATCAGGGGTACAAACAGATGAAGGCCAAGATAGGGAGCAGTCGAGTCAGGCCCTGGAAGTGGATGCCCTTTACAAACCCCGCCAGGAAGGACGGGGCTATCTTCCATCACTGGAGACGAGTGGCAGATGAGGGCAAGGATTACCCATTCGCTAGATTTAATAAGGTACAATCTGCTGTAGTACTTTATATTTTACTATCAAAGGAGAGACATTGATTCTAAGTAAGGTTTTGGTCATTTACATTGAGAGCATGTGTTTTGTGTAAATAGAGTTTAGTTTAAACTTATTCATTTGACATCAGTTGTGGTATAAGAGGGGTCTGAAGATACAATGTTGACCAATGACCTTAGGGTATGGATCCGATCAGGCTATGGCTACTCCATGGTGACTCCTCTAGTTTGTTTGAAATGTATTAAAATCCATAAAATTCCATGATATACATGTATGCTAGTCTTCTGTCAGAAGTAGGGTTTAAATTCTTATATCTTTGATTTATATGGGAAGAATAGCAATGCTTCCCTTGGGTTTTAAAAATCAGACGTCTGTTCTGCCACGTAGCAAAATCTGGCCTATTTGGCAACATTGTTAAATACATGTACCAGGAAAGGCCCTGTCCTGACAAGGAATAAATCTGTGCTTTGCATCTTTCCATCTGTAGCAACCAGAAGTTCCGGTATACTCCGACCTGGAATACCAGCAACATCTGCACGATGACAGCTGGACACGGCAGGAGACAGACCATCTGTTTGATCTTTGTAAGAGATTCTCGCTGCGGTTTGTGGTGATGAACGACCGCTGGGACAGGGAGAAATATGCCGACAGAAGTGTGGAGGACTTGAAAGAAAGATATTATAACATATGTAACAAACTAGTCAAGGTATGTATTGTATACTAATTTCTGTGCTGATGTTGGTTTAAAGTTTCTATTTGTTTAGTTAAGATAGATTGTTGTCTCAGTGCAACCTCACTACAAAAGTCAACAACCGGATGATTGGAAATTGGCTATTGTCCAGAGGTGGCTGTTGCTCAGAGGGATTATTTTGCAGAAAATATACAGTATGGTCATGCGATACTGTAGATACCGTAGGTAGTACTGGTCAAAAGTCTCGGACGCTGATTAGCTTGACAATTACTGATAAACAAACAAATAAACAACACATTTTAAACCATAAATCAATTCATTCAAATGTCTTTTTTGACCACTTTTGCGCTGAACTAACAAATCTGATCACACGCTTCCTAAGTGATGTAATTACAAACAGGTCTATTTACCGAAAATTGTTTTATGGAAAGCTTTTCTGGTCAAAATTTTGAAAAAGGAAAATGATTTGATTTATAGCAAGGGCTATTAGTTAGTGTGTTCCTTGGCTGTCGGCTGGAGTTTGGAAGTGGCTGTTTGTGTGAGGTAAAACATATAGAAAAACCAACAGGGGAATTCAAATTGATTGTTGTAAGGAGGTGGCTGTTGGTGGGAGGTGACCGTTAGTGGAGGTTGCACTGTAAATCCCTCTCTAGTTTGCTGCTTGATTGGAAAACAATTTAACAAATGATACTTTGGCCTTTTGAGAGGGTGATAGTGAGATTACAGACTTGTTCAGGACTAGCTTTGAAATTAGTTACCAACCCTTTATTTGCTTGAAACTGATTTTCAAAATACTTTAGAATCTGGTTATATCTATTTACTAAAACTGTGAAATGTTTTGATAAAACATGAACTGAAATGTAAGCATCAGCATAGATTGAACTGAATTAATGCAAAATAGTGTAAGTTTACAATATTTGAGTTCAAATTAAGACATTTCTGGTGAGACAAATACTGGTACAGTGCAATTCCTGTAATACGACCACCATTCGGACCAGCATCAAGTAGTCTTAATATAGAAATGTCTTTTTATTGAGACCTGTTTAGTTTTTACAACATTTGGTTATGAAATGTTTTGTCTTATAGCAAAGGCAGTCTTAATACCGAATGTTTGAAACAACGGAACTTACCGCCTCAATAGCCTAGTGGAAGAGCAACCGCTTTGAGTGTGGGAGGTTGTGGGTTCGCTCCCTGGCAGCGTCATACCAAAGACATAAAAAATGATACCAGTAGCTCCCTTGCTTGGCGCTCAGCATTAAAAGGGAAACTGGCTTCTCTTCTCTCATACCCTCACAGCCATGATGGATACCATCAGGAATAAGGTGTACAGAGTGATTAATATAAGTTATATAACTTGTTTTACAATCATCCTTAAAAAATTAGTATAAACAAACTAACTGTACTTATATAGTAATATTCAGCATATTTGTTTACCTGTTCCATGGTTTGATGATGTTTCAGGTTCGAGCCCCTCAAGGTACTGAACCAAAGATTCGAGCATTTGATGCTGATCATGAAAGAAGAAGAAAATCTCAGCTGATAAAACTGTTCAACAGAACAACAGAACAGGTAAGGTATTTATAAACTGTGTGTGATGCAGAACATAATAGCTCACAGGTATCACAAGTATACTCACCCACAATGAAAACTTTACACTTTTATTATACAAATACTTAACACAATATTAAATCAATGTATTTCACTCTGACTCTGTTAGATAACACAAATAACAAAGGCCATAATAGGCCTTAAAGTTAAAGTCATTTATCATGCATAAAAGGGAGATAACTCATATAGTGAAAACAGTATGTTTATCCAAACTGAAATTGTTTGTCAAGACAAAATATTCTTTTTGCTGTCAGTTGAGAGAAAGTAATGTCAAGACTAGAAAACTCAACAATGTTTTGTGATAAACTCACTCCCCAATTACTGTTAAAGTTTAACATTCTTACAAATGATTGAATTCCACCTCCTGTATTGTGAGATATTGGTGTTTCTTTCTCATACATAGTAAATCCCATTATAAACCAGTAAAGTTTTCATTTTGGGTCAGTGTATAACTAAACAGTTTTATGACACAGAACAGTATGATACAGAACAAGAGGACAGGTAAGGAGTGACTAGACAGTTTGCCAAATAGAACAATATTATAAACATGTCAAATTTGGCATGCAGAGTTTACAAAATAGAATACAGAAATGGATGTATTTATTTATACAAATTTATTTTAGTTTGATTACCAAGAAAGCTCCATAGCTTATTGAACTGCTCTCAAACACTCATTCCATATGTCATCACACTTGTGAGAGAGAGGCAGTGAGTTTTTCATCCCTGCTACCTATTTGCAGCTGGGTGGACTGAGACAGGTGTGGCATTAGTGTCTTTGCCTAAGGACACATCTTCTGCTCTGGCTGGGATTTGAACCTAGATGTGTTACTCTTATTGTACAGAACACCTGTGTGCTAATGGCAAAACTGCTTATTTTCATATACCAAGTTATTTTTCTAAGACTAGTTAGGATAGAATCAACATTGTTTACTTCACTTACACACAGTGATATAAGTATAAGGTGTAAATTCCTATAAGGACCTGGGTCACTGTTGTGAGTTTCAATATCATCATCAGCAGCAGTATCATCATTTATGATTTCATCTAATTGACATTGAAACACTTCATTGTAATCAGTTGCTGTTATCTTTATCTAGGTTGAAGAAGAAGATAAACTTATTGAGGAGTTGAAGAAAATAGAACTTAGAAAGAAAGAGAGAGAAAAGAAGACCCAGGATTTACAGAAGTTGATAACTGCTGCGGACAGTAATGTGGACAGTCGTAAAGCTGACAAGAAAAAAACAAATAAAAAATTCCAGCAACAACAAAAGATCAAAGATACTACTACAGTATGTATAATGTGTTATTACCTTTCTTTGAAATTTCCAGCCATTTGATTGGTCAACAACCCTTAATAAGAAATTAATGTAAATTGGCCAGGCTGATTATATACATTGAATTCCCCGTCAAATGATTGTGTTGGATCCATGTTTAAATTCGTTTGGAATATAGAAAGTTCTACATGTATTGGGAAATATAGGACAGAACATGTTCTGTTGTTCTGTCTATATGAATTTAATGGCCATCCAAATAGCTCCTGAATACTGGAAAATCAGACATCTGTGGCAAATGCTGACACTTTTAGACAACATTGAAAACAACCTTGGACATGATTTAACCAGGTTTGAAAACTTTCAGTTTACCGTCGTTTGCCCCAGTGGGATTTGGGTTTTCACAGTATGCAAATATTTTTTTCATAGACAAAAAGCAGACATGTCGTGCTCAATCCCAGTTATATTGACATCCTAATAGAAGGCTTAAAATCGACCTCTCTTAAGCAAAAAAAAAAAGAAGTCCATGTGCAAGTTTGCAGACAGGGTGACCCCTGTAAGTGGAACAATGAAAAACCTACTTTTGTGTTAAAGCGCAGTCTTTTTAATGACATTTATTACATATCCGGTAGAACTGAAAGAAGCATCATGACTTCATGTGCAGTGTATACAAAGATGCACGCATGTCTGACCAGTGTGTATCAAAGTATGCCAGCACTCAGAAGGATATCAAGGAAAGTGTAGTTTAATATGCCAGTCATTGTGTTACACATGTGTTCGATCTATTTCAGCAAAATCCAGAAACCACAGGTATCAAGTTCCCAGACTTCAAACAGCCAGGTGTATATGTCAGAAGTCAGAAGGTACGAATGTTCATGCATTTCATTAATTATATCTTTTATATGAGAAATATTTCAATATTCGAGAAAGGGTCAAGGTTAAAGAGGAGAAGAATTTTCCAAAAATTGTGAAACACTATATACTGTAAATTTTGATTCACACTATATATACATAAATAAAAAAATACTTGTATGCAATTACCTGTGATTTATGCAAGTTCCAGCCCAGTAAAGTAAATAATGCTAATGTAAGCATAATTTGAGTCAACATTTTCACTGATGCTATGAGAGATAAATCTAGAGATATAGGACTGGTGTGAAAGACTTCACAGAAGTGCTTTAGTGACAGCTTCAGAAAATATGTTTGGTAGAATTCTAATGTCTGCATCTACCAACTACGAAGTAATAAAATTATGAAATTTATTTTAAAATGTAATTTTCAGTCAGTTAAAAGGATAGAGCTGTGAGAGTACATGTTTGCGTTTGGTAACTGTTGATGAAGGTTTTAATTATGTGTTTTTTTAAAGTGACACATTTGAAAATTAAAATTTGATTGAATAATATTCTTGTTTGGTGACGGTTTATGACTGTGTTTAGGTGGCATAAATACCTGTGTTATTAATGATATAAAGAGAGATACAAAGATAGTATGCACATTTTTCATGCGTGTTTCAGATGAAGTTACCGGCATCTCTTGGTCAGAAGAAAACAAAAGCCATTGAACAAGTACTAGAAGAACTGGGAATAGGTATGTATGTGAATAGATGAAAAACAGAAAGTTTACAACCGAGTTTTATTCCTTTCATAGCAGATTGAAAGTAGAGTTCACAAGCTAACCTTGACTTGCTCAAGAATATGAAAGCTTGGAGTTCAGTGAAATTTTTTTTTATTTCAAAACTTATGATATCAAACTAATGTTAAGTCTGATTTTGATTATTAATTGTAAAGTAGGAAGGTGACATGTTTAATGATTCAAGGGCTGGCTTGTGAAAACGGGATCCTTTCAGTTCAGTTTTCAGAAAAGGAGATCTGCTCCTGACTTGTCAGAAGTTAGAAGCGCTAGGTTTATTGAATCAGTGGCATTCATTGGTCACATCTTTTTTAAAACTGAACTTCAAAACTCAACAAATTTACTATCTTACTAAGAACTGTGAAACTTAAATGTCAGATCTTACTTACTGGTACATCTCACTTTTTGGTATATGGCTCTCTCGGAGTTCACGAGTTTTTGGTATATGGCTCTTTCGGAGTTCACAAGTTTTTGGTATATGGCTCTTTCGGAGTTCACAAGTTTTGGTATATGGCTCTTTCGGAGTTCACAAGTTTTTGGTATATGGCTGTCTCGGAGTTCACGAGTTTTTGGCATATGGCTCTTTCGGAGTTCACGAGTTTTTGGTATATGGCTCTTTCGGAGTTCACAAGTTTTTGGTATATGGCAATCTCGGAGTTCACAAGTTTTTATGCCCCCAAAGGGTGGCATATTAAAATCGCACTGTCCGTCCGTCTGTCTGTGCATCCCCACTTACAAATTCGTGTCCGGACTGTAACTCTGTCATGCATTGAAGGATTTTAAAATAACTTGGCACACACGTCTAGCACATCAAGACGCTGTCGCAGCAAGAGACCCACATCCCTGACTCAAAGATCAAGGTCACACTTGGAGTTTGAAGGTTATGGAATCCTCTATATATGCACACATTCGTGTCCAGACTGTAACTTTGTCATGCATTGAAGGATTTTAAAATAACTTGGCACAAATGTCTAGCACATCAAGCGGATGTGTCGCGTGCAAGACCCAAGTCCCTATCTCAAAGGTCAAGGTCACACTTAGTGTTTAAAGTAATGGAATACTGTATGCATGGTTACTCTGTCATGCATGGAAGGATTTTAAAATTACATAGCACATTTATTGAGCACATGGAGAGGACACAGACTGTGAGGCACCTCTTTCGGGGGCATTCGTCACTTGTGAGGGACAGCTCTTGTTGGTATATGGCTCTTTCGGAGTTCACAAGTTTTTGGTATATGGCTCTTTCTGAGTTCACAAGTTTTTGGTATATGGCTCTTTCGGAGTTCACGAGTTTTTTGTATATGGCAATCTCGGAGCTCACAAGTTTTTGGTATATGGCTCTCTCGGAGTTCACAAGTTTTTGGTATATGGCTCTCTCGGAGTTCACAAGTTTTTGGTATATGGCAATCTCGGAGTTCACAAGTTTTTGGTATATGGCTCTCTCGGAGTTCACAAGTTTTTGGTATATGGCTCTCTCGGAGTTCACGAGTTTTTGGTATATGGCTCTCTCGGGGTTCACGAGTTTTTGGTATATGGCTCTCTCGGAGTTCACAAGTTTTTGGTATGGAAACTGTATGGGTGATGGTACTTGATATGTATATCTTGAGAACAAATAGTATTTATGTTACAGAGTACAATCCAATGCCGACAGACGATATAACCACACACTTCAATGAGTTACGACAGGACATCGTCTTGTTATATGAACTCAAACTTGCTCTAGCTACGTGTGATTATGAGCTGGAGACATTGAAACATCAGTATGAAACTGTTAATCCTGGAAAGGTAAATATGATATGTTTATCTACAACTGCCCCAACTATAGGCGTACAAAACTGACACAATTATTTGTATACTTTGAATCCCCTGCACATCTGTGATGAAAAATCATCAAACTTAGATTTTCTTTCACTCTATATCATATTTTAATCTCATTTTACAATAAACTGTAACAAATTTGAATCAAATTATCCTTTAAGAAATGACAGATGTGATAATTTGAGTATCTACGTTTGAAGATTCTATGAATGTATCAGGCTAGTTTAAGAAAATCTTGCTGTATTTTCTATTTATAAACGTAGTTACATTAGCTGTGAATTTGTGCACCCTAGATATATAAATCTGTTTGTGTAAAACGTTATGAAATTTACTCTAATTTTTGTAGACCCCAGATGTACCTCTGCCAGAAAATCCTGATCCACTGTTAGAGATAGGACAAAGTGAGGATGATCTGAGTAAAGATTCCATTGATGTGGTAGGAAGTTTAACACCTAATGTAAGTAGCTGTATAATATAGGGCTTGGATGGTTACCATGGCTACCATGACATCAACACCATGACCAAAGATGAAATTTCTT
Organism: Saxidomus purpurata; assembly: GCA_022818135.1. Classification (NCBI taxonomy): domain Eukaryota; kingdom Metazoa; phylum Mollusca; class Bivalvia; order Venerida; family Veneridae; genus Saxidomus; species Saxidomus purpurata. Next base: position 23,130,717 of record JAFMSR010000005.1, on the reverse strand, counting down.
TCCTAAAAATTGATGTTTTTTCTCTTCATAATTTTGTTAAGTAATGTAGACCCATGCATTTTTTGAAGAATAAAAATTTCTCTTGGCAAATGAAACAGCTCATGATAATAGAAAAAAGTAGGTCACTAAAATGTATTTTGACATGATACTGATGGCTTACTGGTTGGCATGTTAAGCTGTTGTATATTGCAGAATTTATGACAAATGATTTTAGTGATGTTAGAATATTTCTTCTTCCGTCATTTCAGAGAAAAAGGAAAGCTGCATTAGAATCGACAACAGCACATTTGTTAAAGAAGATGAAAAACAAAGTATGATTTATACATGACAGACAGTTATATAACGGAAGTTTTTAAAAGTATAGTGATCTGTAAACAATAATAAGAGCCATACCCTTAATCCCTTTACTAGTAAGGATTATATCAAGTTTCCTTGTTTGGCAGTTACTTGATAGCAAGATTAATACAGATTTGAAAGACGAGTTGTTTCATACAAAGTAGTCATGGAAGCTGGAGACATGTTGGTGTGTAGCAGTTGTTTATTGTTATTCTGTTTTGTAAACCTTGCAAAAATGAACAAAAACATGGATGCAGTGATGAAGGAAGGTAGTGTTCTTAAGAACAACAGTTCAGGGGCAGTACGGGGAGTTTTACGGCCATTTCTGTAACCCGCATGCTGAGAATTGAGGGTATTAACTGTATTAACATTGATACATGGATTCCAAAGATCAAATTGAAAAGTGCTGTTTAAAAAAGTATGAAGACCTCAAGGCTTTTTGTTAGTCTACGATGGGCTCTTAATCATTGTGTTACCATTGTGTTCAGAAGACAATGAGAGATGGAAGAGCAAGTATATATAGCATAAATGAACGGGATCATCGAGTTACTGATGGAAATTTTACTACATTCTGGATAGTGTTGGTACTTGATATTGATGCTTGTTTGTATATACATGTTAGTGATGGACATGAGATGTTATTACACGGACTCTTTTTCATGCAATTGTTGCTTACAATATGTTTAAGAATTTACAAAATGGATGGTGTGGTGGTTTGTGAAAAGCCAGATGTGTTTTACTTATTTCACTGGATAAACATCATTTATTTAGTGATTTATAATTAATTGAAGAAAAGAATAAAAAGTAAAAGCTTGGGGTTTTGTTTTGGTATACCAGAAAGCCTTTGTTTGACTTACCGAAGATGTTTTTCCAGTATGGGATGTTTTATGACCATTTTCTGTGACCCACATGTTGAGAATTTAAACAATAGTTGAAAGGTTGGGGTAGCAAATCCGTGAAGTATATATTGGCTGTAGTTATTATCTATGAAACTAACCCTACTTTGAAGTTTGTGCAAGGTTATCTGCCGAATTATGCAACAGAGAATTTATCAAGTAGTATTGTACAGTAGATAGATACAGACATGTTGTTGGGAGCGTTTCAAGATACCTTACAGCTTACTCTTTTCAACTGTTCCACTGATCATCAAACATGGATACATGTAGCGGCTGTAAAAATGTACATTTTGGCAGTTAACTATAATTATATCCTTGGAAGGACACATAGTAGACACCTACTTTATACTAAAGATCGGCATTTTCTCATAGACTTCTTAAGTATTATTTTCGGTAATAATGACTGGAGGGGGGGGGGGGGGGGTAAAGGTCAAGATTATTCTTCTCATAATGAAGCTGAGGTCAAGGTTATTCGACTAATTCTAAGATGCAGGCCACTGCAAAGTCAAAGATGCAGAGCTCTCATCATGGACAACAGTTCCTGGTCTGTGATAAGAATGAACCAGTGACTGTACACACATGATCCTTTAAGTCTATCCATTTAAAAGAGCAATTAGCTGATGAACAACTATTCATTAAACCAGGAAGAATAGCTTACCAAGGCACAATATTAAAACAGGCTCAAACAGGTCAGTATCGCTCTACTAAACTGACTGGACTGGTAAGATTTGTGAAAATTATTGGAATGTTCTCAAGGAAATGCTTACAAAGTGCTGTGACCTTGGATCCCATTGACCCCCAAAAACAGTAGGGATCATCTGCTCAGTAAGACTAATCATCCTATGAAGTTTTGAGACTGCTGTTGATAATTAGATCTCAAAATATTGAGTTGAAAAGATTTTCCAAGTTTAGGTCACTGTGACCTTAACCTTTGACTATAGGAATAGTCTACAGGTTGCATGCAACCTTCTTAGCATGTTTCATGACAGTCGAATGAAAACCGACCAGTAGTGATATTAAGGAAAAGTTTACAGGTCACTGTGACCTTGACCCACTAACCTGAAAAACGAATCGTCTACTCAGCAAGATCATCTACAGGTTGCATGCAGCATTTTGACCAAGTTTGATGAAAGTTGAAAGAAAATTGTGACCTGTAGTGCTATAAAAGAAAAGCAGAGGAAGTCACTGTGACCTTGACTTGACCCCAAAAACAATTGGGGATCATCTACATGTTGCAGGCATCCTTCTGAGCAAGTTTGATGAAAGTTTAATGAAAATTGTGACTTGAAGAGTGTTGTCAAGGAAATGTTTATGGGTGGATCACAGACAAATCTCTGTCGGACTTTTTCAAGTAGAGCTAAAAATTGCATCTGGGATTAAGTCATTTAGCTGCTTTTGAAACGGGTTTCTGTCAAAGTCACTCTACTCTGTCAGGATATACAACGTTGTCATAGGACCAGAACACAAACATTTTAAAATGGCAGCAAAAGCAAAACCAGTTTCTTCCTGCTACTTCTTCAATTATAAATGAAAACGTAACAATATCTTCATATATCTTGTTTATTTCTTTTACTATATTTTTTTTATGTATTTCTATAAATAGTAGCGAATCTTTTATACTTGATATGCTGTAAAAGACAACTACATCTATATGTACATGTGCAGTATTATGTCAAATAAATAAGCCAACTATTTACATACATGCACATTCTAAAATATCACAGACTATATTGTTCATGGACGGAATATGGAATATCTCTGACAAAACATAATTCACATTTTTGTCATCTGCACAAGTATCACATAGTCTTGATCATCAAATGCAAAATTTGTTTTTAGTTCACAACAAATTTTCTGTCATCCTTGGCAAAACAATAGGGTAACTCTTTCGGTGAAACCACTCTAACCGCATCATGAAAGAAACACTTTGACTTCCTAATCCAGCACCACACAAAACAAAGAGTATTCTTTGTAGACCTGGTATAAGAGAGAATGTTCATTGGATATTTGACTAATTTCACTTTTTCAATCTATTAAACAGCAGAAAATTCCCAGTTGCCGAAAGCTTTTGACACTGAGCAGCATGAACAAAATTGTGAATATTGTTCAATGTTTCAACAGTTTGGTCTATCCGTTCATTATCTACGTCTCCATTTTTTTCAATGTCCCTTCACTATCTCAACCTCATTAAAGACGCCACATAGACCCACACTGAAAGAACGGAGTTTGGGTAGGGATGGACGTACACTGCAAGGGCAAACTCCACATCGCTGGACTCCTGGGCGTGAACCCCAGTTGCGTAGACGGTCTCAACTATTGGCTCTATCTCGGTGAATGGCATGTTGATGGGAAACCCAGAAACCTGAAAATGATATCAATATGAAGTTCCATGCAATATTTTGATTGTGTCATCTATCCATTGAATATAAATCTGGTAATACACAATTGCCATTTACAAAGTTGGTGGACAAATTATATCTCTCCTATTGCTTTTAAAAAACAATACCGGCCATAAATGTTCTTTAGATCTCTGTGCACTTTTGACAGCCTGTTTAGGCTTTAATATATCTTTCTTGTAGGTTAAAGTAAAGTAATATACTGGATTAAGTAAGTTATCACACAGTCTTTATCAATTCTTTAAATTAGTGCTTTCAACAAAAATTTAACCAAAACGGAAATCGTTCTATTGTCTTAAATTTACATTTCTCAAAATCTTTTACAATAAAGATCATGACATATCGAGAGAGACTTTTCTCACTGAATAAAATGATTACCTTGTAGGAAGAGAATGACTGTTCAAGCTCATTGGTATGTTGTTCTCCCACAGACTTTCCACAGTTCTCCTCCAGTCTGGAAACAATAACACAGCAAAGAATGGAATATTCTTCTAATATACTGGCATGCCAATGCAATAAACTATAGCGCTGTTTAATTTCTAAATTAAGCTCGTATATCTCTCAGTCCCAGACAGTGCCATCTACTGTTGGTATATGTGCTTGGTGCACATTTACTGACAGAATAACTTATATACTGATGGATCATGATCTACACTGGTCAAAAATGCAGAACCGCTCTCTGGCAGAGAATAAGAGGAAAGTTTTCAAGAGAAGCAATTTTCCTTGCTACTTTACTTGGATATCAAAATGCTACTTTACTTGGATATCAAAATGCTACTTTACTTGGATATCAAAATGCCACTTTACTTGGATATCAAAATGCCACTTTACTTGGATATCAAAATGCCACTTTACTTGGATATCAAAATGCTACTTTACTTGGATATCAAAATGCCACTTTACTTGGATATCAAAATGAACAACATTGCCTTTACATCTTAAACATGTTAGTACCCTGAAGCCTTGCAGCGTGTAATTTTATTTTGCTATGGTTGACGGTATAAATATTAAGTAAAATATAAGTAAAGTAAATATTTCCCGTCAATTGATTCACTTACAATGGAAGCATCTTGCGCATGATCTGTGTACAATGTCTGTTCCAACGTGTGATGTAACGACTCCTCCAGTCCATTATCTTGTTCTTCAATGTTGACTGGATCTTCTCCTGTAACTCAACCACATAATCCTTGTCTGTTGGGAAATAGTACAGCGCATCCGGCTAAAATAGACAGTAACCAAAGTATGCATCCACTACTGCAAAAGCTAAATTACACCTGTAGCCCAGCTTTGATGGGAACCAATAATATGTCAATAATATCTAAACACGTGTGCCAAGTTTTACTGCAATATGTCTCTGACTGGAAGAAGTTCAAGTTGTAAACACATTACAACAGATCGACCAACCATTATGATGACTCCAAATGTGCCTCCTTCAGACTTTGTATGCATCATTATAGTAAAGTAACACAAAAGCCTTAATCTGATGTGGTTTTTTTTCTAACTTTTGAGCATTAGTCACATTATCCTCATAACTTTCCATACAGAAATATAAACAAGTTTCAACTGTTCATCAAAATAACACCACAACCAAATGGCTTTGCTGAATGATTTTTTTTTCTCTGCACAGTTCCAACTACTAAATAGATTTGTTAGACTTATAACAAAGGGTCAAATTAACTACATAAACTATAAACATGTAAAATGTAAAGTAATGAAAAACTTTAGAGATACAGCCGAAACATGTAAATGAAATATTTACCTGAATGCTCCCAAGACCAGGTGATGGGTTACTCTTGCTGAAGATTGGTTCCCACTGTGCAGTATCGGCAAGATTATACAGAATCTGAGACGGTTTGTCGTACTGCTGAATGTTTGCCCAGATCTGGAAATAAAATAATAACAGTTTCAACAGTTATTGTGTACAAGAAATTAGTTACAGTCGACTCTCGTTATCTCGACTTTTTTGGGACCGAAGAAAATAAGTCTTCATATACTGAATTATGGCATCATACAAAATTTCATAGGTCGAATACTCAAATTGTTATATAATATCTTATTTTTTAGGACAGTTCTGCTTCCATTTTCATTTTGTTATGTTGAGAACATTTAGTTAAAACAAAACTGAAGATAATTAGCCTCTACAGAAGACATGTGGCAGTTCAAGAACGAATTAAAGCACCACAGCAATTTAAAATAACATATAAGCAAATACAGCACTTACATTTTCGTGGTTGACCAAACATCCTATAGTCTGTAGCGGGCTAGTCGTGTCCTGCGTGCGGAAATGTTCCCCAGTGCTCGGGTTCCAAACCCAAAATCCATTAGCCTCTTCTGACATCACGTAAGCCGTAGGTCCCTCGGGGATGGCAGAACCACAGATTAGCCACGCCTTTTTTCCCATGGACAGGAAGTAATTCACCAACAAGATGGCATGCTCCTCCTCATCTCCCGATAACATCTGCAGGAATTGCTGCAAGCATAAAAAACAATGCATGTCACCCCAATAATGTCACCTGCTGTCACCATTCCTCAGGAACTGATTTTAAACATACGTGCAGCATCATTTTACAAGTACAGTCAAACCTTAGAGAAAGACTACTGTTTGGAAGCTAGAAATGTGGCTCTGTTTGCAGGTTGTTTTCATTCACAGGTATTTCTACTATAGATGAATACTCCCCGCTGGTCTTTATTTGCAGGGTGTGGGGGGTCTTTATTTGGAGGCAGTCCTTAATTAACACAGGTTTGACTGTATATATGTTAGCTTTTTGAGAAACCATGCACTGTGTGGATTTTTGATGCATGAATAGCTCGTAGTAAAAGAAAACTAGCAAAAGACTGTTTTAACTTAACAATCAGGAGTGTAGTAAAATTTCTATAAACTATACTTACATCACATGTGTTCCAGATATCGCAGAGTCCCGGAAATATCATAGAGTCTGATATAAATGGAATCAGTGACACATATCTCGCAACAAGTTCTGACAGTACCTCACCAGAAAGTCCTTTATTCGTCAACTCGTCGGGAGGTTTGATAGATTTAAAGTACCTCGTAATAAACACTGATTTAAAGTTAGTGTCCGTAACAAATGTTTTAATTTCCCGTTTAGGCGTGAATCTAGACGAGACTTGTTCCTGCCACACGTCAGCATAAACCATCAGCTTTTCATCCTCGTTGGTCGTAAACTGAAAGAACATTGCAACCCTCATCATATCAAAGGTAGTCTAAATTTTCACATGTTTATTGCCGACTTTGATCTAAAAATAGCCCAATTAGCAGAAATTGCTTCCGTCATCAGGGGTAAGCCTATCTACTCTGCTCAAAAACAATCTTCATTGTTAACACAAGTTGAACCAGTCAACAAACCTATGGGTAATACAGTGACCACTTAAAGCACTTCTGAACATATTTATAATATGAAGAGTGCTATATAAATTTAGTATAATGATAATTATAATAATTGCAGCAAAAAGTTGCTTCAAATGTGTATTTATCTTAAAATTGGAATGCTTGCAGCCCACCCCCAAAAAAAACCCCGACTACTATAATTATGGAGTTACAATTTCAACGGATCAACTGTGACTTGGAAAGCCAGTAACCTATTCAAATGCCCTTCAATACTTGCAGTAACACATTCCCTTACAAGTAAAACTTTGCACTTTAATTGATTTTCATAATTATCTCTTGCATAAAGGCATCTAGAAGGTGAGATTTTAAAAAATCTATTGGAATCTGGCAATTCAAACTTCCAGCTATTTTCTAAAATAATCATCAGCATTTATGACTTATGGTTACTGTGTTTTATTTGGTAAAAACTTTTTTGCTTTCTAGAACTCTTTAAAATGAATCCATCTGATACATTAACACCTTTCCAAGAAGTATGTTGCATATAGTTATCATCCAATATTATACTGTTATAATGTTTCTGTTGAACCTGTTAGTACTTACTCGTTCTTTAGCAGGCTCTGGTTGAGTGAGGGGTGGTTCAATTGTTACAAACATGCTTAGTAATGTTTTAATATCCTTGTCTATACCAACATCCATCTCTCCTGGTCGATGAGCATCTTGCAGGTAACCTAGCAACACTGGCGGGGCACTTACCCGAAATGTACCATCAATCTACAAGTAGAATATAGCATAAAGAGATAATCTCTCAATCTGTTATTTAAAAATATTACATAGGATACTACATAGTGATCTTAGGGGCTGTGCTATAACAGAATCTTTTACCTTGGCTATGTGATTTTGAGTTTTACGGATCATCCATGTCCTAATATGTGAGCATGTATAATTTTCATGAAGGCATGATATCAAAAGAAGTGTGGAGAACACAATAAATCTTAAATTTTAACTGAATTTAATTAGGTCTGTCTTCCCATTTAATGCCTTCAACAAGAGCTTGGTGGACCTACCTAAAGTCAAGAATTTGTTTTCTTGTCTCAACAGCTTTGTACATTTGTAGTGTTACCATATACCCCTGTATAAATGCCCCCCCCCCCCCTTTTTTTTTAAAGAAAACATTGACTTGTCAGGTCTGGAGACTGGCATATGAAAACAGTAATCTGTATCAATATTGATTAATCGAGTGAAAAATAGAAGCCACAACACTTACTTTCATTGAACATCTCTTAGTTTGCATTTTGGATTTGGAATAAATGTCCCCTTGGTCAAACATTTTGATTTTTTTTCTTCAAATGTTTCAGTCCCTAATAAACATCCCTTTGGGTAAAAAACCCAAGGGGTGTTTAAACGGTGGTATACAGTATTCATGCATATCTGAAAACTGCAGCACATAATAACAGGATGAACTCTAGAAACTAACCTTTCCATTAAAGTAGACAGTGGTAAATGGTATTTTTATACTTCCTAGCCATTTTTTCTCTATCCTTTGATGTACAGTGCTACTCCTTTCTCTGTCATCCTGTAATACAAATGTTACAATTACACATGCAAGCACAACTGGCTCATCCCTGGAGGTATGCCGTTTTCGAGCCCCACCAGGGCCCATGACTTGACTGAAACTTAACACCTTACTGACATCCAGTACTGGTTCTTCCAGGAAGCAGATTAGAGAGTGACTCGATAAGTTTCAAGCTTTCCTCACAATCAAGCTTAAATAAAATAGTATAAACTAAAAGGCACATCTGTTGGTTATAAAATTGGTTGTTAGAGACAATCATTTCTTCTAAAGTTAGGTGGAAATCCAACCAAAGGTCTTAAGTTAGGCTGTTCAACTTTAATTAAGTCCCTATCATTGCTCTGTCAGAAATACAAAAAACATTAAAATGCTAAATTTAGGAAAATAAATGCATCAATTAATCTTTAACCTACTAAATTTATAAAATGGACAATCCATTTTCTTTTTCTAGTCTTGGCAGTACATAATACCATCACTTGTTCAAAGAGGAGCCGTAAGCAAATTTACCAACTGAAAAGGCATCTTTGAAAATCAGGACCATTTTCTAGCATAGTAGAAACACATTGAATACAGACCACCTGTCAACAAAGACCACTTTAAGCTTCTTCGGGTCAGTGGTCTGTTCACAAGTTTGACTGTACTTTGTAAGAAGTGATACAGTACCTGTTGTATGTCAACAACCACTTCATCAAAAAGGTTCAAGAATATACTATCATTGATCGTCTGCAGGTTTGCGGGACTGAAGTCATCGACCCCAGGTGCCCTGAAACACACAGCAAAATACATATATTTATAGCTGACAACCACGTTGACCTGACAGTAATGTGTTTACCAGAGTGAATCTTGTACAGATGAACTTACACTCATGTACAACGTTCTTTCATGCTAATTCTAGAGTACTTAACTATCATAATACAAGAAGGTAAGGAACAAAAAAATAGAACCATTATGCCATGAGAACTTTTTCTGTCAGATCTGATTATGTAACATGATAGTCCTATATCGCTCACATGAGTGACATTGCTCGTCATGAAAAATATTCTGATACATTTTCATAATGATTGAATGCAAAATGTGCTCTATCATGTCGACAAGTTTTTCTTTTATTTGCCATGGTGACCTAGTTATTGACACTAGGTGACCCAGATCCAAAACTCTTACCAATTTTCATGCAAATGGGTATCAAATGTGGCCTCTACAGTGTTAAAAAGGTTTTCCTTTGATTTGACCTTGTGACCTAGTTTTGGACCCCATGAGAGCAATTATGAACCTTGGCCTAGACATCATCATGACTAAGTCATTGTGACCAATTTTTTAAGTATGATTGGGGGTCAAATAAGGCCCCAAAGAATGTTAGCAAGGTTTTCCTTTGATCTGCCATATATAAGTGACCATAGTTTTAATCCAAGATGAACCAGGTGAGCTCTGGCGAGCAAAAACAGATGTATGTATACATATAATATGTAACTATTTGTGATTATTCAAACTAAAATATTTACAAAGCTGTTAAAAGTTCTTTACAAAGTATTAACAACAATGTCCAATGAAACTCAAGTGTAACCTGCTTGACGACAGGAATATAATAAGTCCCATAAGTCCACTGTTTATATCTCAATGTTAGCTGAAATGCCATTAATAGTGCACAATATACAATGAGGACAAATATAATTTTTGCAATACATGTACACTGGAATACTACATGTTATCAGCCAGAGATTCAGATCAAAATCTGGTGCATCTATGTGACAGCACTAGCTGAAGCCTTAAGCATGAGAATTTTTCAGAGATTTGATTATGGATTAGTCCTTCTGGTGCATCAGTTCCTGTGTATAATATTATGTGGAATGGCCCTCAGAGTCACCCCACTACTTCACAACCAGGAAACACAAAAAATACTTACTTAAATGGAATCTCTAATTCTTCATTAAAACTTGGATTTGATCCATCGCCAACCGATGTTTTGATGGAATTGTGTTGGAACATGACTTCAATAAATGGCCGTACTGTAGTCTAAAAGTAAAAAAACAAAATAAAATTAAATATATGAGCAATCTGAACACATCTAGTCTTACTTGTGTTATAATGACACAATAAATACAAACTGTCTGTAGTGCTAGGAAATTAATGGAAACAATCTTGTATATGAGTCATAAGTTAAGAAACAACTAAACTGCTGTGCTGCAACTAAATACCTCAAGAGAGTTTAACAGATCAATGAAATATTTTTGACGACATTTTTTCTGAATGCTAGCCTGCTAAATTGACAAAATCTACAAACGTTTTTAATTAACTGGTTAATGACATTGTGCATAGTGCTGTCAAAAAAGATGTGCTTTGTTTACAATACCCTGTGCATACACAGCACACATACTTTGCCAAACATGTGCTGAATCATGTTTAAGTTAAGTCTGAATTTATTAGCTTTACATAGACTATAGACTTTAGTTCTTGCAACTTATAATTATAATCACTAGTTTCTAGGACTGTTTCCTTGAATTCTGACCAGTATTAGCACCATATTAAGGGATTGTTGAAGCCACTGTCACATTCTGCTGGTGGTATTCAAACCCACAACCTACCATTATGTGTCCAATACAACCCTACACCAGTGTATATATTAGAAGCACTGGGCATAGTATGCAACTTCTTCAAATTTTGTCATCATTTTCAAATGCTTAAGACTAATTTTGAACACAAAATTTATAGTTATTTTTATATACATGTACTGGGTATAATTTCAAGATAAAAGACAACAAAATGTGTAAAAATGTATATACTGGGTATAAATTCAAGAAGTAAAAGCTACTATGTAACACCATTGTACATAATGGCAAAAACAAAAAAAGTAAACCCTATGCTATCTTGCTCAGAAATGAATACTGTTTTATTATTGACTTTTTATTTCCTTTTTTTTTATATTTTACTTGAAAGGGATTATACAATTTAAAGTACTAATGCAAGCATAAATTCACATGAGCTGCATGATAATCCAGGAATTTTTCACACTGATCCAATTTATATAAAACTGTAAATGTAAATTTAAGCTATATAAGTTTAATTATAACATATCCTAGATGCCTCTTCTCTCATCGTATCTTATACAGACTTACGTTGAGGTGAAGGTATAGTTTTGCGATACTGACCAAGAAAGAAGTCCATGGCCAATATACCTTTTTCACAGGTCCACAAATATAATTATATATTGACCTCAAACATTAGTCTACAATAAGTACATTGTATATCTTATAAAAACCTAAATCGTATACATCAAAGAAATCATTAACAACAATATACTGAACTATACAAAAGTATGAAAAAGATAGACTTGGAGAAATAGTATGTAGGTCTAAACATTGGATGCATTGGAGGTTGACTGCAAAACTTTTACGGACTTGGATCAAAACTTCTCTCGTCCAATCAGAATAGTCTATTTATAACTACGATATACACATGTTATGATATAAGGTTAGATCCTGTATGCTTAATTAATAGTATACATCATCTACGTATGTAACTAACATAAGGAATTTGTAAACACTATGTATGCTTTAGCAAAAGTAAAATCTTTTAAGATGCCGCTGTTAATGTTGTCACTGTAACCTAACAACAAGACCTCGAAAGCCAAAATACACTTGGAGCCACTTCTAACCCAACACTTATATAATTACGTATAACTGAATTACTCATCTGCAGATTTCGTTCAAATTTAGAATATAGTTAATTCAACACATAATACATACTTCTGCGAAATTTAATTTTAATTGATTAACAAATACATATAAAACTTAACAAATAAAAAACATCGCTGTAAAATCCGAATTCACAAAATGGCATAACGTGCAATCACTACAATGATAAAAGTCACCGATTCACAATAAAATCCGTACATCGGAGTAAAGAAACGAAATACAATGCAATTGTATTTTACAGATACATTTCCACCTTTGTTACGATTTATAGTGAACAGGTTGATACTGCATATGTTTGCAAATGAATTTATTGCTAAATAAATATGATACATTTATATACGTGACTGTCTGAGTGATTAGCCGGCAAGCAACATGTCAATTGCACGACCACGCTCTTGGTTATTCATTCGAAGTAACTGATTTTTAAAATCAAAATTCTGTTTTTACAGTCTGAATTGCGTTATAGAATAATAAAATGAAAATGAAAATCGATATTTTTCGCTCACCTACATTTCCTCGTGCAAAATGGTGAAATCGTACTTGTCACACGTGCAAAAGTAACCGATCGTCACAGTTGAAAGGTTTTATCATTTTTATACAGCTAATGTTGCCAAACAACATAATGATTAATTTGAAATAAATATCTTGAACTGTATTCGAGAAAATCAAATTTGAAAAGTGTCGGGTTAGAAGTGGCTCCAAGTGTATGTTTACATGAAAACAGAAAGAATCATTTCAGAGATAAAACTTTTTGAAAAACATCAATGCTAAGGATGCACTGGGTTATTAGAAGTTATTTGACAGTTATTGAAAGTTTGGTTGAAATCTACTGAAAAGTTATACTGAAAGAAAGCAAGACTGAAAAAAAAAAACAGTGGCAGATTAGCTTTTTGTTACAGCATACAATACAAATAAATTACATGTATAGTTTTTGTGATTTGGGTGCAAATGATTTCAGCAAACAGTAATTTGGTAAAGAAATCATTTCATTGATCATGCCTAACTAAACACAGATAGCACAAGTTCACCAGTCTTGAATTAACTGACCTATAGGTAAGCTGTTAAGACATTTTGACCATTTAGCTACTACAGGTCAAACTGAGAGAAATGAGCTTGATCCAATAGCTGAACACATTCCTTCAGACATGTTTGTCAGAGAAAGATATCTTAAACTACAATACACTGGTTCATTCTACTTGTTATAGTTCCTTTCTTAGCCCCCTGTTTCAACAGTTGTTTCATCACATAGGTGGACAGTTGCTCTTTCCTGCTTGGTTAAACATGGTAAATGAAATAATTCACAGGGTGCTTAAATCTAAGATCATGTTTCAAAAGTCAAAATGCTGACAAAACAAAAAGGAATATAAGTGTAATGTACAATGACTTTGTGAAAATAACACTTTGATACAAGACTTACCCTGGCAGAGTATAAGTATATATATTGTACATCTTTACACAACCCCACACAAATTTTGAATTGTTTTTTTGTTTGTTATATTTATCATGGCCAGATTATAACAAAACTATATATTAATTAAATCGAGAGGAACAATACGTCATGATGGCCAGATTATGTCCAAAAAACAAACTGATACGACTGATTTTTTTTAACATATGTTTCCTTGCTTTTTTTTCTTGAACCATACAAAGTCATACTGGTACAAATGCTCTACCGAGTAAAACAGAACCTAAAATAAACTAGAACTTTTCTGCATTTAAGTGTCATAAAATGTTTTAGATCAGCCTTGTATCAAAGGTATACTCAAACATGCTCATGATGTATAAACTGAATGCCTGAAATTCAATAGAACTGCAACATAAAAACGTTTCTTTCACCATACTTACTCCTTCAATCAAGTCCTGAAAAGGGGCAGATACTATGGTTGTTACATGGAAAATATACTGTGGTTGTGAAATGTGGGGGTTTATTGATACTACAATGTGATAAAGGGATTTATAAAATTTTACAGATATCTTGACAATGACCTTTACCTTCGATATTAAAACAATATACACATAAGGTGTGTTTGGATATTATGAATAAATACATAATGTTTTTTCAAGACATATAACACATAAAAACAACTAGCATTTCAAAATATAACTCACAACACATACAAAACTTTGCTTAAATACTTTGCAATACCCACTGTAATGACAAGGGCAGTTGACTGATAAAGGGCTGACAATCATTTACCAGCATTCCTAACTTGTCTTTCTATAATATTAACTTAAGTTCAGTATCAACCAAATAACAGATCGATGAAATGAACAAAGTTTTTTTTATTCCAACAGATCTTTTAAAACTATTTTTTCAAAAGTTAATCTGCTGCATCATTTCTGTCACTCTAAAATTTTACGGTCTTTAAGATGAAGTAAAAGCTAAGTTGATTGAATACTCATACAGGGAGAAACTTGTTATTTACCCACCATGCTCAGAATATAAGGCACACTATAAACAAGAGCTGTCTCATGACAGCACGCTCGACTATTCGAAAGCTTGTCGGTAAAATGGGGTTTTTTGTCTAAGAACAGGTGTATTGTGTAATTGTCTATAAGAATTAAGGTCAAAGATATGAAACTTGTTCAAAGACCTTTGTAAATGAACATTACTTGCAAAGCCTTACTCTGGATTATGTAAGCCAACTGGGGGGAGGAGGGGGGGATAATTTCAAAGAAATACATCACCTTGTGTATCTGATCATGAATAACTTTGTAACGTTTCAAAATTGATATGTATAAAATTAAAAAAGCATGACCGCTTGTGCTGCATAATTATTCTATGACATTTCAAAAGTAAGCCATTTCGAGTATTTCTAATAATAGTTTGGTAAAAACTGTGACAAAATTCTAAGTTAAAAAGGGGCATAAATATGTCAAAAATCAAAAACATTGGTGAAGATGTTGATAGTAAAAATACATTTTAAGTTTCAAGTCCATACGTTTGATAGTATTCAAGATATTTTACTTTATAAAAATCTTTAACTAAACATTCTAAGTTAAAAAGGGGGCATAAATCTAACAAAAATCAAAACAGAGTTATGGGGATTGTTTCCTCAGGTGAAGATGTTGATGGTGGACACATAATTTGAGTTTCAAGTCAATACCTTTGAAAGTATTCAAGATATTTGAATTTATAAAATCTTTTACCAAATATTCTAAGCTAAAAGCGGCATTAATCTGTCCAAAATCAAAACAGAGTTATGGGGATTGTTTCCTCTGGTGTAAATGTTGATGGTAGACATATATTTTGAGTTTCAAGTCCATACGTTTGATAGTATTCAAGATATTTGAATTTATAAAAATCTTTACCTAAAAATTCTAAGTTAAAAAGGGGCATAAATCTGTCAAAAATCAAAACAGAGTTATGGGGATTGTTTCCTCAGGTGTAGATGTTGATGGTAGACACATACTTTGAGTTTCAAGTCAATACCTTTGATGGTCTTCAAGATATTTGACTTTATAAAAAACTTTAACCAAAAATTCTACGTTAAAAAGGGGCATAAATCTGTCAAAAATCAAAACAGAGTTATGGAGATTGTTTCCTCAGGTGTAGATGTTGCTGGTAAACATATAGTTTGAGTTTCAAGTCAATACCTTTGATGGTCTTCAAGATATTTGACTTTATAAAAAACTTTAACCGATGCAGACGCCGACGCCGACACCGATGCCGACGCCGGGGCGAGTGCAATAGCCTCCTTATTCTTCGAATAGTCGAGCTAAAAATTGAAACTAGAGAATTTTGAAGATACAACAATATCAACAACAAAAAATATCTAAAACAGCAAATGAGCTAAAGTTAAACATATATATACAAATGCTGCATTATGGAAAACAAGATATAAAAACACATCAATAATTAAGGTTTAATTGGTAAGCAAGTTCAAAATTCTGCCATCTAGTATCCAACTGTTAGCCAAAAGACACCATGTAAAAATCTATGACTATTTATATGTATAAAATGAACTTTAATTACCTCAGATCGTTTCCTGTCTGTTTCTCTTGCCGTCATGGTACCTGTCCTGAAATTTAGAAAAAAATATGCTATAAATCAACTTCCAATTCCTGAAATTGTATCACCTCCTGCTTCTGGCATCTTTAGTTTGCTTTGCTGAAATACACTAGGTAACATCCATGTTGTTGAGAAAGATGTTGGTATTCTGTTACTCAGTGTATTTTAATCAAGCGTCTCTTAAAAAAGTCCAAAATTTCGAAATTGGGTGAACAGTATATGAATTGATTCAAATAAAGCTTTCACTTTGCTTGTGAAGCAGGGGATCATGTCTGACAACAATTAAAACTGTTAAAGTTACATTTAAAGATTGTTAAATTGTTACTTTAAAAAACAAATACAAAAATGGCCTAAGATCCCCGATTATTCTAAATGCCATGGTTAAATTTTTAGTTGACTAACTACTGCTGGACATGAAACAAAAGCTGTGGTTAGTTATCAGATGATAGCAAGAGATGGTTTAATCAATGTTTATCTACAAAAATGGCAAGATGTCCCGAAAACACAGACAATTAGATATTTCTAACAAAAAATTGTGTAAATAAATATTCTAGATTGCTTAAGTACCTGGAGGATTCACCACAAACAATCATAGTGTCTTGTGTTGAACTTGTGTTGAATTTTTGTACTGATGGAGATTTTTTTCCTCTTGACTAGATTTGAAGGACTTAGCAAAATTTGAGGAGATGGCAAGAGTTAGAAAGACGGGACCCCGAGTCTTTTTTTGATACGATGACTTGGGTCTACAGGATCTGTTAAAGGATCTCTGTATAGATTTTCTTTCTTTTACCAGGTAAAAGTGAAGTCATGTTCTTGTTACAACATATGAATGTGTGTAGTGTTTGATATACCAATTAAACGTTTTCATTATTTAACTTAACACACATATAAAGCTGACTATACTCAGTAACTGGTGTCATATGAATACATTTCTAACGCTAGATAATAAATTTTTATTAGATCAGAAATAAGAGGAACAACACGTCAAACACCAGAATGTGGGAGATGTTGCTTAGAGTTTGCAAAGTACATAACTATGAGTTAGTTCATGAAAACACAGATATCTAATAGTATCTCTATTTTGTTAATTTGTTCTCTACTGTCGACAGTTCTACTGTTAATAAAGCTGTAAGAAAAAAGAGTGTTCAGTAAAAGTCTTCATACCCTGTAGTAATATATTACAGTGCAAAAAGTTAACATTTAATTTAAAAGCAAAACTTGTAAGAAAGCATGGTACATGTGCTCAAAGCTAATTAAATTTTGGTTAACCTCTATTTCATTTTTGCTTAGTTCTCGGTTGTTATTATTAAGTATTTTCATGTTTGCCTTCTCTTTTAAAATTAGTGTGTTACTTTACTAAGTACAAGATTTTCATATTTTTTAAGCATATTATACACATTATAAACATATACTATAACAAAACCATGAATGAACAAAAATGCATAAACAGATAGTAACACATAATCTATAATTAGAAAAAAATGAAATAATTAAGTCCAGCATAAATCAATTTCTAGATTTTCATCAGTATCTCCAAGTGAATCAAGCTTGGGATATTTTTTTCATTCTGCATATATTACTTACAACTTTCTCTGAGGATTTAGTGACAAAATGTTGAAGGATGAAAACAGAAATCTTGAGGGTTGACTGTAAAACTGTCGCCTTACAACAGTTTTGTGATCTCTTAACCCTTGTCCTGTTCACAGCACAGACTATGATCAAACCGCATGAGTGTCCTGTCTGATCATGATCTGCAACTATTAGCTGTAAATTTCTTTTAACATACCTTTTAACAAATAAAAGTACTCTCCAACATGAAGGAGAGAAAAATCCATTTTAAAATATAGCTGGTAAGGTTACCCAACGAAAATGGAAAAACTATCTAAATATACAAAAAATGATATTATACTAGAAATTGGTCTATTTTGTCATTTTCATGCAGTTTCAATAATCACGATTAGTCTGATCACTCTGATGAATACAGAAACACATAGAATACTATATCAGAAATACAGAAACACATAGAATACTATATCAGAAATACAGAAACACATAGAATACTATATCAGAAATACAGAAACACATAGAATACTATATCAGAAATACAGAAACACATAGAATACTGTATTAGAAATACAGAAACACATAGAATACTATATCATAAATACAGAAACACATAGAATACTTTATCATAAATACAGAAACACGTATAATACTATATCAGAAATACAGAAACACATAGAATACTATATCATAAATACAACAAGAGGGCCATGATGGCCCTCTATCACTCACCTGACTACCATTGGCTATAATACAAGGGGTAAAGATTCTAACATAATAAGCAGAGGTCCACTACACAAAGTTTTTCCTATATAAGCCTATGCAAAACCAAGTGACCCCAAGGGCGGGGTCAGTTTAACCCGGGGGTCATAATTTGAATAATCTTGCTAGAGGTCCACTAGCCAATGTTACATGCCAAATATCTGAGCTCTAGGCCTTGTGGTTTCAGAGAAGAAGATTTTTAAAGTTTTTCCTTATTAGTATTTGTAAAACTAAGTAACTCCCCCTTCAGGGTCAATTTTGACCCCAGGGTCATAATTTGAACAATCTCGGTAGACGTCCACTAGACAATGCTACATGCCAAATATCTAAGCTCCACTAGGCCTTGTGGTTTCAGGGGAGAAGATTTTTAAAGTTTTTCCTATATAAAACCTATGCAAAAATAAGTGACCATCCTCACGGGGTCAATTTTGACCCCGGGGTCATAATTTGAAAATCTTGGTAGAGGTCCACTAGACAATGCTACATGCCAAATATCTAAGCTCTAGGCCTTGTGGTTTGAGAGAAGAAGATTTTTAAAGTTTTTCCTATATAAAGCCTATGCAAAACTAAGTGACCACCCGCGCGGGGTCAATTTTGACCCGCGGGTCACAATTTGAACAATCTTGGTAGAGGTCCACTAGACAATGCTACATGCCAAATATCTAAGCTCTAGGCCTTGTGGTTTCAGAGAAGAAGATCTTTTAAGTTTTTCCTATTTGTTGCCATACCAACCAGAGTTCTGCATGGAATGGAATTTTTTGAACAACTTTGATAGAGCTTCATGCAAGGAACATCCCTGCAAAGTCTCATCAACATTGGCCAAGTGGTTTCAGAGGAGATGTCATTTGAAGGAAATGGTGGACGGATGTACGACGTACGCTGGACGCTGGACTGAATGCAATCCTAATAGCTCACTCTGGCACTCAGGTGAGCTAAAAACACGTAGAATACTATATCATAAATACAGAAACACCTAGAATACTATATCATAAATACAGAAACACATAGAATACTATATCATAAATACAGAAACACATAGAATACTATATCACAAATACAGAAACACATAGAATACTATATCACAAATACAGAAACACATAGAATACTACATCATAAATACAGAAACACATAGAATACTACATCATAAATACAGAAACACATAGAATACTATATCACAAATACAGAAACACATAGAATACTATATCAGAAATACAGAAACACATAGAATACTATATCAGAAATACAGAAACACATAGAATACTATATCAGAAATACAGAAACACATAGAATACTATATCAGAAATACAGAAACACATAGAAATCTTTATCATAGATACAGAAACACATAGAATACTATATCATAGATACAGAAACACATGGAATACTATATCATAGATACAGAAACACATAGAATACTATATCATAAATACAGAAACACATAGAATACTATATCAAGACACCTATAAAAATTTCATTCTTAATTGAGAAAAAAAAAATGTAGAAATACATGTAAAATTCTAGTGACACAATAAAATAAAAATGACTTTACATAGCCTAAGAAAAATAGAGGAAAGAGTATTTACATAACAACATGTACATATGTGCCAGGTTACAGACTTTGACAATTATCAACACTAACTTTGAACCATCAATATGGATCTTATACTTGATTGTAAATTTTCAAACTAAGCTATCAAACTAAGCAAAGAGTAAAAATTATGGACTTTGGCTATAGATATGAGAAACCAGGTAACACAGATGACTGTATTCAATAAAAATGGAAGTCACATGACTTTTTTATGATATTTGGATCTGTCAGAAATGATATTTTATTACTTTTACGGTACCCGGCTGGTGCCAAGTGATTATGCATTTGTGACCAGTATAGATCATGCAGTTTGATCATGATCAACTCTGGTCGCTACTCGGTCATAATATTTTCATACAGCATCCCTTTGAACAACTAATGGTACAGTCCGATTAAAAGATGGGCAAATCCATTTCAGAAATTAACAGTGTCAATGATGAGATACTTTTGACATTTGTGCTTGACAGACATAACTTACTCTACATTATGGACTTGACAGATGTCACTAAGATACTTTTGCAGCATGTATTAAATTTCAGTCAATTTCAAATGATCATAATCTGTAACCTGGTACAGCAAGCAGACGACACAAATACGGGTAAAGACTTCATGACCATATGTGAAAAGAATTATGGCCATGTCATTACATATAAAGAGAAAAGTAGTGACCGACACAATATGTAAAATACCTCCACACGTTTTGAGTTGCTTCATTCTCCATTCTGCCACAAACACAACAACAACAACATTTCAGAATCTCATGAGAGCAAATAAGTTACAGAAACAGAATTAGTTTAGTTAGTCAAAAATTATTAATTTAGCATAAAATGCAGACTAAAGTTATTGCATCTTATATTAGCTACTGATTTGTTTTAGCTCGATTCCAAAATAAGTTCTTTTAACTGTTATTGATTGTTTTCAAGACGTAACGCAAAGACTGAACATCCCATTATAAAGTGGATGAGCCAGTTACTTTCATGTTACAACTGACGTAACGCGCTCTTGAAGCCTATTTTCTGGAATGCATACCAGCACTCTAGCTGAAAGAACTGACTGATAATTAAGCTATATTCAGTATGAATCAATGTTTACAAAATCACTATGAATGGATCTATATCAGAGTTGTTGAAGCCACATCTTTTACAGACAAACAGGAGAAAGAAACAGTTTGAATTAAATTTATTCACATCAATTTCAAACTAGGAATGCAGACAGCAATAGGTTGGACACTTACAGTAAGCCAGATCTATAATCAATGTATTGTAGTTCATAAAGTTACAATTTATCAGTGTTCATTAACTTATAACCTATCATAGTTCATAAACTTGTAGTCTAGTAATAGTTGTTCATAAACATATAATCTTGTATCAAGTAGATTAATTTGTTTAAAACAAAGCAAGCAGCATATATTTTGTTGCCATTGACAACCATCTAGGTATTTGTTTGACTCCCCATCAACTCCAGAGTAAAATCAAGTGTATGACAAGTGACAAGTGAGTCTATCTTGCCAAAGCGGCGCTACTTTTGGCATGCCAGCATCAGTTGTCTACCCTGACATGATGTTCACCACATTAACTCCACATTTTAGGACCCAAACAGACCTATAGTTCATAACCTAATAATGTTTAAGTTATGTTCAATAATCCCAGTTTATGAATTTCTACAGGCTTTTTGCAGACACTTGGTAAAAGCTTTGGCTGTCAATGATTTCTCTACATGTATATATCAACATCTGAACTAGATACATGTAAAGTTAACAGGTAACTGATAAAAAAACCCCAACAGAACATGAAAATACTAACAGGGAATATTAAGTGTAAGGTAGATAGGTATAAATGTTAGATAAATCTTCAAAACACATCAACGAGACACTACAAATGTTATCAATTTTGTAGTGTATTTTGAAAATATAATGTCTCTACGTATTACTCATATGTCTCCAAGTTTACCAGTATTCTCTGTGTAAAAACTCCCATCTACCTTACATAAAACTTTTTGAACTTGAAGTGTACCAGAAGCCTAGCGCATTGAGAAACACTTGGTTAATGACTCTATCCTGCATGCTTGATGGAGCACCGAGAGCCCCGAGCTCAGTTCGAATCCTAGGCGATGCTATCTCATTCATAATAAAAGAATTTGGTCTCCATGGGGTTTTCTCCCTTTCCATTCTTCTCACAGTAGCAGAAATTCTGCTATTTATACCATAGGGCTCATTGCCTTGACTAGAACACAAGTTTGATGTTTTTATTCGGTTTACTAAATTTCAGTTAAAGAAATTAAATTTTCCAAATGAAAACTAAGTCTTTTGTAAGCCAGTCTGAATTTAACAGAATGGAATAAAGACTAAAGTAGAGATACAATTAAATGCTTATAGTGGAGCACACACAGCATTTCATCTTTGTTCTATATATAGATACTGACCTACTTTCGACTAATTTTACTGTCAACCTATATCATTGATACTGGTACAAAAAAAGTGCTGCTGCATATTTAGAAGTAACTATTGTATAAATATATAAATAATGACTGTGGTACAGTGGTTTAATTGTTCAGCTTTGATCAACAGAATTAAATGTATGTATGTTTCTGTACAGCGCAGCTCAAAGGTAGCCTTAACATCAGAACATTTCTGCGATGGTGTATGCCTATAATAAAATCATTAAAATTGTAAACGCTCACAGTATGTTGTGTCCATAATATCCTTGCTAATATCTTTTTTAATTCTGCAAATCTCAATAGTTCATTTACAACATGTACAAGTGAGATGAATTTAGAATTTCTGGTTGACGGATCTATACTAGCTGATATTTAAAACATGTAACATTGACGTACCCTGCGGCAGCCGCAGCCAATCTAATTGGAACATTCTGTGCACGACTGATATTGACGAGGATCTTAACCTCGTCTCCTTTGATATTCTGAGCCGTTACCTTCTTACGCTCTTTACGTCTGGGCTTGAGCGGTGCTTTACGTTCAAACACCTTCAGTAAATTAGTTCCTAATATTCTGAAATAGAGGTATTTAAAAAAATAGGAAATCAGGCAAAAAAAAAAAAAAGATGGAGAAAAATACAAAATAATCTCAACAGTAAGTAAGAAAATGTTCATCAGGGTCAAAAATCTCCTGAAATCCCTTTATTGTATTCTTTAAAATTCCAGTAAGTTTTAGTTTCACTTTTTTGTTCAAAATTCTGTTACTCTTATGGAATATTCAACTCTTCTTCATATGACTACACTGCCTAGTTAGAAAAATGAAAGGTTTGATTCGAGCTTTTGGACCTAACATAATGCATTTTCAGCAGGTTTGCTAAACCAACTACATTGTTCATACAGTTCTCTCTTTTTCACTTTACAGGAGCAAGAAAAATGTCCTTTTGAAGGACTATCAAATATTTGTGAGAATTGTTGCAAGTTTTGTGGTTACATGCTTCTAGCTTTAACTCTGCAAACATGGCAGTATTTAGTCAAACACTACGGAAGATTGTGTTATTTCTGCTTACGCTATATTTGGCACGGCCTCCTCATAAACCATATCCTCCCATCTCTTCATGTGTGACTGTACACGGAATCTACGCATCACTTGCTCTCGAATCTGTGAATATATATACAGCTATAAGTCCCTATAGATGATCAAGCTTCTCTGTGCAGGACTGTAGTAGGAAACTAGGTCAGTCACAAGTTGGATCTCATTGGTCAATGGGGCTGACCTAATTTGCAACAACCAATCAAAAACAAGTTCATATAATATGACTGCAATCTGTCAGTCTTTGCTATGATCTCCTATTTTTGACACTAAGGCAACTTTAGATAGGGTCATGACAAGGAGAACATGCCCGGTCATACCGATTATACACCTCGAAAGAGGTTGGTGGACCCAAAAAGTGCAAATACAAACAAACAAACAAATTTGCAGGACTATTTCACATTCAAACTTTCTATATCCAACTTCCAAATAGTACTGACAATTCTATTTTGTTCTGATAGAGAAAGAGTTTAAGAAGTTTCAGAAAGAAAAAAAAGAAAATTGTTTGGAGAATTGGGTATTTCCGGACTAAATGTAAAAAGAAGTGATTTAAAGTTAACACACACCCTCTGTCGAAATCTTTTCACCGCTGCTCTGTGAGATTCTATGTCATCCATCTGCCGCAACTTCTGTTCTTCTCTCTTCTTTCTCTCATATTCCTGAGGTGAACAAAATAAGGTCTACACATGCAATATCTAATCCTTACAAAACATGACTTTATATCAGTAAATACAAAATGTACCTTAAAAATCCAAGTAAATTCTAAAATTCATATTTACTATACTATGTTAAATCATACCAAAAACTTTTAACAAAAATAAAAGTACTGATTTAAATATAAATTAGCAATCAAATTTCTTGTTTACATGTTTCTAATCAAATTTAAGTCAACAGAAGAGCTTAAAAGGGAAGCAACTCATAATTTCCCTTATTATTATAAAACCTGTATCAAAGATTTTCTAAGTCAAATATCTCAAGAAAATTCAATTCTCCATACATGAATTGAAAAAGCAAGCAGTTTGAAAAATAACACATACTGTAAATGTATCTCTTGGTATTTCCCGGTCATACACAGGCACCTGCTTGTAGTTTCTAAACTCTTGGACCTCCTCATCCCTCAGCTGTAACAACTGAAATCTTCGATTGGCCTGAATTTCATCATCTGTTACAAAATCAAACTCTACCATCAACTGTTCCAGTCTAAAATATTCTGATGGTGAAAGGAAACTTGCATCCCCTGATTTACCCTGAAAAATATGGAAAAGAATCAACCTGACATTGCAGATACTAATATACTGTTTAATTATACTAAAATATACAAAAATTACCCAGATCCTACAGAAATATAATTTATATCAAGTCAGTAAATAGCAGCTTCTGTTTAACTATACACAAAAATAACAAAATCTGGGACAAAGATTCCTGTAGAAATATAATTTGCATCAAGTCAGTAAATATCAGCTTCTGTTTGATTATGCACAAAGAAACCAAGATCCTGCAGAAATATAATTTACATGACAAGTCAGTAGAAAACAGCTTCTGGTTGATTGATGCTATTCGTTAGTGCTTTACAATACATGTATATGACAAGTATCTAATACCTCTCAACACCTATAGTCTAGATTTGAGCAGCACTCTAATTTCAAATGCAAAAGTCAATATTCATATGATTTGGAAAATTCAGAAGAAAAATAGGCACCTATACTTTGGACAAATCACAGGGTACTTTTTACAGCTGCAGCACAGTTAACAGTATCATTGGTCTAATCTGGCACTTATTATAAGAAAACATTTCAAAATTCTGGTGAGCTTCTAAAAGTCTGAAGAGTGACTTACCCTGAGAATGTATACAATATCAGCATTGCTTGGATCATTAGGGTCCATCCTTGAGTCATGGAACCATTCAGCTAACTTCTTCATATCCATGACCCCTGTGGCCCCTATAGCTGCAAGAGGGTCCATCTTCTTCATGTGACTGTAACAAACATGCAATCATTTGAAATTATCTGGATATATTCTTTCAGCCAGTTTATTCAGCCTATAAATGGAATTCTAAGATATGACAGTGTAAATAGTTTAAAAGATGCACGCACAACTTGAGCATAAACAGTTTAAAGCTGAATATCATTACACATTAACTTATATTTGAATACATAAACCTATAGTGAATATGTCAACTTACTTAAACATGCTGGTAACGTTTGACGTGGATGTTGGAGGTACTAGGGCCTGGGCATTTTCATCCACAGCCCAGGCTACACTGAATGTTAGTGTTCCGGTGGTCATCAAGGTCAGTAACTCTTGTCCACCCTTTCCAAAGGAGAATGGCAAACCTAAAAATAGGATACAAATCACATGACCACTTAAATACCGGTATCTGTTCTCTGTTTATAGTATAACGTTACTTTAAGTATTTTGTTATAATAAATAATACACAATATGCATGTTCAAAGGATCAAAGTTCACATCTAAGGTGTGTACTTGGGTGAAAACCTGATGCAAAAGAACCTCTATTTATACGCCTGTAACTGGGTACCAGTCATGAACATTGCTGGTTCTCTCTCTGATGAGCAACAGGTTCTATCATGAGTTGTGTTTCAATTAGTAATATCAGTTGCGAGGAATTGCAGTACTGTAAAGCATATTAACTATTAAAAAGAATATGTTTTAAATCAATCCTTTAAAAACATTACTGATCGGGCACTTACTGGCATTCAATTCAAATGAAGCATTGACTGCCCTACAGTCAATGAAAATTCACTTTATGTTTAAGAACTAACATGAATTTTATCTTCTTACTAATTCCCCACTAACTTGCTTACTTACCACTGCCCACTCCTTCATGACCGTGGTTTATTCTATGATCACTGCTGAACTCAAGGTCTTCTAGTTGCACGGACAACGCAGTCACACTGGTGTCAGGGATAGGGGCACATAACTCTGCCATCATGTGACTGCTCAAACCAACACTTTCATAAACCTGAAGTAGTAAACAATTACATTAAAATTTCATTACCTAAAACTTATCTCAAAGTGTAAATTTCTCACAAGGAAAGTGTTAAGTGATACTACCATCATTTGGGTCACATTATTTTCAAAACAAGAAATTAGCCAATATAAAAAATGAGAGTCTTGAATAGCCAAAACATTAATTTTCATACATTTTTTGGGCTCATTTTGGAAAAAATTGCAATAAACTAGAAGGGCACAAAATTTGAGGGCTGAGAGTGGAACAGTTGTATCTCTTATAACTGTTTTACACTTACAACTGTTTAGCGCCAAGAATTCCTCCAAATGCAATCTGACAAATGAACAGCAGCTTGAATATAATTTTAACTAAAATTTACAAAAACCAGTTAAGATAGGAGCTATATGTAAGCTATAAACATTTGCTATATCCATTTATACATGAACTTCTCAAGGTATATATACCTGGAAAGAGATACTTTCTGGCCACTGCATAATCTTCATGTTATATATCTGACCATAATTCACTTTGAAGTCCTGTGACAGAGGTCTGAAATAATACAAAAGTAATATACATGTTCCCTTTCAATGTTGTTATTCATATGGAATGATAATCGGGACAGTATTTTAGAACTGTAGTTTATGTTGTTTAAGAGAATATTTCTGCAAAGCAACATGGCATTACCTTCTCTTTGATTTGAAGCAAATTTTATAAAGGTCCGTTTATGAGAGCAGTTATATCAGTTTGTATTCGTGGATGAGACCTAGGCATGTCTCCTACCATGCCTAAACTTGACAAAAAAGTCCAAAAAAGGAGAGATCTACCTGACTGCAATTTCCAGTCACTTTCAGCCAAAGAGTGAATTTGATTGGTTGCTAAAAAGTAGGTCAATCGCAGTGACCAATGAGATCTGTGAGTGTGATTGACTTAGTTGGCATTACTTTCTCTTTTCTACATCTACTGATATACTTATATGGTCATACAAATATTGTATCAATGTAAATTAGTGATATCTCTTGAGTTTCAATCCATTTTTTATTCTTTCTCTTTAAGAAAACTCCAGCCCCATTGCAGGCAAGAAAACGAAAGGATAAAATCTACTTAATATTAATTGATTATGGGTAATGAACGTATTGTAAAAACTTACTTTGCATTTGTTCTTGATACTTCTTTGTTGTTGAACAAAATTTTGACAAAAACTTTACATTTTGACACATCATCTCTTCTCCTCTGTTCCCCACTGAAATAGAAAGAAATCCCTCCTATTATACTAATCAAACATTAGGATTTTGTAGCTTTAATCAGGATTTATTATATTAACGGATTGTGAAACGGTGCAAAAAATTACGAATTCTCTGTCTCGCCGAGATTTTGCGAGATTTCATCACTACAACGACGCCATTTTAAGTAAGCAAATACGGAAAATCATTGATAAATATATTCGTCCATTTATAAATAATATCAGTTTTTCAACGTTGAAATTCTACATAACAAATGTGTAAGATATAAATAATCAACTGAGTAGTTTTGTGTGTGAAGTCATATCGATTTTTTGCTACATACACCCTTTCAAGTGCTGATCATCTGTAAGAATGTTTGGAGAGAAGGTGAGGGGGGGAGAAAATGGCGGAACTATGGCTAACATAGCCCAACTTTGCAGCGATTTTCTGTCGTTCTTTTGTGTTTGCGTGAATAATATGGGTTTGGTTACATTGAGAAAGGGTTTGGAAAGTGTTCGCAGTAATTCCTATTGTTAAAAAGCTGGTAAGTAATAAAGGAGATGTTCAGGAAATTTAGGTCAATTTTAACTTTTGCGCTGAAAAATGGCGGAATTTGCCAAACCAGCGTCTATGCTGTCACGAATTTTCGTACCTGTGTCGTTATTGTGTTAAAAAGATGAATTAAATTACATTCAAGAATCATTGATAAATCCATTAAAGTATTTGAAAACCCGTTTTAATGGCTAACAATAGTTTGTAGCACTTTTGAAAATGAGCGTCATTCGGCCGTAAATAAGATTGGTAGCCATATTTGTCATGCTGTGTGTTACTTAATTATAGCCCTAGGAAAATAACATATTTTTTAAGTGAAAATGATCATTTTAAGCATATGAGAAGATGTTAAATGACTGATCTCCATAAAAAATTTCAGTTTCATAAGTATACACTTGATATTACGGTTAAAATGTGTTTACATGTGTAAAATTTTATTTTTGAGGTGAGCAATTGCAATTTGTTGCAATTATTTCGTTTTTCTGCGAACATACCAATTAATTTGTTCCGATCAAAAGAGATCACAACTATTAGTAAACGATGTCGATAATTAGTTTGATCATGATTTTTTACAAAATTAATATCAAAATAAAATGACACAAAAATGTCGTGAATAACTTTCGCACCTTTTACGTTGTTTTTTTTTGCCGATCAAAGGACAATTAAATGATAACAAAGCGATTTCGGTTTTATAAAAACATAATTCGTTGAAAAGTTTGTTTGATCTGATATATTACTAGAAAGTAATAGTCCTACCATCGCGCCTTTTACACTCTTCTTTTATTTTATGTTTTTGATTATTTGCATTTTGTTTTTACACATTTGCAAGAACAATACATAATCTTCCAATTACTTTTAAATTTTCACTTTTTTCCTCTTTATCACGGACCTAAATACAAACATATGTCCGTGCCTCTATTATTTTTAATACCTGAGTTACCAATTAATTAGAGAAAAGCGACCTTCGATAATCAAAGACAAGTAGTTTTATCTACGCTAACGGATCGAAAATTATCGGACAGCGCCGTCTTACCTACGGCACAGAAAAACCAATAAATTCGTCTGCTCTATAGCGCGTTTCATATCCCTGTATATACGATCCCTGCTTTAATACAGACACATCTTTTCATACATTTACTTACATATGTGAAGATGGTAGATTATGACTACAGTATTGCTTCGCTAATCAAGGACAATTTGATATGGGAATCACCATTTCACTAATCTAGCTCACTCATATGCAAGTGAAATTAAGTGCTTTCATTAATTAGTCAAACTTAACAATGACTTGACAATTAAATGTCACTGTTATTGTCATTAGCACAGGGTAGGGCGAGAGATAGGTGTTCTTTTTGTACTCAAATAGGGCATTCAGGGGCAGGTGTTATTTTTGTATTTACCGAGAACACTCAGAGGTAGGTGTTACTGTTGTACGCACTTAGGACAGGACACTCAGAGGTAGGTGTTACTGTTGTATTCACCTATCGCATTCAGAGGTAGGTGTTACTGTTGTACTCACCTATTGCATTCAGAGGTAGGTGTTACTGTTGTACTCATCTAGGATACTCAGAGGTGGGCATAATTGTTGTTCTCACCTAGGACACTCAAAGGTGGGTGTTATGGTTATATTCACTTAGGACACTCAGAGGTGGGTGTTACTTAGGACAGGACACTCAGAGGTAGGTGTTACTCTTGTACTCACCTAGGGCATTCAGAGGTAGGTGTTATTTTTGTTTTTAACTAGGACACTACGAGGTGGGCATTATTGTTGTACTCACCTAGGACACTCGGAGGTGGGTGTTATTGTCGCAGTATTAGACAGCTCCAGATCAAGCTTAGGTTCTCCAGGTCTTCTCCTGCACTCCATTGCCTTGGCTTTCACCTGTTCAAGGGAGGTATTCTCATCAAACTGTTCTGGGGGCTCAGGCTGGAGGAGATCCGCCTCATCAAGAATCTCCTGGTCCTTCTGTTGCGCCTCCTTCATTCAAATACAGTCAAACAGATTAATTTAAAAAATAAATCTTTGATTGATACTGATGTTTAATCGGTAAGTAATCAAAATAACTGACCAGTCATACTTTGACAGCTGTTCCGTCTTTAAAGTTACGGCACAAATACTCATCATGTGTATTGAAAATATTGTTTCCAATGATTCTAGAGACCAACATCATTTAATAGCATTAATGTCTTTGTCTGGTTCCGAAAATAAAGACTGAAAGAGAACATCGAGTAAATCAGATAAAACTAAACAAAATTTTGAGACCTCTGTATAATCTTCCAATCCTGATCCACCAGACAAGGCACTTGCTCGACTCTGCTTGGAACCTTTCCTGCCTTTTTTCTTCCTTAGCCTCTTCTCTGCATCTTTCTGAATATAAAAAAGCATTCCTCAATTAGCAGAATGTTGAACATTCATTTGTTTTGAATTAGAATAGATTTCATTACTATGAAAAGTTGACAATATTATATTCGCAGGATATTATTTTTTCGCAGCTTTCAAAGTAAACCATCAAACTGAGATCCTCATAAAAAGCAGGTTAGTCTGGAGTGGATACAGAAACAAATTTTTAAAGGTAGCCTAGGCACTCCACATTTAGCAAGACACAAAGATGTACCGGTGAGCAAAAATTACCTTTGCCTGCTGTTGTTTTTGATATTTGGCCATTTCTTCTTCGTACGTCAACATTTTATGTCTGTATTCACGTTCGTGTTCATCTCTCACTTCTTCTATTTCCTCTTCAATTTCTAGTTTCCATACAGCCTGATCCTGTGCTTTGTCAACATCTTCCCTGTAAATTACATAAACTTTTAACATTCATCGCGGATCAATTGCAAAACCATTGAATGTTTATGTTAACAAAGAAATAGAAATAAGAGTTTCATGATCAACCCTCATCTTTCTATACAGATTACAACCAACTTATGAAATGAATGAAACATACTAGTAAGTACTAGCATTTAGTAGTGACAATTATCATGACACTAACCTCACCTATTTGTTGATGTTGTAGAAAAATAGGTTCAAGATGACCCTACATTGCTCGCCTGAGTACAGAGTGTTCACATGTTTTTTCTTTGATTTAGTATATACGAATTTATTTTAGTTCGATTGCAAAGAAAGCTCCGTAGCTTATTTAAATGCTCTCAAACACTCATTCCAGATGTTATCACATTCGCAAGAAAGAGGCAGCGAGTGTTTCATCGCTGCTACCCATTTACAGCTGGGTAGACTGAGGCACGTGTGGTTTCAGTGTCTTTGCCCAAGGACACACCTCGTGTTCCGGCTGGGATTCGAACCCGGGACCTCCCGTTCCGGAGGCGAACGCCCTAACCACTGAGCTATCGAGGCCCATTTCTTTGATTTGACTGGATAACCTAGTTTTTGACCCAACCTAGAGTTCATCAATACATACATTCTATCCAATTTTCTAGATCATTGGGTATAAAATGTGACTTCTAGAGTGTTTGTAAGCTTTTTCTATGATCTGACCTGGTGACCTAGTTTATTACTCTTCAACACTTCAGGCTCAGGTGAGCTAATAATGCAACAGAAACATCTACTTAAGATTTTCAAAGTGCTGTTACTTGTTGTATTACGATCAGTATTTAAATCATGTGATTGACACCTAGGGTCATGTATATTACAGCAGTGGTTTCATGTCAAATGGCTGGTACTTCATCCCTGAGGTCTTCTTCCTTTGTGATTACATTAATATGCATCTGAACTCCTTACTGATATACGAACCAGTATATCACACCAAGTAGAGCCTTATTTCTAAATATTCATTACATTGAAACACTTACTTTCTGATCTGTAATTTGACAGGTGTGTTTGTGAATCTCTGAAGATCTCTCTGCGCTCTGATCTCTTTCCATGTATGTATGATGTTCTTCAACAGTGTCCTGTCCG
The DNA here is from genome assembly GCA_022818135.1 of Saxidomus purpurata. Lineage (NCBI taxonomy): Eukaryota > Metazoa > Mollusca > Bivalvia > Venerida > Veneridae > Saxidomus > Saxidomus purpurata. The sequence goes on along the minus strand of JAFMSR010000005.1, from coordinate 23,098,387 downwards.
TCTTCTCTTCTCTGTCACGCTGTAATCTCGCTTGTCTGAAATCATACAACAGTTTGGTCAGGCAACTTCAGATTATTTAACAGAAACAGTGAACAGGCCTTCATAAATGAAAATGCTGGTAGAGAACAGACTAGTCCCAGTGCTATTATAATCAGCATATACTTGGATGTTCAAACTACTTTCACATACAGTCACTGGAAAACTGACATTTGATAAATTGGATAATCGGAGAATCAACAACTACAGTCAAAGTTTCACACTCAACTAGTAAGTCCAGAAATCAAATTCCTTCTTTTTTTCCTTTTTTTTTCAACAAAAGCTCCGCCTATGTGGTAACTAAGGTAAACTGTTTTGTTATACTTTACCTGATTTCATTCTTGTAATCCAGGAGTCGTCTATCATAATTGGTTCTGTCTGTTATACTGTGTTCACTCTGAAAATAACAAATGCACCCTCAAAAATTATAATAACTCATGGAAAATCAGTAAGTTTTGAAAACAAAGCACAATTTCTTTCCAACTTACAAGAAGTATTTCATTATAAACTTAAAATTCCATTTGTATCAAAGCATTAAATGTATAACCAGGTAACAGTACTGCAAACAGCTATTCTAACATGACTCATGATTTTGTCTCTATAAAAAAAGAGTAGAACAACTATGTTTTATTATGCCATAAACAATGAAAGAACCAATATGCCGTCAAAATGACATAATATTTTGCTGCATGATGTTAGATAAATATCTACGTAGTAAATAGCACTTTGCATTTATTCACATTTTGTAATATCTGGCCATATAAGAATCGAAAGAACATCCTTTTCAGCGTTGTTATCATCTAATAAGCAACTTTTGTCATTCTGATGCACAGTTATAAACCACTCAGGCCTTCATTGTTAGTTACTGCGCATCCGAATTCCAAATCATTGTTTATTAGATGATAAACACTGCTGGAATGGATATCATATCACAATTATTTTACAAGCTTTTTCTGACAAGAAACAATAAACGTCTGAAACTGTGACACAATTATCCCTCAGTCTATGAGGTAACATGAAGAATGTTTGAAAGCCTCACCCTGTGTGCAGCTATATGGTCCTGGAGATGTAGCGCTGAATCCTTCAGTGCTCTTAACTGAAATGTATAATATGCCATTATGATATAAAACTTTTCAGAACTACAGCATATTCAATGTTTCTTTCATACAATATAACCTAACAAGAGCTGTCAGTAGGACAGCGCGCTTGACTTTTTTAGTGCTTGCCAAAAAAACAAAACTTTGACAGTTAAGGGCACACAAGACTTTAACTACTTTAACTAGGAATTTCTAAGTACAAATCAAGAAACATTTTCACAGAGTTATCTTCTCTTGCTTACAGACAGGATTGTGAACACGGGTGCAAAGTTTCAAAGCAATTTCTCAATGGACTTTGTAAATATTTTGGGTGGCACGCCAACTTAAACATAAATTCTAAGTCCAAAAGGGGGCATCATTATGTCACAATGCTTGATAGAGTTACCTCTTATTGTGTAGAGATTGGGGACATTATGGTGAACAAGTATGCAAAGTTTCAAAGCCATATGTCAATGCACTTTGAAAATATTTGAGGTGGTACGCCAACTTTAACATAAATTCTAAGATGAAAAAGGGGCATAATTCTGTCAAAATGCTTGATAGAGTTACCTCCTCTTGTGTAGAGATTGGGGACATGATGGTGAACAAGTATGCAAAGTTTCAAGGCCATATGTCAATGCACTTCGAAAATATTTGAGGTGGTACGCCAACTTTAACATAAATTCTAAGTTGAAAAAGGGGCATAATTCTGTCAAAATGCTTGATAGAGTTACCTCCTCTTGTGTAGAGATTGGGGACATGATGGTGAACAAGTATGCAAAGTTTCAAGGCCATATGTCAATGCACTTCGAAAATATTTGAGGTGGTACGCAAACTTTAACATAAATTTTAAGTTGAAAAAGGGGCAATTTAAAAATACCTTTGCAGGACCAGCAAATGAGATAAATTTGAATTTAACTGTAACAGAGTGTCCACTGTATTTCATGTAATATCACCTCAAACATTTTGGAGTAAAAGACATGCTATCCATCTCTATATACATCAAATCCAAGCCCACATTTTTTGGATTTTTGTGATTGAAAAATTTAATATGAACTGTAAAATTACTGTTAGCCGTGGTGTGGAGGTTAAGGTGTCTGCCAGTCATTCTGGAGGGTAGGGGGTTTGAGTGTAACTGGGGTGACGACCGTACCTCCTCTTATGACACCAGTATTGGTTTTCCCAAGAAGTGGACTCGAGATTGATTCGATAAGCTTCAAGCTTTCTTTACAATCAAGCTAAAATAAATTAGTAAATACTTACTAAAATTCACTGTTCTAATATATAGACATTAATTATTTACCTTCTGACCTAAGTACTGGGTCATATTTTTCTTCTGTCTTGTCACATACTGATCATACAACTGCGTCAACCTCTGGGCAAGGACGTGTTCTCGGCTGTACAGATGATGATGTGAGAAGAAGATCTGGTTGATGTCTACGTCCAACTGGTAGTGTCCTCCTCCCTCTGTCGAACCATCAATGTATCGGCTGTCAAATTCTCGAATAATAGCCTGCAATATACAAACAACTGAACTTGTAATGTCAAACAGACTGACATTTTTTTGACAAATGTTTTTCATAGTTATTTCAGGGCACTTCAATCAAATGAAATTTGTATAATTTTTTTAATTCACTTGACTCACAATTAAGCCATGAAAAGAAAAAGTATCAAATTGAAAAGTTGCTTCACTTTGAATATAAAACTGATATAAAGCCATTCCAAAACTTCTATGCAAACAAGTATTTCTTCAAATTTAATGATTTTGATTGTTTTTAATTACCCACTTCTACAAGTAACACTGCATTCTACGTAAAACACAATGTTTTGGTTTAAACAGGCCTTTATTTTATTATCACAAAGATATTGATTTAATTCTAACAATCACAATGTCTTCCTACAACAATATGTAACCAATCAAAACCTATATCACAGTCACCTTTTTAAAGACAGTTTGTAGGTAGGGTTCAACTTCTTCTGCTACTGGGGGCCTTGACGGCTGTGCTCTAAGGGGATCAGGCAACGCCAGCAATTTACCGTCTTCTCCAAACCATTTCTTGCCAGCTGCCCTGCCCTCCTAGAAAACCAACAGAATGTTAAATTACACACTAAGTGTTTCTATTTTATTTCACTTTTAAAATCAAGTAGTGACATCCTGGAAGAAACTTAAAATTTTGCACAGATCAATAGGAAAAGAAAAGCAATGTTCACATTTATTAACTCTTACCACACACAATTTCAAAAATGGATTTGCCCGTCTTTTAACAGTATTTACTGTTCAAAACAATGTGATGTTTACTGAAAATTTAATGACTGAACAGCATACTGTGTAGATCATGATCACAATGAAGTCTGTAAAGATCTGTGAACACAAAACAAGGTTATATTTTTTAACAATTATACATACACTTTCCCGCAGCAATCTGTGCTCCATGCGGTTCTGGTTCCAGCCAGATGTTGAAGGCCGTGTTCCGACATAGAAACCCTCATCCTCCAGGCATCTGACTTCCATCTCTTCAGCTACTTTGTCTGTTGCAGGAACTGTTATAGAGAATGCCACATATTTACCGTATACAGATATTACTGTACAGTTACCGAGTACAGACTGATTCTTGCGTACCAGATGGGGATATCTGCAGTTTTTACCAGTGCTGGAAAATCTCATCTTACACCCCCCCCCCCCCCCTCCCCTGTAAGACGACTCAGTGAATTACTTGTGACATAACGTTATAAACAATGTGACATCACTTTCCCAAACACATCATCTGAATAACGTTTGTTTTTATATTAAAATGCATCATTTTGATAAGTTTGTATTCAAATATCTATTTCAAAGTGCAAGACGGTATGCAAGAAAAAGTTTCTGCCATGAGATACTTGGTTCAGATGGGAAATATGATTACATGTACCTGAGGTTACCTATAAGAGTATAACCCGACTTCCACAACAGACTCATGTACTAATCTGTACCTTTCTCAAACAAGAGGGCCAAGATGGCCCTACATCACTCACCTTGGTACAAGTCCACTTGCCTGGTGGAAAATCACTAGATAGTGTTATATACTAAATAGGTTTTCCTATATATGTCTTTGTAAAACAAATTGCCCCCCCCCTTGACCCAAGGGGCATAATTTGAACAAACTTTGAAGAGGTCTACTAGGCAATACTACATGCCAAATATCTAAGCCTTAGGCCTTGTGGTTTCAGAGAAGAAGATTTTTAAAGTTTTTCCTATATAAGCCTATGTAAAACTAAATGACCCCCGTGCAGGGTCAATTTGATCCAGGGGTCATAATTTGAACAATCTTGGTAGAGGTCCACTAGCTAATGCTACATGCCAAATATCTAAGCTCTAGGCCTTGTAGTTTCAATGAAGAAGATCCTTAAAGTTTTTCCTATTTGTTGCCATAACAACCAGATTCTGCATGGAATGGAATTCTTTGAACAATTTTGGTACAACTTCATGCAAGGAACATTCCTGCATAGTTTTATCAACATTGGTCTAGTGGTTTCAGAGGAGATGTCATTTGAATCAAAATGTTGACGGACGATGGACAATCATCAACTAGAAAAGCTCACTCTGGCGTAGCCAGGTGAGCTAAGAATAATTCCTTTGACCAGTCTAAATGTATGAAAATTGGTTACCCTTAGTATTGAAGTTTAAGACAGATTTTTAAAACTGTAAGAGGTACAATTTTTTAAGCAGTCTAATGACACAAGCTAGCGATGCAATATGTTTAAAAAAAATTGACAGACATTACTTACTTTCTGCACTAGATGGGTAGAAGTAGATGAGATCTTCTTTCTTTATCACCTCATCCGGATCGGGATAATCTGCCCTTGACAAGACTGTCAGACCATAACTAATCTCCTCTTCAAATTTAGGTATTAGAGGCTGTTCATCGTCTGCCTTTCCTGGCTTTGGCTCACCTTCGCCCTGAATGAATGTGATATCCGAAATAATGTCTTCATCAAAAACCCTAAAATCTTTATATTTAGCCATGGCTTATTTAATTTTTTTTATAAGAATTTGATGGCTTATTTTACAGACTGGCTTGAAGTATGCATTAGACACAAGAAAATAACAATTAACACAATCGATTTTATTTTCTTGCACCGGATAATTTCTCAGTTTTATCCCTCGTTTGCCTACAGAAAACACTAGCATCATTTTCCAATCCAGATAATTTTCAGGTCCATTTCCAATACAAGAAATGTATGGGATATTTTCCAGACCCACTTATTTGCAAGACTGGCTTATTATCAAGATTTTAGGGTATTTAATAATTTAAGTTTCTCATAGACAACCTTTGATCAGAAACCTTGCATGTTCCATTGCTATCTAGCCTTATCTAGCCTTTAAATACAAGCTTTTCTCATTACACAATAACTGTGTGAAAATTTGTCATAATAATCATATAAAAGACCTTGTCTATAGATTAAATCCTAATTATTTTTCTTGTGTTGTGATCCATATAATAATAATTGATGAAAAAAACAAATATTTCACCTCTTCCCCTTCTTTAGGTTCCTCCCCCTCCTTCTCTTCTTCCTCTCCCTCTTTTTTCTCTTTCTTTTCAGTTTCTGCCTTCTCTACTGGTTCCTCATCCTCTTCCTCTGGTTCCCAGACTCTAGTGAAGAAATCATGTGCTTCCTCTGCAGATGGCATGTACACACCCTAAGAATTAGAAAAATATCAGATTTTTTATTTTTCTTTATGTTAGATACTCATTCCAACAGTATTTCAGTTATTCATAACTTAGCAGTATTAGTTACCACCATTCCTTGGAAGGACCAGTACTCACCTCCAAATCTCCATAAAAACTGCCAACTTTTCACACAGAAGGAGCCAGTTCACTGCACATCTTAAACCCATGACCCTAAATCAGTGAGATGTGGAGTGCTTACACATCAAACCTAGAACCAACTGAGTGACCCAACTCACTGAGAAGGGACATAATACTAAAGATAGCATTTTCTTAGTATACTGATCCACCTCCATGTATTATCCTCATAGCTAAGATCAGTATCATCACATATTTGCTTCTTTTTAATATTTTCCCCTCAGTTTTATAGAAATGCTAACAAAAAAAAATTTCAGTGACAGATGAACAAAATTTCAAACAAACCCCTGTTTTTGTTTCTGCAAGTTTCTTTTTTCTTTCTTCCCGCTGTTTTCTTCTTTCTTCGGTTAATCTTTCTAGCTCCTCTGCTTCAAGCTTAAGAAACAGTAAAACATCATAATTATTATGTTACTTCAACAACTATTGTTTACAAATAATTACACATCAAAATATAGACTACTCCTTTTCAAAGGGGGCGAAAATAACTCTCATACTTTAAAAATTACACTAATGTCGCAGATCTGCATTTTCAATTTACAAAATATTTTTCTGTTTATTTACATTTAAAGCTCTTAAATAATTGATGTATAAAATATTGCAAGATTTTAACTACGGAAATAAAATGCTGCACACTGAACTGCAAACAAGACTGTACACACAGCATCTGCAACTTTTGGGCGAAAACAATACTAATAAAAAACCGCAAAAGACAAACTGCAATCCAAAAATGACACGGCTCGTAAGAAGAACTGTATTATAATCCATTTTCACTATCAAACAAATACCTTACAGAATCAAAGACATGATAAAAAAATGCATTGCTTTTTGTAATAAAATTAATATACCGGTAACAAGAAATACCACTAACATGAAAATTATTTATCCAAACATTCACTACTAAACATTTCCATAAGATTCAAAAGTGATGTTTTGTTCTATAGGAGTTTAATCTCTAAATTGTACGAATTTTGACTGTCCCTCAATCTTCAATACTTACCTTTAAACATAATCTTTGAAAGATGCTCTATTTATTAATGAAATTTTCAAACACTCATGTCATGTTGCAGACATTTCTAGTTTACTACATGCCACAAACATTGTTAAATCTAATTTTTAAGTGTAAAACTAACAAAACCTAGTATCAAATTAATTTGGTAAACCTATGAAAACAGATCTTCCAAGAAACTCTAACACACTGGCAATGTCATTAGAATTTAAAACAAGACACAAAAACCATTCCTAGCTTAATGACTTCACAGAAGTTTATATCAACGGGAGTGACTGTTCAATCAAACTAAGTAGTTTTAAGGAATTGTTAAATCTGGGACTGCTTCTGTGTAAAAACAAGAAGTTCATAAATGGCCAAGACGCTCACCTGAACTTACTTGCTAATATCATCAATCAAAAGAGGACACATTTATTTATAGGATAGTAACAGTGTTTTTTTGTGTTAAGTTTAAAAGGCAAAGACATTTTTTCTATGATTATTGTCAAAATGCAACTATGATGATCAAGTGCCTGTACACATGACCTGCAAAACTACTGACTAAAGATGAATTAAACGGTCCCTACCAATTTTCTTATGAAGTTTCAGGTCAATGAATCCAAATGTTATAAACATTGACCTGTTGAGCCACTAACCCGTATAGAATTCAATTCCTTTGTATTGGTTTTATCAAGATCCTGCCAGGGTACTGGGCTGTAAGACAAGCTGAGACCCCATCATTGCTTAAAGTAGCTTTTTTGTAGCCAAAAAAAAGGAGAAATTTACCTGACTGCAATTTCCAGTCAGTGTCAGCCTAAGCAAACAAATGACTGCAGCCGACAGGCAAAGTAACATTATGCTATTTTCTTGATTGCCGTTGCTATATTACTCTAGCTCCACTACGAGTAAACCTAGATCAGTTTAAAATATACTTTTATATTACAATAAAAGCTGTGTGTAAGTTTGCATATACTGAAACTACTATAACGGTTAGGCCATTATGGTAATTGGAGACAAATAGCGACGGACAATAAATAAATCACAGTTGTCACAGCCTACCAGAGCTTAGGTATGCTAGGAACATCACGCCCAAACCCAATCAAAAATGCATGTCAACCATAAACAAACACATGCAAAACTGAATCAAACCCCTTAACTCCATTGAAAATCAAAGTACATTGTAAGCCTTTCAACATCATTACAACAAGTTATAAAGTGTTAGTTTATGCATGGATAAAGGGAATGTTTGAATCAAAAATCATGAATTTTCTTTCTTTACCCCCCCCCCCCCCACCCATAAAAAAAAGAGAGGTGGGGTTGTAATTTCCAAAAAAAAAAAATTACTTTTAAGAATTAACTGCAAACAATCTTTAAACCAAGATAGTCTGGGTCGGACAATCCCTAAACATAAACATTTTCCCCATTTTTTTCAAAGTGTAAAGATTTTGTTGAAACTATTGAGAAACAGTGTAACACTGTACACTGCCCCATAACTAATTCCTACTAATTTAAGAGCTCTAACATAGCCTATGGCTACATTCTACTTGATAATATACATAATGTAAATAAGGTCTTAAAATGCAAGATTTTTATTTTTCACTGTACTTTTCAGTTTTGCAAGAAGTCGTGAATCAAAAAAAATACCAAATTGAAAAAAAACCAAAAAAACCCGTAATTCAAGATGTGAGTTTGAGAATTTATGAGCTCCATAATAATACATACTGTATACAGTAAACTCCATATATAACATATCAGGATATAGCAAAATTCTAGATATAAGGAACAAATTTTCTAGACCTAATTTTCCCTTCTTTATTTAAAGTGACATAATGCGCATTTTTTCAGGTAAAAATCCAGCTGAAATAGGTGTATGTAAACAAGGGTAGAGGAAATAATAGCTTTTAACCCAATACGCCAAACTCTTCCTGCTACCAGTACTAAATAATAACTTCCAAATATTACATTTCCTATTTTGACTGGGAGAGTCAATTAAAACAAAAACAACTGCATGCAGGAGTTGCTTCCCTTCCATTACTGAAATCTCCACCAACAACAACAATAAAACAAGGGAGATCACTGAGGATCAAGGAAGGAACTATTATTTTATTAGTCCGATCTTTTTATTTCTGAAGCACCAACTTCAAATACTAATGCGGCATTATCATTAATTTAACACATTTAAATGCACAGCAACCAAAAATTGCTTTTGTAAAACTGTCACCAAAAATACACTTTGTGCAGTATGATGCGCATAATGTCACTTTAACATTAAGATACTATATGGGTAGAACATACTCTGGATACAGGGAACAAATTTAAATTGTCCCATGATGTTAGCTATATGCGGAGTTTACTGCAGCAGTAAATTCAAAATATTTTGACGATGGGAAAATTGTCCAAGTTACAGTATGATAAAATGATATGTTCGCAAAGGTGTGTATATTTGTTAGAAACATTTGTCTTGATCTAATTATGAAAATTAAAGTATATGTGATGTCTATATCATGCGAACAGGGGGAGTGATATTTGTAATATTCTAAACATTGTTGTTTAAATGGGAGGGAAGATGCATAAAGTGTGTACAAACCTCATCATACTTTGACTTTGGTAGCTATAGTAACATCACAAAACAAGAATATTAATGAGAAAGTAAGATTCAGACAAAAAGAAGGGCGTCCAGATTGCCTATTATTGCAAGACCATAAAGAAAATACACAGTTTCATCTTTAAAAAAAACTACATGTATAGTCGTACATGCAAAATCCTTTTCACCAATACAAACACAGAGAAATAAACAAATTTTCAAGCACAAAAATGCACTTGAAATAGGTACAGTTGAAGTTTTCCTTCATTTTCTGCCAGAGTAACAGATGCTACAAGAAGATGTTTCGATGATATCGCAGAAAAAAAATGCTAACTGTACTTTTTTCTGATGGTCTCACTTGGCAAAACAACAGAATATTTTGAAGCAGTTCTCTTTTCTTGAAAATAAGTCACTTGATGAAAACTGAAGCCACATAAAGTTTACTTCCCAATGTTCATGGTACTTAGATATTTTGTTTAGATTATTTATAGTCTTGGGCGACTGCAGGAATTTGTGGTGAAATTGCCAAACCCTAGTATGACTCACATGCATACTAGTTCTTAACAAAATTTGAAAATTTAGGGAGTTTTGTTTTACCCGACTGCAATACCAAGTCAGTTTTGTCCAAAGATTATGATTATTTAGCTACATTGTGTAAAATGCCAGTAGCCAAAACATTGGTGTACAAGCTTGCAAACCATATACGTGTTACATACATTGTAAGCAATATCTTTAACCACAGTACTAAAATGCAACATTGCAGAAGAAATATTTAAGAACAGCATGTTTATTCATTGACGTTGTTAGTAAGCGGGATAGCAATATGGATGAAAGTTTAGAAATTAGAAAAAAAGAACTGCTTCCGTCAATTTCATACAGACAAGATCTGAAACAAGTACCAACTAATTTAAGGAAAGTTCCGATTAAAAATCCTTTACCAATCTAATGTTTAGTACAAATGATTTCTAAATTATAAAATAGAGTACAAAGATCTCACCAACATGCTATAAGAAAGCTCACAGACAGGCATTAAAGAGTTTCTACCCTAACACAACATTGCATGAGAAGATAAGGAGACAAAGTTCTGGATTATACGTATTCTCCACCCTGGTAGACTGACAGTTTACTATGAAAATGTTCATATTTGGACTGCACTGAGTTTTGTGGATATTGTTGAGGAAGTATAAAATCAGATCTACAGTATGTTTATGTTACTGTGATGGTCATTACATCTTAAGTACGGGAATTACTTTGCCAAATATGTTTTGTTTTTCATTATACTCATATGCCTAAGGCAGTCAGGAAATTGGAACAGTATCTACATTAACTGTCTCTATAAACCCTTACCAGTTTCTCTCAGCATAACGCATATATCAGGAGTCCCCACATGCCTTTAACAGTGATTCAGTGACAAAGTGCTTGACTTTTGAATTCAGACAAACCAAGGGTTTGAAAACAATGCTGGCAATTGATCAGTCAATACTCATACTGACCCAGCCAGCGGTCTATACTGGTTGAAACCATATTGAGCATCTCAAACAGGGAGGCACTTGCCTTTTTTGCCACACAATTTCAAGTGAAGAGAACTATGTGTGTTAACATATAAACCTAGTCCTTCACAGTAGTCTTTATATATATTTACACATAGTAAATCAGTAAAGTTTCAATGTAAGTCTACCAGGGTTGGACATCTACTAATAACTCAAAGAACTGTGTAATGAAAACCTTACCTCAGTATCAAAGCGTGTTTTCTGTGTCTTGTCTCTCTGTAACCTGCGCTCCCGTCTACTTTCCTTTGCCTCTTCCTTCACCTCGGTCATCGCCTCTTGCTACAAAAGCAAATATTCCAGTTCCATTTTCAAGAACAATTTTATTTATCTATACAGTTTATACACACATATAAATGCCTCTGGTTCTAAATTAGACATTGTTAATTTGTAAAACATTTTTGGAGTTTGTTTGTCTGTAGGGTTTTAACGCCATTTCACTGTATTTCAGTTATTCTTAGGTAACCATAATTCCTGGGAACTACCAGTACTGTAGAACCATATCCTCTGTGAGAAGTTGCTAACTTTCTCACATGAAGAGACATGGTCAGCAGCAGGGTCCAAATCCATGATCTTCAATCTATGAGAGGTTACAGTAATTTCGAGTCAGTGACTCTTAAACACTAAAGTACAAAGGCTGACATTTTTTGAGCTGTGGCAGTTGCTAAGAATTCTGATGTCTCCTGGCTCTGCTTCACTAGTTGATACCATACCGTACAGGTTCAAATCCTAGTCTCTATTTTGAAAAAAATAAAAAATACCTTAAAATGAAGTACATAAGTTTATAGAAACAAACCTTGGCCTTTGCTAATCTCTCTTTCATTTTTTCTCTCATGGAGGCCATTCTAGGGGTCTTTCTTTCTGTCTCTGGTTCAGCTTCTACTGGTGATGGAGGCCTTGGAGGGGGCTCCTCCTCTTTTACCTCTTCAGTGGGAGGGGCCTCCTCACCCTCTGGTGGACCCTCAATGGGTGCTGTTCATGAATTTAAAGACTGAGTTTCAAACAACTGATAATGAAAAAATTATAGAATTAACAAATTTATCTGGTGCCAGGTCAATTCTACTGCTTGGCAATATATAAATAGCAATTCTAACAAAAGTTTTTATTTTTGAGTTACATAAAAATGGACATAATTCAAGAAAGTGTCACCTACAAATGTAAAATGAAAAGTACTTGAACTAAAATGAAAGCCTGTTAATTGACAAAATCAGTGTGAGAAACACCTTTTTATACAATAAAACATTAAAAAGTCATAAACAAAATTTGTTTAAATTTAAACAAGTTATTACGGTAAACCTACTTTCTTCCACAGGTTCTTTTTTCTTTCTCAATTTTTTAACTCTACTCTCTTCTTCCCCTTCTTCCTTTGGTGACACTGGTTCCCCAGAAATCCCTTCCTCCTCCTCCCCCTCTGGCATAGGCAGGGTACCATCGTCAGCAACTTCAGATACAGCTGTCTCCTCCAATTCCTGACGTACTGACTCATCAACCTTAGCTTTACTTTTCCTCTTTGCTTCTTTGAGTTCACGAGCAAGATCATCTTTAGGGGAGGTAACTTCTTGTGCCAACTGTAACGTAAACACAGGTAGCATTATTTTTCAAATACCATTTTCAACTGCACTGAGTAGAGTAACTGAAGCAGGCATTAAAGTGGTATATTTTGGTTTGTAACAAATTTTATTCTTACAAAATTTACCTAAGCTTCTGATCTACAAAATTTTCAAAAAACCTATCTGTATATATATATACAATGTACATGTAGTTCGAAACAACTGATTTGCTAAACTAAAATACCAAACAAATGTCACAAACCTCCTTTTTCCTTTTTGTTCTTTTAGTCTTCAGTGTTTTAACAAGAGCATCTGCCTCAGCTGCTTCAATCTGTCAAAAGTAAAAACCTGTACCATTAGAATGTCCTGTAATATCACATACTGCTGTTTCAAAGTAAAACATCTTGAATTCTTCATTACTGAACAGTGAATGCCTGTCATTAATATACATGTATATATAAGCAGTTAAGGTTAAGTTTTTCAGCAATGCATTACAACTATAATCAATTTTCAACATTAGACTACAAAATTCATTTACTAGGTAAATTAGCTCCTCTTGGTGAATTCAATTCACCTGGTGCAGATCATCACTTAAAATCCATGGTGACCATGGCCAGGTAAAAAGAATAAAAATATTGTGCAAGTATAAACACCCTTCCTTTTAAATACTACGGTATACCTCTGGTGATGAATCTGTGCTGCTGGGCTGAGTGATTTCTGCAATCTCATCATCCTACAATATACATGATAGTTCAGAAATGTTTGTTATAAGATCAAACAAATAATGACCATTCTCTCGTTTTGAAACTCTGTAATTAATCAAGTGTAAAGATGAAACTTCTAACACAGAATTTTTTTAGTTACATAATTAATACATTACGTTGTACAAGGAACTGCCCATTAAAATGTGTAAGATTATTTGTCACTGCAATCTAATTCTGCATATTCTACAAAGTGAATGTAAAGAAACTGTTACCATAGAAGGATTTGATATTCCCTCTTCTTCACCACCATCTTCTAATAGCTTATCCTTCTTCCTCTTTCGAATCCTATCCTTTATACCTCTGTAATGTAGCATTCAATTTTGTTTAAATATATACTAGAGTGGTTAGACGGACTTGATCCACAGAACACACACCCATAATATCAACAGAAAAAAAATGTCAAGAGTGTAAGCAGAAATCTGTCTAGTAATAGAAATTGAATATCCATGGCTCTATTCATAACTTAGTGTATTAAGTATGTCCAAAATCACCTATTTCAGAAAATGTCTGGGTATTGTTGACATTTAGTGGTCACATAACAAATGTAAACACAATTGTTATTGCCCAGAACTGCTGAAATTATGGTAAAGACGCATACTTAATTCAATAATCTTCTTCTACAAAATCAAAACTCAACTAGTATATATGTGTTGACCATAACCACCTTTAGCCAACAAAGAACCTTCATTAACTTATGCTGCATTATTTAACCCTGTACCATCTTAATTCCTTTCCCCTTATATTGTCCCAAAAGTAGAATATGTCCCAGGTTTAGGTGACGCCCCTGACAGTGCCTTTGAGCGAAACCGTAAGGTTGAAAAATTACATATTTCATTGAAATCATGGCATGGACCATAGAAATCTAAAACAAACTTAACAAAACACAGATTATTTGCATGTTACAACTCAGGGAGCATTTTGATCAAATCAGTTTTAGAAAATCTAGGTCAGTTGGTCCAACGTGAGGTGATGGTGCACCACCGTTTTGGGTCCCATAAAATTTCATAATTTGGAAACTTCAAGTAAAATCAAACTAAATCATATGATACTGCTTTGAGAAACTATCGACCACTGAAATAACGTCTGAAACGTATCAATTTTATCAAGAAATCGAACTCAAAGAATACTTACGACATGTTTCAAGTTTTCTGGAAGCGTTCTTGACAACTGATGAATATTCCGGAAAAATGGCTTAGGTTTTTACATTTGATGAACTGATTACCATTTGCCTACAAAATGTCTCACTATTTCATTTGAATGCATCAACTCCTGCTGAAAATACGCCCGGTTAAAAGCTGTTCTTACAATGTTTACAAAAAATATTCATGAAGAAACTTGACAAATGAAGGGCGCTGATCAATAATCACTAAGCGCTTGTTTGTTATCAGTTTTTTTCAATGCCAATGCGAAAGAATCTCTTGGGTGAGCCAGATCATATTTGTACTGAAATTTGTTTCCAACACCGGAGAACATCATAGAGAGTAGCCTCCCTTGCTAAAAGTTGCCTCAGAATAGACAATGTCAACATTTGTAAAGCTGTTTTCTTCTTCAAGAATAAGGCTTTTGCCTTCAGTTTACGCACTCACAGCCAAACATGGAGTAAGTTTTATTCTACATCGCATATCTTGGAAGACATACCAGGGTTAATCAGAAATCTTACAAACTGTACAAGTCGGTCACTCTTAACTGGCTGTTAGCCAATGAAATGGCTTAAAAATGTTACACCTCCAAAGTGTAAATAAACTTGACTGCCCATTTAATGGGTAATGAACTGACATTTGGATAGAGTTAGGGGTTTGAAGAAGTCCATCATCATATATTTTATATAGTGATTGCATGGACCGGTTTATTGTCGGGGGCCTTGCACGGGTCTATTAAAAAGTGCTAAAAATATGCTATGTAACACTGATGTAATACATTTTGTAGCAGGAATGCTTATTTTAACAGTCATTTTGAAAGCAGAAAGGTTTATGTAGATTAACTACAATGTGTGAAACTGTGTGTGCTGCAGCAGAGTCAAATCCTTTGAGCCATAGTAGAACAATAGTAGCATGTTCACTGCACATTGGTCCAGGTGCGACCCTATCAATTCCATAGTGGTTATGAACTTAGGCATTAGACACTAATTTCCACATTGCCTGTCTCTTTCTTCAAGGTTGATTCCATTTAGAGTGAGTCTAGTGAGCAATTAATCTAAGTTGTAAGAAATTTTTTAGGTCCTCTGCTTTATTTTCAACATTTTCAAGGTCATTCTGTTGTGTCATAGACACACTTTTGGGTGTTGAACAACATACAGTGACAGCCCATTTTTGTATTAGAAGTAGTTTTTTTTAGAACTTTTAATATACTGTATACTTCTGCTGTGAAACAAATGGAGTGAACATTTTAATACAATCACCTATGTTACTTGAATTGTTGTTTTTTTTGTTTTACAGCCATACTGTAGCTTCAGTACAACCAGTAGAAAAGATTCTGCAAGGTTTTACCAGAATGCACATGATGCTATAGCGGATATTCCTAGTGACAGCAAACTGTTAGTTGGAGGTATAACCGTCATTTTGAAAACAAACGCTGAAGTATAACATGTATAATACGATACCTAAAAAAATATCACATGGATTTTACTATCAGAAAATTAAATTGTCCTTGCGCAAATTTAAGATTTGCAAATAAGTCTACAGGGCCATTCTCAGCCTTTTGATAAAAAGATTTATATATAAAACATGTAAAAAGTATATTTTCTTTTCTTTTGCACATTTCAAGATGATATAATACAAGGAGATAGGGAGTCACAAAATGTATTTTTCCATCAGCACTTGGTCTTTCTTTTTTCAACTGTCTAACAATTAATATGTTGTAGATAAAAATGTTTTGTTCATCTCTATCTAGAGAAATGTTGACAGCTTATAAATAGATAATACTTTCAGATAATGTTTCAAGTGTAGTAGACTTACAAATCTGCACTTTCACTCTTTCGCCCGGCAGTGGACTAGTGTAGCCATGTGTTAGAGTGTCTACTTAACTTAGGGAACTGAAAATCTTGAGTTTGAATCTTGCTGAGGGTAAAGGCTTTGTAATGGTTACAATATTTTGTATACATTTGATGCAGCATGCCCATGAGAAATAAGCAAGGTTTATATATATAGAAGTGATAGCTCCTATACAACGTCCATAGGACATGTACTTACTCTATGAACTCGGGGACAAATTCTAGTAATAGTTAAAGAAGGTGGGGATAATAGAGGTATTGTAAAGTACTTCTGCTTCCTTTCCCACCAGCTAGCAAATTGAAGGAACAAGCTCAAATCCTCGGGACAAGGAGTTTCATTACAGTTACAAATCAATACAGTAAACTCTGTATATAATGACTCCAGATATATTGAAAATCTAGATATAAAGAACAAATTTTCTCTGCCTGGGTTTTTTCTCTTTCTTTATTTTATATGAAAATGTTACATGGATATAACAAACTCTGGATATAAGGAACAAATTTAAATGGTCCAAAGGAGTTTGTTATTTATGGAGTTTTCTGTAACATTAGTCTACATATTAGAGTACTATAACCGTTTGTATCTAATTTCAGTTTTGACATTCTAAAAGATACTGCAGAACTAAATAGAGTTGCAACATTACTAATCTTTTCTAGGTTTTGGATTGTGTGGTATACCAGAGAATTTAATCGGTGCTTTACTAGACACAAAACAGACTGGATTGACAGTGGTCAGTAACAATGCAGGTGTGGACGACTTCGGACTGGGACTCCTCTTGCACCAAAAACAGGTATAGATCCCTTGACCTTTATTCATTTTTAAGGGCAGTTTATAGCTGAATCTGACACAGTTTTATATTTTTTTTGTTTTACGTCTTTGGAGCACAAGGTGAGCTGTTGTGATAAAATGATGTCTTTCATCTTCATTTTTCTCTCTATCAGTCTGCTCACATTAAAAAAAAAAATTACTGGTGCCATGTGAAAATTCTAGAAGTCACATTTGATAAGCAAGCATGATAAAAGTTTGTTAGAATGTTTGTCATGATGAACTCTAGAATTAGTTCAAAATTGGGTCACATTGAGCAAAAACTAGGTGACCAGGTCAAATTATAATAAAAGACAGAAGACCAAAGACATATTGTATACCTAATCATCGTGAGAATTGATCAGTTGTTTCTTTTCATTAATCATAATAGGTCAAGTTTTAAAATTGGTCATCTTAGTTCAAAATCTAGGTCACTAAGTCAAATCCTAAAAAACTGTCTGAACACTGCTGCTAAGGGACTCTTTTCAAAGTTCATGTATACCCCCTTATCTTGTTATCAGGATCTGTGTCTAAAATAGATTAAAATAATATTTCTCTGTCTCTAACTGGCCACTGGCTTCATACTTACCAGGAGGCATGTCTCACAAACAAGCTTTCCTCAGTCACTGTGGTTTCCCTTTATGCAGATGCATCAACTGATAATTCAATATACAGAATTGTTTGAACTTATGCCCAACTGATATAAATTTTTTCTAACATTTTAAATAGAGGAAGACTTTAATTACATTTGAAAAAGTTTCACTAATCTTTTTGCATTGTTTTAAGTGTACCATTTAACTCTTATATCAGGTTTGTTGAATTTGTAAATACATGACAAAGTATAATTTATCTTGCTCAAGAATTAAAGAAATGATAACCACTAAAGCTGTTGTATCAAGTTATTGTCAGCATCAAGTGCTCGAAAATTTAAATGTACTTTTTGCTTTAAGATAAAGCGGATGATATCATCGTATGTTGGAGAGAATGCAGAATTTGAACGACAGTATCTGAGCGGGGAGCTGGAAGTGGAACTTACACCACAGGTAAGTTAGATACTGTTGTATGTAAGACTGGGAATATTATGGGATCAGCTGTAATGGACAGGCAGTATCTATCAAAATTGTAGCTGCTCTTAGTCACAAAGTTCTTTCCCAGTAATCATCAAGATGGTTACCATGTTTATGGGCATAATAATTCTGACCAGCTGGATCATTTAATTCTGAAGATATGACCCTTCAGTTGCCGAAATTTGCCAAATTATCGCTGTCCACTTTCTAGCTTGGAACGTTTTTATATTATGTTATTTAGGGATTGCCTTATGTATTTTATCTTTTATCCAGTTACCACCAAGTATATAAAGCTTTTGAGTATAAGCACCATTGGCTTTTACACTCCTAACAGGTGTATCAAGCTTTTGAGTATAAGCACCATTGGCTTTTACACTCCTAACAGGTGTATCAAGCTTTTGAGTATAAGCACCATTGTCTTTTACACTCCTAACAGGTGTATCAAGCTTTTGAGTATAAGCACCATTGGCTTTTACACTCCTTACAGGTGTATCAAGCTTTTGAGTATAAGCACCATTGGCTTTTACACTCCTAACAGGTGTATCAAGCTTTTGAGTATAAGCACCATTGCATTTTACACTCCTAACAGGTGTATCAAGCTTTTGAGTATAAGCACCATTGCATTTTACACTCCTAACAGGTGTATCAAGCTTTTGAGTATAAGCACCATTGGCTTTTACACTCCTAACAGGTGTATCAAGCTTTTGAGTATAAGCACCATTGGCTTTTACACTCCTAACAGGTGTATCAAGCTTTTGAGTATAAGCACCATTGGCTTTTACACTCCTAACAGGTGTATCAAGCTTTTGAGTATAAGCACCATTGGCTTTTACACTCCTAACAGGTGTATCAAGCTTTTGAGTATAAGCACCATTGCATTTTACACTCCTAACAGGTGTATTTTGTGACAGTGTGCAAATGATGCTGTCACCTGTATGTAAGCACATTATATAATTATGTAACACCACAGAGATTAAACATTTGGAAATATTTGACAGTTATCATTTTGCACACCTGCTGTTATGTACTATAGAATGTAAACTGAAATAAGAAATGGTAATTCCCTTAAAACATAGGAATGACTTGGGGATTACAGACAGGAATTTTGTTCAAGGAGACAAAAAAAAAAATGCAAACCTCTTGTGCCACTTTCAACAGAATTAGTAGAAAGGCAGTTTGTGAATGCAAGAAGTGTTTTTTGATATGTCTACACGATTGTGTTTATTTTCCAGGGAACCTTGGCTGAGCGTATTCGTGCTGGTGGAGCAGGTATCCCAGCATTCTTCACTCCAACAGGATTTGGTACCTTGATACATGAAGGGGGTGCTCCGATAAAGTACAACCCTGAGGGAGGTGTTGATATTGTCAGTCAACCAAGAGAGGTTTGTACTTAGTTATGTCATACACAATGGATTCACCTTCTCCATTTTTCCTGAATATGGAAAACTCTGATTTTGTTGGAGACGGAAGGTTTGATAATATACACCTTTAAGAAAATGTTCAGTGGGTATCAATGCAGGTTTATCTTGAGTATGCTCAAATGAAATACTCCTTTGAATTACTGTCGGAAGTCCGTTTTATATGAAAAATAACCCGATTGGCAATTTCACCTCCCACTGCTGTAACTGAATCATATACCTGCAGTAGAGCTCAATGTTAAGTCAAGACCATATAAAATAGCCGTTTAATCAATTCCACTGATGTCACTATTTCTAAAAATTTGAAAAGTGCATCTTTATGCTCTCTGAAGATGGGGCATATAGTTGCTTTTTCTTGTCGAGAGCTCAAGTCAAGAAGTATTGAAAGGGGTCGACTATATACTTCATGCGTTGAACTTGATAGAGGTCTTAGATGGGCAGTGCCATGGCTAAGAGGCACAAGGGAGCGGTGGTGTAGAGGTTTAGGTGTCTGCCGCTCATCCCGGAGGTTGCGGGTTCGAGCCCTACCTAAGTCACGATCGTACCTCCTCATATGACACCAGTACTGGTTTTTCCAGGAAGCAGACTCAAGAGTGGCTCGATAAGCTCAAAGCTTTCTTCACAATCGAGCTAAAATAAATTAGTATAAACCAAGATGCACAAGGATTCAAGTTGATACTTTACACATTGATAGAGGACATTGAGAGGGAGTGCAGTGACAAAGAACCGTAACTCTAACCTACCCAAATTTTTAATCATCTCCCTTTAGGAAACATATTGCACATAGTGATAGAAGATAATCTTGAGAAGTACAGTGTCTATTAACCAGATTTACCTTATCTGTTCCTTGCCACTTTTTGAATTATTCCCCTTTATCACATGAAATTTAATTTGTAGGGAACACAGCTTGAAATCATTCAACTTTAAAACAATGGAAGAGGGATCATAATTTTATCTTGGGCTATGATTGAATTACGTCCCATCAATATTTTTTATTTACAAATAATCATTTTCGTGCAAATGAATTGAAACTCCGTCCAAGATGAAAACATGTATGCTGCTCATCTGGAAACACTGGCACTGGGGAACATCTATTGGTGCTACAGATGCTCTTGTTCGAATCTGACATCACTGAAACTCTAGAATGCTTTAACTGTACTGTTGTAATTCTTCGGCCTCAGTTCTGTTCATACCTATAAAATCGTGGAATCAAAGAAAGAAAAAAAAAAAAAACACACAAATATATATGTTCACTTACAAAATTTATTAGGTACACAATCTGAAATAAACATGAAATATACTTGTGAACAATTTGTGAAAAAGCTAAGATAACATTACAGAATTTTTCTTGAATCAAAACACATTTTAAGGAATGTTTAAAGTGTAATATAAGTGCACTTTTACAAAACAGCTGAGCAAGCAGAAAATGCAGCTGGAGAATTATGTATTCATAATTCAATCATTTCCTAAAAATAATACAAAGATTATATAAGTGAAATTTCCCTTCTGTTTTATTCAAAAGAGGCCTATATAAGACACTAGGTACATGTACTTCAAATCTGGTATAACCCTGTAGTACTTGTGTGTGCTTAAGCTACAAAATCTGTTCCGATTGAGTGCCAAGAAAATAATAAAATCTGTTCCGATTGATTGCCAAGAAAATAATAAAATCTGTTCCGATTGATTGCCAAGAAAATAATAAAATCTGTTCCGATTGATTGCCAAGAAAATAATAAAGGAGAACTTTAATATTTTCGTACAGATTACAAATTCAAAACAGAAGCATGCACATGGAATATCTAAAATTAAAAGTAATGTATATAATAAGACATATATAAGAAAACATGTTATTAACAAAGGTTTACCATAAGATGGCTAGTGCACATTCAGCTACTCTAAGATCAATTTTCAACATTATGCAAAATTTCTGTTCAGCATACAAAAAGCCATACATACATGTATTCCAATTATAAAAAAGAGTAATCAATTGTAAAGTTACCAGACCCTGTGTGTTTGTTAATAACCAGCCAACAGTGATATCTATTTTTAGTATTAACTTTGGTCAGTTTTAGATCCAGTAATTCACAAACCAAGCTTTATTAAATTTTTCTCTGTATGTGATAAAATGGCCTAAAAAGTCAATAGTTATTGGGACATCTTCTTAATCCAAGGGATAATCCTCTCATGTTTAAGGAGAGTATGCCAATCAATTCTGGAACATCGTATTAATGCTAATCACAATGTAAAATGTAACTGTGACCTTGACCTATGACAAAGGGAATCAAAGTCAGCAGGGGTTTAAAAAATCATGATAGTGTAGAGCAACCATTATATAGAGTTTAAAGCATGTACCGCTTGAATAGACAGATTGCCAACATCAGTAAAGCAATATCTTACCCCCATCTTTTTAAAAGGGTTGTTCAATTTTAGACTCGTAATGCCATTTATTATAGAGACAGAACTTACATGTAAAACTTCAACATAAATTTGCTTAAAGGAGGGTTGCTAAGATACAAATTGTACCCATAGCCCAAAGACTAAAAGTATTGATGAAGTTTCAGCAACCTACTCATTGGTGGCAACTATACAAAACATTTATATGATGGGTGAGAAGGATTCTGGAATGATTGCAATAGCATGGACCACTATTCATTTGGTTAAGAATACTCTTCATTTACACGTACAAAGAACCCCAGTCACACATTGTAGTGTTGGCATGAGTTCAATGATTATACACCTTGAGAGCACATGCTTCTTCAAATACTTGTCTTCTGTTACACCAAGAGGTAGACAGTGGGAATGTCTCCCAGATTTACACAACCAATGTAAAAATGTTCATAACAAATTAACTCTTAACGAAATATGCCGGCTCTTTTCCTTATTTTAGCCCTATATTTCATCAATACATGTTTGCCTGGATGAAACTGCTTTAAGGTAGTAGACTCCTAATAAAAACCTCCACTTGACACTCTTCAATTTTAATGCACTAGCCTAGGTTGTAAAGCACACTATTATAGATCTTTTGAGGTTTTCCGGGTGTAGGTTCGAATCAAGCCGGGACCACAATTTTTTATTTACTTTTTCTTCTTTGTTAAAAGTATTAGCTTATTTGAAGATTTTATTACTTGTAGACTCGGCTATAATCTTCAATGGAAAATTAATACACATATATCAATGCACCAAAATATTTTTCATTGAATGTAAAAATCTGTCAATAAGCAAGAAATAACAGTTAACCAGCAGGTCAAGATGGCCAGATATTGCTCATCTAGCTACTATTGGCCCAGTGGAGATGATTGTAATCTAGCACAACCTTTCTTGTTACAGAGATTACATTAACATTGGGAATTTTTCACGTATCTTTTGGAGAAATAATGTGCAGTATAGCTAGAATTTGTAATACTACAACCAAGTTAAATTGGAAGTGATCAGGCAACTATTTAACATGGTAAGAGAAAATGAAAATCACTTTACGCTTGATTTTGCATTCATCAAAATACATTCTAAAGTTCTTAAAACATCAGAAAATGAAACAACACAATCTTTCAGTTCGTGATTTATACCAAGAACATTTTAAGAAATTTCATATGCACAACCACAAGGGAGAGATGGCAAGTATCGTATATTAGGGTTTTATCCTTGGTACCAGTTTTCCATATGACCAATGCCCCCAGAAGAGGTTAGTCATTTTAGGTTTCGGAGGATAGTGCAAGATACAGAGAGCGTCCCAATTTCAGAGACGCCCATGGTTCTTATACATGCCAGGTGTATAGCACCCATACATGGGACCTCGGTTTTAGTCTCATCCGAAAGACTGTTAGTAATTTTAGTTGGTCAGCCCTGGGAATCGAACCTGCTACCCCGAGATTACAAGTCTCGTGCTCTACCAATTGAGCTAACCGGGCTGACAGAGATAGCAATCTACTGTATTGTATTTATTTAACCAAGTAGCCAGTTATACCCATCAACAAAACTTGATTGGGAGTTCAAAAATAGAAAAACTATTGTCAGACGTTTGCAACAAAATTATGTAAATTTGATCGCTGTGTAAATTATGTTTTTTTAAAATGAAAAAAGATGTTATGACACTATTAAACGTATTTGGCATTAGCACTGCAAAAAGAACAGTTGTATATTTTCCACTAAATTTTGCTCACGAGCTCTGAACAATAACAATAGTGATGATTACACCTGCAATAAGGAGAATTGCGACGAGAATGCCAATACAACAGATCTTCTTTTTCCTTGCCTTCTCTTGATGTATTCTTGCTTGTTTCAACTGATCAGTCCCTCCCTCCACGTCACTAATAGCTTTCTCAACATGGTCTTCAATTCTGTCAATTTTCTCACCTTGTTCCATTACTAGAGCATTTATCTCTTTAAACAATTGATTTACTTCCATTACACTATTTTCAATCTTCTTTATTTCCATACCTCTTGATTCAATCTCACGCAACTCCATTTTTGCCTTCTGGGCTTCTGCAAAATAGTCTCCCGCAAAGACAGCTTGAATATTACTTGGATCAACAGTGGCGCCACCACCCTCTTCATTTCCCGTAACAATCTCATACTTCCTGTGATGCAGCTTCTGCGTCTTTTCTATATATTCCAACTGTGCTGCCCTAAAGTCATTCATCGTCTTTGTGACGTCACTTCCCAACCTGTCTAGATGAGTCCTTATCATCCTTTCATGCGTAGTCTCCATGTGCATTTTAGCAAACTCAGATCTATACTCAGTGATCTCCTTCTGAATCTTCGACGAGGTATTAAATACCTTATCTGAAGTTTGTTCAAGCTTTCTCACTTCCTTTTTATCAATCAAAGGATTGGAAATAATGTTTTTCTGTAGCTTTTTCATTTCCTCCACATCATCTTTTATAGCTTTGATCTTGTTGTCTATTTCTGTGACCTTTGCGAGGCATTCGTCAAGTTGTTGTTCTGGATTCAGAAGTGGAGTACCATTGGTCTCTTTCTTCTTGGACTTGCTCTCCCCAGCTTCCGCATTCTTGGCCTGCATCTCGGCAAGCCTGTCTCGAACCATGTTTTCTCTGAAATTAAAAAATGGGAGGATTAAATTTAGAAGATTTGCAATGAAGAATTAGATTAAGTGTTTTCAAGGAAACCATGTGTCACCTACCAAACATCATTCACAAAGCAAGTCATTGAGGATTTTGTGCACTAATATCATTGAGTTATTAAGACAAAACTGTTTGGGGTTTCAAATAATTATTTAGTATAGAAGGTCACAGGGAAACCATTCTTTTAACTAAGGTCATTGGGACTGATATTAGTAGAAATTAAAAGTTTTATGCCTATAATGTTGCAGCAGACAAGTAATTCTTATGTATGACAGTGTTTTCCATGTATTTTAATTATAGGTTTCACATTCATTAACCAGAAATGAGAGATAGCAGTTCAAATACAAACTTTATTTACCAGCATTAATTACAAATAATAAGTGTTACATCCGTGAGACAAATGGAAGAAACTTGCAAGATAATTTCCTAATCAGAACATGTAAATCAGATACATGTACATGTACATAAATTATGCAATTGCATTCCATTGAAGAACATCATTTTCTTGTTTTAGATGTTAATTACTACAGGTGGTCCGGTGGTCAAATGGTTAACGCTCTGGACTACCAATCCTGATGTCCCATGTTCAAGTCCTGGCCGAGGCACTTGAAATTTCAGTGAAATGAACTGGTAAGAAACCCAGAGGGAGTCTCATGTTTCTGTGCTATACACTGGGCATGTAAAAGAATCCAGTGATCTATTTGTAAAAGAGCTGGAGTCTGGTACCTGATTCCCTTGTATCTGCATTTGTCATTGCAACCTTCCCCTGCTAGGGGTCTTGGCGGTTTCACCTGAGGACAAATCCTAGGGTTGGCCGGGACTATAAACAATGATATAACAGGTCTAATCTTGCAAATACATAGATGACAAGACCTGTCTTTTAAAAAGATGGTTGGTGTGATATATGAAAGAGGTGGGTAGCTAGCATAGATTTCATAGTAAAAATTCATCAAGTTTAATCCTTATGCAGTAAGAGGGCACCGAAAGTCACAGAGTGAAAAACAATGTGCAGCCTGACCGGAACTTGAACCAGCGTCCTTTCACTTAC
This sequence comes from Saxidomus purpurata, assembly GCA_022818135.1. Classification (NCBI taxonomy): domain Eukaryota; kingdom Metazoa; phylum Mollusca; class Bivalvia; order Venerida; family Veneridae; genus Saxidomus; species Saxidomus purpurata. The sequence goes on along the minus strand of JAFMSR010000005.1, from coordinate 23,072,596 downwards.
AGGGCGAATGCTCTCCGAACTGAACTATCTGGTCACTCGCATATTTTCTCCCAAATTGAGATTAAGTACGTATTGTGACATTTGCATCAGGAAAAACAAACTTAACCCTTGTTTTTCTGATCAAATACCAGAATGTTATCTGAAAAACTGACCGAAATTCACTGGTCAAGAAACTAGAGCTATCACTAAATGTGATTAATACCCCCAAAAGGATTGCTTTATAAACTGAAGAAGTTCGTAGTAACATAATACCTTGCAAACAAACTAAAAAGAGATATTGTTCTTAGCAGTTCCTCTCATTGTGCTTGACCATTGTATGAAGTTGTATTGAATTCCAACATGTAGTTTTCGAAAAATGCTCCAGACAGGGAAAAGTAACAAAGGGCAATAACCCTGTAATTAGTCAAGATTGAGTTATGGTTCCTGTGCACTGCACTCCCTCTCACTGTGCTTGACCATTGTATGAAGTTGTATTGAATTCCAACCAGAAGTTTTCAAGTTATGCTCCGGACAAGGAAAAGTAACAAAGGGTAATAACTCTGTAAGGAGTCAAGATGGAGTTATGGTTCCTGTGCACTGCACTTCCTCTAAATGTACTTGACCATTGTATGAGGTTGTACTGAATTCCAACCAGTAGTTTTCAAGTTATGCTTCGGACAAGGAAAAGAAACAAAGGGTAATAACTCAGTAAATACTCAAGATAGAGTTATAGTTCTTGTACACTGCACTTCCTCTGAGTGTGCTTGATCATTGTATGAAGTTGTATTGAATTCCAACTAGTAGTTTTCAAGTTATGCTCCGGACAAGGAAAAGTAACAAAGGGCAATAACTCTGTAATTAGTCAAGATGGAGTTATGGTTCTTGTGCACTGCACTTCCTCTCAATGTGCTTGACCATTGTATGAAGTAGTATTGAATTCCAACCAGTAGTTTTCAAGTTATGCTTCGGACAAGGAAAACTAACAAAGGGCAATAACTCAGTAAATACTCAAGATAGAGTTATAGTTCTTGTACACTGCACTTCCTCTGACTGTGCTTGATCATTGTATGAAGTTGTATTGAATTCAAACAAGTAGATTTCAAGTTATGCTCTGGACAAGGAAAAGTAACAAAGGGCAATAACTCTGTAATTAGTCAAGATGGAGTTATGGTTCTTGTGCACTGCACTTCCTCTCAATGTGCTTGACCATTGTATGAAGTTGTATTGAATTCCAACCAGTAGTTTTCAAGTTATGCTCCGGACAAGGAAAAGTAACAAAGGGCAATAACTCTGTAATAAGTCAAGATGGAGTTATAGTTCTTGTGCACTGAACTTCCTCTCAATGTGCTTGACCATTGTATGAAGTTGTATTGAATTCCAACCAGTAGTTTTCAAGTTATGCTCCGGACAAGGAAAAGTAACAAAGGGCAATAACTCTGTAATTAGTCAAGATGGAGTTATAGTTCTTGTGCACTGCACTTCCTCTCAATGTGCTTGACCATTGTATGAAGTTGTATTGAATTCCAACCAGTAGTTTTCAAGTTATGCTCCGGACAAGGAAAATGCAACAGACCGACCGACCAACCACCGGGTGACTCCTATATACCCCCCTAAACTTCGTTTTGGGGGTATAATAATATTTAGTCTACACTCATAAATAACATTTGTTTGGTGGCAACAACATACATGCATTATGTCAATAGATGTAAACCATTTACATATTAAAATTATATAACTTTATTATAACCATTAATAAAAGACTAACAATGCAAGAATGTCTTATTGACCTTTTACATGCAGTATCATTCAATTTAAAGGTTCATTACAGAGTTAATTTTTCCATCCTAACAGTGTTGTACAAAGTTATTATTTCATTGGCGGTTGAAAAGTTACCAACTTAAGGTCAAAAGCGAGCTTAGTACAAATACATCGAAAATAATAATACAGGAAAACAGCATCTACAATTCCACTCGTATAAATAAAGGGACTACAGCTACTTCACGAGTTCAGGAAATAAATATATGCTGCTTGCAAATTAAGCCACAAACACTTAAAAAGAACAGATATTTTAAGGAACTAATAATTGTGCAAATCAGACACTACTTAAGTTTTGTCCTGGATATCAGGGAAATTAATAAACAGAACATACATGACACATTGTATAATTATTCTTTACTTTTTTAAATGTCATTGTAATTTGTAATTATATACATGTACATCGTACATTATAATAAAACATTTACATGAGCATTGACAGACCTAGATATTACTGCTCGCTCTCAGATTTTGATGAAAAAAATAAAGTTCCCATTACTTTCTGAAAAAAAACATATTTTAGAATGAATAGGCATAATTATAAAAACATAAAGGTCCCAGCATAGATTCCTGTCTAGTATAATTATATATTTGAAATTTTATGCTTCCAAAGAATAAAGTGTTACAAACACTTTTAAAATTCCAGTTTAACCATATCGCGTAGCGATGCCGTTAAACCAAACCCCACCAACATTTTCAATGGCCACCAACATTTTCAATGGCCACCAATATTTTCAATGGAATATTGCAAATGGCTACCTAGATTTTTACTTTCGTTGTTGATCTTTGAATCCATGTTTTATACTTGCATATATCATTTTAGAGAAATCAATTTTTCACCTGAAACTAAAAGCGAGCAGCTTTAAATGTATTTCATTTAAGACTTAAGTTTTCTAACTACGCTGTAAATGACTGTGTTACTGATAAATATTGGACATGGATGCTGATCCCAGTTGCTGCTTCAGAGGACATACATCAAAGTCAATTGAATTTTCTAATCAGAGGATACATTTTCTACATGTATATATCGAATCCAATGTTGCACATTAAATCTACACAAGATGCTTTAAGATACATGCCCTGATTTTAAGTTTAAAACTACCATTTTAAGGTTGCCTCATTCAAATTGTAATTTAGATTTCAAATTGGTTGCTGGTTACAGGTAAATCGCTTATCCATTCAAAAGAGAAGGCAAGGGGTATCAAATTTATAAACAGTTACTCGGTCTCTCTGCCGAATGAGTACCTATTCATAGGTTGTTTATAGTCCCGCCCGTGTAGCCGAACCTTGCTGCCTAGACTTTTGGTCTAGGTAGCTGGCTCTGTGTTTAACAATTATTATTATGACTTAATCAGGCTGATTATTCTTGCTGTGTTCAACTACACAGTCATATGGTATTTATTTCATTCAAAATTAGAGCCGGAAATATCCAGCAGAAATTGGTTGTTGTGCGTCTTACAAACTTGTAAAAGACTGGAAATATGATAGATGCAACAAGTGCATTTAATCACAAACTTGAATGTCATGTGATTAAAACTGTCAAATTGATGTTTAAATAAACACAATAAGAAAGTACTTATTTGATAGATTTAATCTATTACACTTTTTTTTTCCCAAAAATGTTTAAGCATATGACCAGGAATCGTGAAACAATATTTTTAGTTTTAATAAAATCTTAGGTTTTCATTTATAGACATATTCAATTCTTCATTTCTTCATTTCTTCATTGTGTATTATGAGCCGGTTGTACCTAATATTGAAACTACACTTTCCGCCATTTATGGAGCACATTAAAATTAGGCGTAGAGGTGTGACAGTTATAAAATATCAGATCTGTGAAAGGGGTCACACTGAAACGCCAAATTAATTAGGCATACACAAAAATTTATAATAATATATAATAATGTATCTGTATAAGTCTGTGGCAAAATCTGATATGACTGAATATATTCAAGATAGAACCCATGTAACTGCATATAAAATATAGTGTGGCTACCAAGCCCAAAAGCCCACCCGGCTACCTAGCCAACATATCCTTATTTTCAGGTCTACAAGTTGAAAGGAAATTTTATAGATCCATGCATAAAGATTGCTGCTGCCATAGCAAAATATTGATTTATACGGGCGAAGCCCGACCATAGGTAAACGTATGTACGAGTATTTAATTGAATACTGAAAGCAATAAAATTAATGAATTCACGATTACCCATGGAAGATTTCAATTTGTCCGCACCCATGGACGATACGATAACATACTTATAACGATGCACCGTCTGTGCGTTATTTTCGGAACTTGAACTGTTTTTGCGTCCCCAAAAATTCGTACCATTTCTAAAAATGAAATTCCTGTTATGCTTTCGCCCGATATAGGTATTGCCTATTTTCATATTAAACAGCATTCAACTTAAAGATTAAAAAATTTAATAATGTCACTGTTGTTTTATCAAAAATCACCTTGAAATTCCTTTCTCATTTGTTGACATGCTGAAACCTTCCCTCCGAACTACAGTTTAGGATATTTTCACCTGTTGTTTTATTGATTAAACCAAAGAACAGATAATTTAGTTACCTGTGTTGTTTGCTTCCCCTTTATATTATAAAATTACACGGGTGTCATCTCCATTTTTGGCACATTACGCTTTAATTACAAAAAAATGTGCATTTTGATAGGTGCTGTGTAAAACTACAATGCTGTATAAATTACACTGACTCATACCGACTATTCTTGTATCACACCACTAAATCATTGAGTCATGACATAGTGAATTCTATTTTTAGCCCAAGTTATTTTTATCAGGTAGTGATTTCCAACTATTGACACATGTTTTTGTTTACAAACAAAACCACATTTACCGTATGTGTCATCCCATTTTGAGATTAGATTATGATGATTTGATAACAGTACTTCAAGGGGCAGCCAGTGATGGCAGTCATATCTCAGACTTGATTCATAAAAGATTGCACATGTTTGTACTTTATCAATGATAATTGAAATTAGGCAGGAAGGATGGAGATAAAGAAGCCACTAAAGCTTTACTGGGGATTTTCTAACATTGTCATACTGTAGTTAAATTAATCTTAGTGGGGGTTTACACCTTCCAAGTTTCTTGTACAAGACATTAAGATAAGTACTATTTATGTCTTGTACAAGAATTTTTCATATGTAAACACCCACATTTGAGCAACTTTTGTCAGAATTTATGTGACATAATATGCGATAATTTTCTTGCATGAGAATAGAGCCTGTTCTATTTTTTCACAATTTCTTGGCTGTCAAATTACTGATAAGAAGTGTTAGATGGGAAAAACAGGTGTGGGAGAGGTAATTCAGGTACATTTTTTAAAATTTTGTACACAATGGCTTGGTCAAAGGACAAAGTTGACCAACTGATCAATTTATACCAAAAAAGGGAACATTTATATGATACAAGTTTAAAGTACTATCACACTGAACAAAAAAGAGAGTTTTTAAGATGAAATTTAAAAGTCATTTTAATATGTATTGGTCATTCAATCAAAGATTTTTCTCAATAAGAACACTTAATGCATTTTTTTAAAAACATAAACCATTAATTTCATATTTTCTTAAAAAAATCAGAAACTCGTCTGCATGCTAAAGACAATATTATGTGCTGAAGACATCTTCCCGCTATTTTGTGATTAATTGTCAAAGCAATTCTTGCTAGATCTTGTGAAGAAAAATTTCTTGTACAAGTCATAACTTTGCCTTATCTTTAATGTCTTGTACAAGAAACTTGTTGTATGTAAACGAAGCCTAAGCTGATCAGTTTCTATTAAGCTTTTTCGCTTTCAAAAATAAAATAGAATAGAATATGATGAATCATTTGGTATTTTCCTACCAGATGTTTTTTTTAAATAAAATTTAAGGGCATGTAAAATTTGAGAGAGTAGGAGAAAATTTTACCTGATAAATGAAGATTTTGTCAATTTGCCTGATTGGGCCACGCTTTCTTCTGACTCACTGCTGACAATTTGTCCGTGTTTTACTCCCCTGTTGAAAACCCAGTGAAAAGAGTTACAAAATTACTTACAGGTGAATCAAGAAAACAAAAGATTTTGTTATTGAATAAATTTCAAAGATAATTCCTTTCCGTTTTCATTAGCATGTAAGTTACTTAACACAAACCAGTAAGTCAATACTTTAGGCAAGTAAGTGTGTTACCTGGTCACAGTTTGCAAAAGCTGTAAATTGGCACTGGGATTTTGCTAGTAATGCAGCTTTCTATGCTTGGACTTTTGTTTTTAAGGATGTTACACAAAAATACTTTTGTTATCGTTGATTTTCTTCCTCCGAGAATTCTTTGCAACATGGTGAGATTTTCATCTTACTATTGTAACTGCTATTTACATTGCAGGCACGCATGTTTAATGGCAAAGATTATATAATGGAAGAGGCTATCAGAGGTGACTTTGCTCTCATCAAGGCATGGAAAGCTGACAGATCAGGGAATCTCATGTTCAGGTACATGCATCTTCCTTGCAGAATTTTCATTTCCTTTTATCCCTTAAAAATAGTTCAAAATGATAGTTAAAGGAATGTAGATATAAATCTAGGAAAAGTCGTAGCTCTTTGGTAATATTAACACAGTTTTCTTGTATTCTGTGGCAGTAATTGCAGCTATGTCCCCAGACAAGGCAACTGAATGAAATAAAACCATATGTTATGTTTGGACTATGGCTTAAGCAATGCTTGTAATAAACTTTTAACTGTTTTATGGGTAATTGTTCTACAACTGTATTGATACCAGAAAATTTGTTGTGGAATGTTAATGTCTGTTCTTCTATCGTTTCAGTCGGGAGAAACCTTAGTACACTTTTTTTGCTCTCCATGTCTGCAAATAAATTACTCTGGTTTTAGTACATAATTCTACTAGTGTATTTGGCTGAACAAATTGCTTTTGCATGAAGTCACATGAATACATAGGAATTATACATGTTTCCTGGAATTATCATATATTATGTATGTCTTCATGTTTTCCCCATAGAAAAACAGCGAGGAACTTTAATGTCCCAATGTGTAAAGCTGCCAAAGTTACAATAGCAGAGGTAGAGGAAATAGTCGACAATGGAGAGATAGATCCAAATGATGTGCAAATACCGCATATATATGTTCACAGAATCATCAAGGGTCCAAAATATGAAAAGCGAATAGAGGTAGGGTTGGACTTTGTAAAAAAAAATCACTTTACTTAAATTGTATGTTTTAGAACGTTAGTTTCCTTTGCAAACACCTTAGAGAAATTACATAATTTATATGTCCTGGTACAAATTGGTAATGTCTTTTTAGCTCACCTGGCTACGTCAGGGTGAGCTTTTCTGATCGATGATTGTTCGTCTTCCGTCGTCCGTCAACATTTTGATTCAAATGACATCTCCTCTGAAACCTCTAGGCCAATGTTGATAAAACTATGCAGGAATGTTCCTTGCATGAAGCTCTACCAAAATTGTTCAAAGAATTCCATTCCATGCAGAACTCTGGTTGCTATGGCAACAAATAGGAAAAACTTTAAAAATCTTCTTCTCTGAAACCACAAGGCCTAGAGCTTAGATATTTGGCATGTAGCATTTTCTAGTGGACCTCTACCAAGATTGTTCAAATTATGACCCCCGGGTCAAAATTGACCCCGTGCGGTGGGCCCTTAGTTTTTGCATAGGCATATATAGGGAAAACTTTAAAAATCTTCTTCTCTGAAACCACAAGGCCTAGAGCTAAGATATTTGGCATGTAGCATTGTCTAGTAGACCTCTACCAAGATTGTTCAAATTATGACCCCCGGGTCAAAATTGACCCCGCACCGGGGGTCACTTAGTTTTGCATAGGAATATATAGGAAAAACTTAAAAAATCTTCTTCTCTGTAACCACAAGGCCTAGAGCTAAGATATTTGGCATGTAGCATTGGCTAGTGGACCTCTACCAAGATTGTTCAAATTATGACCCTCGGGTCAAAATTGACCCCGCACCGGGGGTCACTTAGTTTTGCATAGGAATATATAGGAAAAACTTAAAAAATCTTCTTCTCTGAAACCACAAGGCCTAGAGCTTAGATATTTGGCATGTAGCATTGGCTAGTGGACCTCTACCAAGATTGTTCAAATTATGAGCCCCGGATCAAAATTGACCCCGCACCGGGGGTCACTTAGTTTTACATAGGCTTATATAGTAAAAACTTTAAAAATCTTCTTCTCTGAAACCACAAGGCCTAGAGCTTAGATATTTGGCATGTAGCATTGGCTAGTGGACCTCTACCAATATTGTTCAAATTATGACCCCCGGGTCAAAATTGACCCCGCACCGGGGGTCGCTTAGTTTTGCATAGGAATATATAGTAAAAACTTAAAAAATCTTCTTCTCTGAAACCACAAGGCCTAGAGCTTAGATATTTGGCATGTAGCATTGCCTAGTAGACCTCTTTAAAGTTTGTTCAAATTATGCCCCTGGGGTCAAAATTGACCTTGCCTGGGGGGGGGTGGGATCATTTGTTTTACAAAGGCGTATATAGGAAAACTTATTTGGTATATAACATTATCTAGTGATCTTCCACCAGGCAAGTGGACTTGTACCAAGGTGAGCGATATAGGGCCATCTTGGCCCTCTTGTTATTAGTGAAGAGGTAGCAAATCTGGTATGTAGTACATTCTGTATTTTACAATAACTCGACAGCACCTATCAGGAAACATGTTTTTCCTGATATTTGTACTCATAAAGGGAGTTTGTAATAGAAAATTTCTTATGCCTTTCAGTGCTTGAATTTGACAGTATAAGTATTTTCAGTGGGCACCCCTCTAGATGAGTAATGGCACTGTCTGAATTTAGTTAAAACATAGTTTGTTTCAAACAAGGGTTACAACATAGTTTTACATAGTTTATATATTTGCACAATAGGTAATATACATGTATGAAAAGGATCAGAGCTGAAAGCTATAAAAATTATTTATAGAAATTTAGCATTATATGGGTTTGATTAAAGTGACATTATGTGCATCTTACTGCACATAGTGTATTTTTGGTGACAGTTTCACAAAAGCAATTTTCGGTTGCTGTGCAGTTAAACTAATGATAATGCCGCATTAGTATTTGAAGTTGGTGCTTTAGAAATAAAAAAATTGGACTGATAAAATAATAGTTCCTTTCTTCGCAGTGATCTCCCTTGTATTATTGTTGTTGTTGGTAGAGATTTCGGCAGTGGAAGGAAAGCAACTCCTGCATGCAGTTGTTTTTTTTTAAATTGACTCTCCCAGTCAAAATAGGAAAAGTGATATTTGGAAAGTTATTATTTCGTTCTGGTAGCAGGAAGAGTTTGGTGTATTGGGTTAAAAGCTATTATTTCATCTACCCTTTTTACACACACTTATTTCAGCTGGATACTTACTTGAAAAAAATGTGCATAATTCCACTTTAAGCTGTTCAGCTGTCCATCTTTTCATGTAACAAAATACATCCTATCATTACAGAGGTTACGATTGACAAAATCTGAAGGTGAGGAACCACATGTATTGAGTGCAGGAGAGAAAAAGAGACTAAGAATAATCAAAAGAGCAGCTTTAGAGTTTAAAGATGGAATGTATGGTATCTTTTGAAATTTTCTTAACTCTTTCCGGTGTATATCATGATCAAATAGGGTTATTAGCATAGTACTGTGATCCAGAATGCAAGATTTGCTTGAGTCGTGTACGAGAACCAATCCGGCTAGATCACAACTCTATGATATTGACAAATTTATTATATACCCACACTTATACTCTAAGTTTCAAATGAAAATAGAAGATATTCTCTAATAAGCACGAAAAAGGTGTTGTAATCGATGGCATTTATTTGACGTCATTGCATAAACAAGACGCAAGGATCCAATTATAAACGACACTATTAAGGTGGTGGACATGCAAGAAGTTTCTGTGAACTAACGAGAAACACCCTTACAAAACAATTGACAAATTTGGTTGTGTTGTGATACTGTATCGGAATTCTACATGTACTTGATCCATAATGACAGATTTGTCATTGATATTTTTAGGAAAATACATACGTGTCAATGTTAGGTATATAACAAGGATGCATATTTTTGTAGTTGGATCAACATCAGCAGTGGTCACTATTCAGTCAGTAAATTTTCCTTGAGTACCCCTATCTGTAAACAATAAATGACATTGTCTACATTGAAAAATGGACAGGTCCATTTTAATATACATATTGTGGTAATGGGGGGTTAAAATGCTAATTTCATATTTTGAAATTGAAATTGATATATCTTGTTAATGATTTATGCCCAGTACTTGTTTTGCACACAGTAACAAAAGGTCATAAGTTGTATAAAATTTCATAGTTGTTTGTATTTAAAGTACAATATGACATTTAGAAATCTTAGAATTAATTTAGAAATCTTACAGTTTGCATGTGAAATTTTCCTTAACAAGTGTGTTTAGCCAATCTAGGTATTGGGATGCCGATGTTGGCCAGTAACCATCTACCACCTGGCATGGTCGTTCATCTGCAGAGTGAAAATGGTATCCTTGGTCTGGTATGTACTTGTTTTGCTGTTGTTATTATCCCCTGGCCAAGGCAGAGGGGATATGGTAATGGGCTCTGCCCATGCGTCTGTGTGTCCGTCCTTCAAACTTTTGTTCAGAGCATAACTATGGAAGTATTCAATGGAATTTATTTAAACTTAACACACAGACAGAGGACCATGAGAGGAAGTGCAGTGTACAAGGACCTTAACTCTAGCTTGTCCTGTTTTTGAATTATCTCCCTTTATCGAATTTTCTTGTCCGAGTCATAACTCCTTAAATAGTGAACCGAATTGATTCAAATTGCATACACTTACAGAGGACATTAAGACGCAGTGCAGTGTCCAAGAACCATGACCGTACCTTACTCTATTTTTGAGTTATCTCCCTTTATTGATTTTTCATATAACACTTTTGTCCAGAACATAACTCTGAAAGTATTCAAGGCAATTTGTTTAAACTTTACACACAGACAGAGGACATTGAGAGGAAGTGCAGTGTACAAGGACCTTAACTCTAGCTTGTCCTATTTTTGAATTGTCTCCCTTTAGTACTTTTTCTTGTCCGGGCAATAGCTCCTTAAGTACTGAACCGAATTAATTCAAATTGCATACAGTCATAGAGTACATTAAGATGCACTGCAGTGTCCAAGAACCATAACTCAAACTTTTCCATGTTTGAGTTATCTCCCTTTATTGATTTTTGCGCATAAAACGTTTGTGTAAAGCATACAGTTTCAGATTTTTAGGGTAAAAGTGCAACATTAACACAGAGAAAGTGCAGGTGAATATCCCTCAACATGTTATAATTACTAATAGTTTATTAAATTAGAACCTATACCATATTCATTCCTCTCACCTCAAATGTCTTGGTCATAGAAAGAGCACTCGTTGGGGGGGATGACCATGTCTAACATGGCTCTTGTTAAGCCTTATCTTCCTGATGGCAAGTAATTCTTCCTGTAGAACCAGTACACACCATACCTGATCATGATCTACACAAGTAGCTATTCAGTATTGTCCAAATTGAAAAATAGCAAAGTCTATTTATAGAAATTTAGCTGGGCAAGGGTTAATAAGCCCTGCTGAGTGAAAACCGACATCCAGATACGTTTTGCAGTCATTGATAATAAAAGTAAAAAATGAAAAATGTTAATAAAAACCTAGTATAACAAGCTATTGATGGTGTCAGGGGGATATCTTTTCTTCTTACATTTGCGGAATATTGGTCAGGGTCAAAGAGAAGATGAAGCAAGTAGTATGACTATGCAGGTCCACGGGAAAGTCCGCATCTCGGTGTTGGTAACATGACGCAAATCTGAAATTTTCTTGACAAGGTCCAAAAAGTTTCATGAACTATTTATGTTTCCTGAACTATATACCCTTAGTAAACAAACATAAATATTAGCATACTCCTACGCTAGTGACAGTGATTGTTACAGCAGCTGCATTGCTTAGTTTTGCCACTTCCTGTATGAGATATATGCAACAATGCTTAATGTAGCATGTACAAGCTAATTTAGTTCGAGATATTGTCAGCATAAGTATGGTTGGCTGTGTTGTCTTAAAAGCATTCATTTATGTACTAACAGGGGCCATTCCCAACGGAAGACAAGGTTGACCCAGATTTGATCAACGCCGGAAAGGAAACTGTTACAAACTTGTCGGGCAGCTCATTTTTCTCAAGTGATGAATCTTTCGCAATGATAAGAGGGTAAGAAAGAACATCGTAAATGTACCTGCTAACTTTTGTTGTGTATGTACTAATGTACCAGAGCTTTAGTTAACTGTCTAATAGTTTAGGGTACTACCATCTGAGCTGAATTTTCATATCTCAATATTTCAAAAACAGCTGATTTTGCCTCATGTCTACATGAAGGTATTTACTATTATTTATGGACCACTTTTTCTAGCATTTTAAGCTTAGCACTTCAAATGTCATGTAAAATAGGTTCTGGTGCATGAAGGTAGGAAACAACATAATTACTAAAGTTGAACATACAGTCAAACCTGTGTGAAAGACAACCTCTGAATACAGACCACCCTGCTAATAAAGACCAGCAGGCAGATCACACTTCACTATTAATCTATTGTAGAAACACCTGCGAATAAAGATCACTTGCAAACAAAGATCAGATTTATAGCTCCCCAACAGTGGTCTTTGTTCACAGGTTTGACTGTAGTAAACTTTCAAAATGTTATGATGATAAAATTGAGGTTACTGTATACATGTTCATTCTATTTTCAAAAGCATCTTTTGAATGGCATAAGAATCCTTGGTCTAAACCTTTGGGAAATAACATTGGAAAAATGATAAAGTTTTTAACAACAACAAAATATGTAACCTCTAGTTGATTGAGGGTCATGGGTTTGAGTCTTGCTACCTTCCATGTCTCTTATGTGAGACATTTGGCAGTTTCTTATGGAGGGTAGGGCGCTAGTACTGGTTCATCTGAGCAACAATGGTTAGATAATCCACTAGTAAACATGACGGAAATACGATTGAAACCAGTGTTAAACTTAAAGAAACAGAAATAAGCAACAAAAGAATGTTTGTTTGAATATTGTGTAAAGCTTCTTTTGCTCGTATTTAGACAGGGAAATGATTTTTATAAAACTGTTTCAGGTGTCATGTAGATATAACAATCCTTGGTGCCATGCAGGTGTCACAGTATGGTGATCTGGCAAACTACATGATTCCAGTACGCAAGTCTTTCTTCTCCTTGTGATAGTGTGAAGAGTTAGACAGGATGTAAACCAAAAGTTTATTTTAACTGAATTAAATGTGCTCATCTGTATCTCTTACCCTGCTAGCTGCAGGTCTGCAACTTCTTTGCATTTACAGCAACATCCCTTGGCACAGCAATGAAACGTGCAGTCTTATTGAAGTTGGTCTTTCTGTAGTGTAACACTTTGCTGTGCCATGGACAGAGTGCATCCTTGAGGTACATGCTATATAGTTTGCTTTGCCAAACTGCATGAACACTTTGGTAGTTGGGACAGTCAGAGGTAAGTGGTTCGGGCTAGGGGAGTAGTTCAGATCATGATCGGCCTGTACATCGGAGAAATGTTATCATGAGCTGCACCATTTACTATTCAGTCAGTAAATTTTCAGTGGGCGCCACTTTGAACCGTCCATTGAACCGTCCAAACAAACTTAATAAGTTTGATGTGTTGCAATTTTAAAGTTCTTTTTCTCTTATATAGGGAAAAATGGTGAAAGGTATGGGTGGAGCCATGGATCTGGTATCCAGTGGTAACAAGGTCATAGTTACAATGGAACACACAGCTAAAAGTGAAGAGCACAAGATCTTAGGAAAGTGTAATCTCCCTCTTACAGGACAGAAGTGTGTTAGTATGATAATTACTGAAAAGGTAAGACAGTGTGATAATTACTGAAAAGGTAAGACAGTATGATAATTACTGAAAAGGTAAGTGGAAGACTGAAGAGTGCGTTTTGGGCTGTCAAATTTGGATTGCTGTTACACTAAAATCTTTTTTCTTTTCAGGACAGGAAACCTGGACTTCTGTTGTAATTTAGATATAGCATATTTTATTTATGTCAGTTGTGGAATCAAGTACATGTACTTGCAGTTTATATTGATTAACGCCCTCCTGGCATATTGATCAGTACTCGCACAGAAAAAGGGGTTGTGAATGTGTTAGTTCAATTTCGCTTGCAGGATTCGAACCCACAATATCCAGGTCAGGGGTCCAAAGTTCTACCCATACACAATAGTGCCTTGTTAGCTCACCTGGCACAAAGTGCCAGAGTGAGCTATTAGGATCACATTCCGTCTGTCGTACGTCTGTCCGCGTCTGTCTATCTGTCTGTCCACCATTTCCTTCAAACGACATCTCCTCTGAAACCACTCGGCCAATGTTGATGAGGCTTTGCAGGGATGTTCCTTGCATGAAGCTCTATCAAAGTTGTTCAAAGAATTCCATTCCATGCAGAACTCTGATTGCTATGGCAACAAATAGGAAAAACTTAGAAAATCTTCTTCTCTGAAACCACAAGGCCTGGAGCTTAGATATTTAGCATGTAGCATTGTCTAGTGGACCACTACCAAGGTTGTTAAAATTATGACCCCCTGGTCAAAACTGACCCTGCGCGGGTGGTCACTTAGTTTTGTATAGGCTTTATATAGGAAAAAAATTAAAAATTTTCTTCTCTGAAACCACAAGGCCTAGAGCTTAGATATTTGGCATGTAGCATTGTCTAGTTGACCTGTACCAAGTTTGTTCAAATTATGAATCTGGGGTCAAAATTGACCCCGCTAGGGGGTCACTTAGTTTTGCATAGGCCTCTATAGGAAAATTTTTTTAAATCTTCTTCTCTGAAACCACAAAGCCAAGAGCTTAGATATTTGGCATGTAGCATTGCCTAGTAGACCTCTTCAAAGTTTAATCAAATAGCCATGTAGCATTGGCTAGTAGACCTCCACCAAGATTGTTCAAATTATGACCCCCGGATCAAAATTGACCCCCCCATGGGGGGACACTTCATTTTACATAGGCTTATATAGGAAAAACTTTAAAAATCTTCTTCTCTGAAACCACAAGGCCTAGAGCTTAGATATTTGGCATGTAGCATTGCCTAGTAGACCTCTTTAAAGTTTAATCAAATTATGCCCCAGGGGTCAAAATTGACCTTGCCTTGGAGGGGGGGGGGGTCACTTGTTTTACAAAGACGTATATAGGAAAACCTATTTGGTATATAACATTGTCTAGTTATCTTCCACCAGGCAAGTGGGCTTTTACCAAGGTGAGCGATATAGGGCCATCTTGGCCCTCTTGTTTTTATGATTATGTTGTTTAAACGTTTTTATTTCATAGTGGTAGCAGACTTAAGTTCTTATGACTTCTATCAACTACATGCAATGACCACTGTCTGGCATTCTTACAAGTACTATACGCACAGAAGGGCAATATTAAGGAAGTTGTGCTTGATTTTTGACCTCTCATGTTTCTCTCATTGCAGGAAATATTGCTAAGTGTCACAATAAGGAGCTTTTATGAGAGTGTCTCTTGTCCCTGAATAAATCTTTTTCTTTTACCTAGTACTGTAAACCTGTAGAAGCAGTCAACTCTGTACACAGGCTACCTGTCATAAACCTGTAACTTTTTGTCCAACATTTTATATCATTGGTAAATCTGAATTGAAATGTATGAAACAAGTGGCTGCTTAAGTCAGGTTTAACTGCATTTGGTGTTTCTGTTTCGGCTTTAATTGTATTAACAAAATATTAAATCTCTGTTGTCTTTATATAAAAGACATAAATTTTTGAAAACTTACTGTAACTGTAATGCTATAAATGAGTGGGAACAGTATAAGTTTACCTTACTATAGATCCTCAAATGAAGCAATGCTTACCCTTTAAAAAGTTAGGTGGTGTGCAGGGCTTAAACCTAAGGTATTTCACTAGGTGTTACAGTTTCTGTACATATCAGTGACCCTTAACTTTCATGAGAGACGTTCTGGCACTGATACTAGAGCCAACTGCCTAACTGCGTGTGTCATTCTTACCACAAAGTGGATGACTGGTGCACAGAATAATACCAGAGTGGCTTATTTTATTATACCTTGCATGCTTTTCCCTATATAAAATTCACATATTTTCGCCTCGGTTGACATTACTTTTCCCGGGTTCACGATATCTGCCATCACCCTCAAGTGCATGTGATATTTATATACTGTGTGTTTCAGTGTGTGTTTGATGTGGACCATGAGAATGGACTTATCCTGAAGGAGATTGCTGAGGGTGTGACAGTAGAAGATGTCATGCACAATACTGGTTGTGAATTTCAGGTTTGTATGGGACATTTATGACATTACATAACCAGACCCGAATTTAGATCTTACTCTTTTTTGTTTTGTATTTGAACCAAACTAGACTCAGGTTTGAGACAGTCTCTTGTTTAAGGTCCTGACCAGCCTATGCTTGAAATTTACAGATAGAATTTCATGTTTTAGGGAACCATGTAACAGATATTTGAAGAGAAAAAATCCTTTGTTTTGTTGAAATAAAATTTGATATTTTGTATGGTAGGAAGGGTATAACTGCCTATTACAGTATATATAACATTTTAGAAATCTGTGTTATCAGTTGGCAGTAAGCCTGGTTCTGCACTTGATGATGGGAAAGACATTGAGCATCATGATTTATTTGTTTGAAAGACCTGCCAGAGTTACTTGTTCAGCATGCAGTCTGTAAACATTCTCCTTGTAAAAAAGCTTTCAAATCCTTATATAATCACTGTTGCTGTTAGAATACACCTGTCTCCTGGCAGTTACGAAATTGACAACATCCTCAATTGCTTTATCACCATAACAACATCATCTTTGTATCACACCAGTGACAGACTCCACAAAGTGATTTTTCTGCTGTTGTAGTGGTTCCTTTCAAAAAATTACAGAGAAATACTTTTGTACATGTTTTTTGTAGGTTGCTGATGAGATAAAGCCTATGGGGCAGATAGAATACTGAGGCGGGGCCAGAGGCGTGGTCAGATTGTATACTGATGAAAGAAATGTGCTAAATGAAGGTGTACATTCAGAAACAATATGTGTGACTAGTGTGAGATTGTCTTCAGACTCCAGGGCCCAGAAATAATGGCCTTGAAAGTTCAAATTTGATTTTCAGCTTGGATTCACAGCTAACATACAAAAACATTCTGCACCACAATACACAGCTGATTCATGGGTTTGGTTGACCTATATACAAACATTGTGACCTATATACAAACATTGTCACCTTTGTAGTCATTGTTAAATTGTTGAACACAACTAAAACTACAAGTGATGTTAACAAGATTGTCTGTGATGAGTAAATACACAGTATGTGTCACAGGGATCCTTTCATAATTAAGTCTGTAACCGTGACCTATGGGTCAACCATGATACAGTATAGATGTGATATCGTACCATTTTCTCAGGCTTTATGTTGAGTTTTGGGCAGTGGGGCTCATATGTTATTTGTGTATGCATGTATAAGCAGTATAACATGAAATTGGTACAAGACCTTCATTATATGAAATTGTATACTTATCACAAATACTTAATCTCAATTGGCCGATAGCGATCATGTGTTGTCTGGTCTGCAAAAGTATGTGTAGACCTGGAAATAATGTGTAGACATGCACGATTTCAAGATATTATATTTGTCTGTATTTTCACTACTTTCATGAGGTATACGCTATAATAATTTTAGACTAATGTTTTGGTCAATGTAACAGTTTTGCGGACATGTGAAAAAATGATATTGACCTCGGACAAAGTCTAAGTCTGCGGTCAATATCATTTTATTGCAGGTCCACAAAACTATATATTGACCTCAACATTAATCTATAATTGTATAGTATTGCTGTATGAAGATGAAGTACAGGATTTTGTTGTATGTAAATTTTGTATATACTTGCAGAAATACAAGTAGGGCATTATTTTAAGACTACTTAAAAATTTTACATACATCAGTTGATATCAGTTGGAAAAGACATGGAATCCTATTATAATATAGGTCAAAACCATTACAGGTGATAAACCAATACAGGTGATAAACCAGTACATGTCATAAACCAGTGCAGATGATGAAATCTGTTAAGCAGATAAACTAATACAGGGGATTAACTAGTACTGATGATAAACCAATGTTGTTGAAAAATCATTGACCTCATACGGGTACAAGTTATCCCAAAAGGAGAATTAGGCTATACCTTCAATTTATAAGGATTTCTTTTTCGCACTCTGAAATTTTGGTGACAGAGCAGTTATTCGAATCTTGTGATATGTTACTTACACAAATATATATATATTTATACCCCCTGAACACAAACTGTAACGGGGGGGGTATACTGGAATCAGCTTGTCATTCCGTCTGTTGACGGAATATTGTGGACATTAAATCTCCAATACCCCTGGTCAGAATTTAATGATACTTCACTCAAGTGATAAGTACAATGCCTAGTTGTGCATGGTCCATGTTTCGGGTCTCTAGGTTAAAGTCACAGGGGCTCGAGATAGTAAAATCTTGTGGACATTAAATCTCCAAAACCCCTGGTCAGAATTTAATGATACTTCACACAAGTGATAAGTACAATGCCTAGTTGTGCATGGTCCATGTTTCGGGTCTCTAGGTCAAAGTCACAGGGGCTCGAGATAGTAAAATCTTGTGGACGCTAAATCTCCAAAACCCCTGGTCAGAATTTAATGATACTTCACAGAAGTGATAAGCACCATGCCTAGTTGTGCATGGTCCATGTTTCGGGTCACTAGGTCAAACGTCAAAAGGGCATGAGATAGTAAAATCTTGTGTCATTGGGGTGATCGGCGGCAGGGGGGGGGGGGGGGGGTATAACATCACCTTCAGTGATAGTTCTAGTCTATTTTGAAATGATGTGTTTAGAGGTTTTTGTTACATTAAACCAAATTTGTCTGAAAGTTATACATAAAATTTGAAATTCCTACCTAGTCCAAAATTATGTAATCAAAGTTTTTATTGGTTTGTCATTACTTCATTGTTTAAATTGTAGGGGCTTACAGTCAGGTGACAAGACAAAGCACTTGTGAGACATACAGCTCTAAATGAAAAATTTGTAGTTAATTTTTTTTTGCCTTGGTTAAGGTATTTAGATACAGATTATATTCTTCTTTCTTGTGAATGTAAATGCTTTGCTTCCAAGCATTGTAACATTAATTTTTTGCTTCCAAGCATTTAACATTTTGTCTTTTAGGGTGTGCATGCAGTGACGGACTAAATAAAAACACAGTATTGTTGTGTTTTAAAGTTTCAAGATTATCACTGAAAAAAAAACATTATTGTAAATTACACCTACATAATTATGTGTAGTCTGCATAGAGATTTAAACACATTACACGATGGCGGACTATGCGATTGTACTCCGAGTTAAGACATTTGATATTAACACAGCTGTGGTTTAGTCCGAGCTGTTTTTTGTGTGGGTCACCACCTAATGATCTATTCAACATATCATACTATAAGTTCACAGAAAATTACATCAGCCATGTAGGGTTCAGCCTTTTTTGTCTAAGTGGTCAAATCTCCTACCAGGGGATAGATGTTATAGCTTTGAAGATTTACTTGTCATACCATGTTTTCACACAATTTTTCACTCATCTGTTTGGATAAAACTGTTTTAAGATCCTGAAAGTTTACCTATCTTAGGTGAAAACCTCATACTTTGAATAAAGAAATCCAAATTTGGAATGTTAAAAATCACTCATCATTCAAAACTTAACATCTCTGTTTCTGATGTGGTCACCTTGAAATAACAGTATACAATTCACAGGTTTGAAGTTAAATCGTGTGCTGTTCTAAAGGCAGAAATGTTTTGAAATGCCATAATTTTCTCCAAGACAATATTTATGCATTGACTGATGTGGTGATACATATATACGTGTATTAATAATGACTGAATTGTGATATTAAACTATAGCATGTGAATATATTGTGAAGATTTTATAGATTTTGTTTCTTTACCCATCAAACAGAACAGTTCACGTTTGATAATGTAGTATTCTATATACATTTATTTATTCTCGGTTGCAAAAGAAACTCGTACAACTTTGATTAATGTGGGTCACCATCTAATCATCTATTCAACATATCATACTTAAGTTCACAGAACATTACACGGACTCACTCTGAACAGAATCAGTCTAGAACAGAGAGGGCTATGGGGAATCAAATGGGTTGCCTTAGAACATTACCACGATGGTACCGATGGGGAACAAACCCCGGACCCTGCAATAAGATTAACCTTTAACATGCTTGTGACAAATGATTCGACCTTTGCAACTATAGCAGATCATGATGATACTGCGTCTGCTACTCAATACATTTTCAATCATTACCCTCTTTAAACAAGTAATGGTTGTGTCCATTTAGATATATAGCAGGATCAAGGTAAAATTGAAGACACAACTCACTGCTTGGAATTAAACTTGCTATTCAAGCACAAAGTTAGAATGAAAATGTTGATCAATTAATTGGAAGTATATGGTTTGCACAGTACTGGTTGTGAATTTCAGGTTTGTATCTTACAATGAGGTTGATCAACAGGACATGTACTAGAAATTGGATCCAACTACGGTAGAAATTCTTCTGTGCATGTACTTAACTAGACATGGGTTTGAGTCTGTTAAGTAGCTACCATAATTCACAGAATACTGACGGATGAATATGAAAGAAGTGTGTAACTGTGAAAATAACATGGCTACATTGGAATAAAAAAGAAATATTTGAAGATTTTGGGTAAAATTTTATTTCAATATGAAACTTTTCACAGAAAAAAATTCTGTTGAAATAAATCTGAGTCACAAATCAATGTGAGAATACGAGTCATAAGTACATGTATGAAAATGAAAAACAGATTGAAACATTTTAAAAAGTGAAAGTTTTAGAGTAATTGCGTTACATTTTTTTATCAAATATAAAAACAGTAAATCAATATTGCACCATCTGGACTCAAATCTTTCCTCATTCTCTTAGAAATGTACCTTAAACTTCTAAAATGTGAATTCTTCATATGGAGTTATTGACTTAAATCCAAAAGTCAGTTCACAGACACCAAAAAGTATATTTACATGTTTGCTACTTGTTTTCCATTTAAGAGATTGAATTTAAACAACCAAATCTAAAAACAGACCAACCCATCACCAATGTTAGCAGACATGGATGCAATGTTACCAAGGCCTTTCACATAGTGACCAAGAACTAATGGGACAGTAACCGACTAATAAAAGCTCAGAAGACCACTAACCCAGATGTACTAGACACAGATGTAAATGTACATTGTGATAACAGAATCACAGAAAAAAGAAAGAACATAAGAGTAAAGTTATACATTTGTACCAATAAAAATGAAATCAAAGTTATTGATATGGGCAGTAGCATTGACACACAGATAGACGTCTGTATGACAATCAGAATCTAGATAGTTGTTCACTATTGTGAAGTGTCCGTTGAGACAGTTATAATCCAACATTAACAGATCTGATAGTTTAACATTCATCAAATTAAACCAGGATGCAAACTAAGCTAGAAAGACAAACAACTTAAGCTGGCAACTTGGCCCTATATTGCTCAGCCGGATGCCTTTGTTCTCAACGACCATGTAAACACTTACATGATCCAATAATTTCCCCACACTACCACGTGCAGATGAGCTGAAAACCAAACATCCTATTTACATATTTTTTCTGTTGAACCACAATTCCCACGAAAGTTTGACGCAAGTTCGACTGTGGTCCGACTGTGTACATTTTATGCAAGTCATAATTCATGAGCAAAGTAATGCTTATGCATAAACAAAACATTGCAAATACACATGTTCCTACACTGTACTGTGATAAGCATCCATTTCTATGCATAACTTACAACCATTTCAGTAGTGAACATAGGTTACAAAGCAGTACGCATTGAAAGTGACAAAACATTACATTTCAAGATAATAGTCCAGACTTAAAAATGAACCACACACCTAAAGATAAAATGCAAATTGGATGGATTGGAATGGGATATAGGAAAAGCAGAATCAAATAAAACCGTAGTTTCTATATATACTTAACAACTTTAAATACGCAACCTTTTTAATAAGTCATACATTTTGAGCAGGGAGTCAAATTGCTCATTTTGCATTATAAAATCATGTTTCCATTGATCCTCAATAGATTTCATTACAATTGAATGCATTTCACATTTCAGTGCAGATTTTATCCACGTCATTATTTCAAAAATACCTGTCAAATCCCTGATTGCACTTTTAAAGTTGTTATGTATATTTCATAGTTCTTTGAAATGCTATCTCGACCAAAAATAGTCTTCAGTTTTGATGAAGTGGACATAAGAGTAAATTTTCTTGAAAAATGAATCAGTTTTTGCGATTGCAAACACTCAGGAAAAAGAGTATAAATGCATTGTATTTGTTCATGTTTTACTATATGAATAAAAAATGTTAAAACTAAATGCTCCAGTTTAACCTTGACCTTCGATCCACAGACTCAATTATTGCACATGACATAACCAACTCACCCTGATGAAAAGTCATGCTAAGTTTATCAAAACAACTGAAATGAACACCAAGACAGAACAAATACTTTTGATATCTAAGTGTGACCTTGACCTTAAACATGAAGATCTGATTCTTGTGAAAAAAAGCACATTATCCTAATGAAGTCATTTAAAAATGTTTGTTGTGCAGTAATATCCTATTCAGTACCTCAAAGAGTATCAATGCTTATAATTGTAGTATTTCTGAAATGACCTGAATGGAACACACCACTGTAATCTTTTCGTACCGTAATTCGGGTAATTTCCGGGTGACAATAATTTCACTATTTGTGAGCAGACGGACTTATTGGCAAATTTTATATAAGCAAAAGGATAATTCTCTATTAGAAAGTCTTTGTGAAAAGAATTTTTCGCAAGAGTTTTAAATTGGCAAAGCGGGAAATTCGCAAAAATAGCGAAAAATTAAATCATCGCAATATTACTAGTACATGTACATAGTACTAATACACAGCCAATGATTTCAAATTTAAAATAGTTTCAAACTGCTCATTTTACATTTCTACAAACACATACAAAATCAATCATATATACATAAGAATGACTAAACTATAAAAACATGCATTCTTAACATAATTATAAATTTTTAGCTAGTCTATAATCTCAGAAAAATACAAAGTTATTCTTTGGTCTTATGTTATTCTTGAATCTGTCACTGCAGGAGCTCCTATGACCCAGCCATTAAGCTTTGTAACCTATCACAAACTAAATAAGCACCAACTAAGAACAATCACAGAAGTCTGGGGGTCCAGGCAACATGACGTCAGTTTAGTAAATTGTACACCTGACTTTTAATATATTTTGTCACAAAATACCCATATAAAGACCCTCTATAAAATCTCTATCCATCCAGAAATTCTACTGCTATTTACTGTGAAAGGAATCATATTGTAATTCACACTTGACTGTGCAAAGCATTACAGAGTAAATAAAATAAAAGTGCTGTTATGATTTAATGAAACAACCACAGTAGCAGTGGAGGAGCAATGACAAATAGTTCCAAAGATTTGAACATTAATCTGTTATTTATTTACACTGTTGCAAAGGGAAACAACTGATGGCTGGCTGTCAAATGACACATTAGTTTACCTTAGCCCAATATTTACAAGACGAATTTTGATGCAAGGCATCAAAGACGCCGCGCATGTTTTTGAAGCATGGCTGGGAGATGGGCACTGGGGCAGGTTTCTATATAAAATGTGCGTGGTTAACATCAGCGAAGTTCAACCCTTTTTTACTACATAAAATGATCATTACCTCTGTCACGGACCTATATATACATTATGTTAATTATGTTATTTGTTTTTATTCATCCTTGTAATGATATATGCAAATAAAAAGATTTTAAATGATTTTCTACTTTCTGTTTTTTATTTTCATTCACTCATGGGAATTTTCGTAACTGGAAATGCAGATAAGTTGTTAAACTGTCAAAGAACTTGAACAAAAAATAACGCTAAAATTTATCGAACTATTTAAATACAAAAAAAGAAAAGTAATACTTTTTTCTAATAAAGATCTTTCATTTCAACACGGACCTATACACATGTGTATATAGGTCCGTGATTGCAATGATTTTGGGTTTTAATACCGTCTAAGGGAGGTAATCATTACAACATAAAGTACACACTAAGTTACATTGAACTAATTTGCTTAAAATCTAACGTATCATTCTAAAATTACACATATTCAACAAAATACATTAATTTTTATCATTTAGAATAATAAAAAGTGTATTTAACATAAAAAAAACTATTGAATTAAGACTTGTTTCCGCTAATCTAATTTGTTTTTGGTTGTTTCCGGTAAAAAGTTGTTTTCGGTAATCAGTTATACCGGTCCGTGCCTCTGTGTATTTAGCTGTATATCCTTTTTGTTTATGAAACTGATTTATAAAAATAAAGTTTTTATTAGTAATTAGCATAATACTAAACCCTTATGTAACTTCCATATTGTTTGTCTATTGTGATAATTAAATACCTCTTTTCTCACATTATTTATTTTCGGAACTGGCTATTTTTAGATACCAAGGATTTGAAGGATACACAAAACTATTTATAACCATGGCTCCTCCCACAATTTCACTGACTACATGTCGGTTAATAGGAAGCAGAGGCAAAAACCTGTGCAAATATAATTTACACCGGGTCTAAATATTGTGAAAAAGAACTATCTGTAAAACAGATATGTCTGCCCCTTCCCTCCCTGTAGCTGGTAATGTGGATTTTTCTTTCTTTCTATTCCCGAAGCATTATACACTCCAGCAATATGGCGGAAAGAGACGAATCCACATGATTAATTATGCTGTGACGTATACATTTTACAGAACTTCCATTGGCTGATTATTGTTTTTGTTTACAAATGATGGAATGGAATTCCGTTAGGGCCCTACGTATTGCATAGTTGGGTGAACGGTTTTTCTTTACAGTTTCAATATTAAAGTCTAATATGTCGTAATTAAAATGGGTTTTCATTGATTTTTCACGTTGGCGCCATGTATTCTATTATCTGAGTGTTTTAAGATAGCAAAACATCTTCCGAATCTTTTTTTCTGAGCTTTGATGAATTGGGTCGTAAACAAAGCTATAAAAAACCCGTGGTCTACGAGTTTGTGGAAAAGTTATTAAATACTCATTAAATGTGTCCAAAGTTTTGAAATAAGGGAAGGAGACATGTGTATTTTGTATTGTATTGTTTTTTAATGACTTAATACAATTTAATGATTCGTAAAAGTCGTTTTTCATACATAGAACATAGTTTAGATTTACAATAATAATGTTGGCTGCTCCCTATTCGATTATGCAACCCCATGGTACAAATTTGAAACCTATTCAATACTGACGCCGCCGCTCAACGGCGGCGTCAATAATTTTGTTCTTACAAATGAGTGAAGATTTGAGGTATTTTTTTAAATTGGTCTTATAATAAAAAGTTTACCGTTTTGATTACATATTGCCAGTCATTTCATTGTTCAGTCTAAGTAAATCTAGTCTAAGGAAAAGGAACCCTACTGTTGTTAATATTATATGAGATTAACACCCGTTCCACCCATATTTTTGGTCATTTTAACAGGTGGGCAGTTTACCTAACAGTCGTTCCTTGGAAGAACCAGTACTACACTCCTATCCTCCGTAAGAAACTGCCAACTTTCTCACATAAAGAGACACAGTCAGTAGCAGGGCTCCAACCCATGACTCTCAATCAATGAGAGACTGACAAAAGGAACACTGTTGACTTGGACTACCTTTTATGATTATCATAGGCAAATGATACTGAAAATATACTGAAAGTTTTTAATTGATCTTAATAAATATACATATATAACTAGATTTCACATGATGCAAATTAATAGGGACAACAAGTGATAAAATAACAGCAATTCATTTCAACAAGTGACAACAAGTGACAAAATGACAGCAATTCATTTCAACATTGCATGTCTTTTACTGAAATATTGGGAGTAATTTTGATTAAAATTAAATAAAAAAATTACATGAACAGATGTACACATTTACAGATGAACATGTCACCTTACATACAGATGAACAGGTCACCTTACATACAGATGAACAGGTCACCTTACATACAGATGAATAGGTCACCTTACGTTAACAGATGAACTTACAGACTCTTATTAGGAATGGACATAATCTGTTGCCAAAACTGTGCTTTAAAGTGTCATGAATGCAATAAATATGATTCAAGTTAAAGAAATACATGTATTAAATAACCCGTAAAATTGTATAAACCACTTCCTAACAACGTATTAATATGGACAAAAATATACAATATCATGTTTAACACTGAAATGTGTAAGAAATTTGACTAAAACAGTAACAAATCTCTCGAAAGTATACAGATATAAAAGAAACAAGACCTCCATGGTGGCCCTTTATCACTCACCTGAAGTCTTATGCAGTTTTTCAGCATTAGCTGAATACGGTACCTACTTTTTGGACCAAACAGATGTAACGAATGGAAGCCCCGGTGAATGGAATTTGCATAAGACCCTCTTCTTAAAAAAGGGTGCCACTCACAGTTTAGATGTATACAGTGTCTCCTGTCTTATGAATGAATACCTTGCTGTATATGATATTCTAGAAAAAGACTCTATCAATGGCTACAGGTGTGGATTGGAATATCAGACTTTCTGGTATCTTATTCTTCTCAATGCTGTTTATCTTTTTAAAAGATATTTCTTGTTGGAAACTACTCCATAGCAAATATCATCTTTTTGGAGGAAAAAATGTTTTGATTAATTTTGGTCAAGTCCTTTCTATGAACTAGACTCAAATACTGACTATTAACCTTCATCCAGAGGTTTCAGGGGTGATGTAGACTTGAAAAAATGATAGAGGATGGACAGATACTAGGACACCAGAATGGTTACAAGAGCTTACCCTGAGCAAATATCGCTCTGGTTAGCTACAAAAATCGTATAGTTTTATATTACAAAATACATGTACAAAATTCATGATAACATTACAACAAACTCACAGAGTTCATAATTATATATCTAGCAGAACTGTACAACCAGTTTTGAAAAAAAAAATATATATAGGCCGTGAGAAGAAACCTGAGAGGGTGAATTTGACCTTCATAAAGTTATTGTGTTTAATCTATTTTATCACTTAATTTTTGTAATGGAATTGCCTTTCTTATAATTTGGCTGGTACAATAAATATTGGTTCAAAGAAGGACCCACTGAAAATGTATTTACTGAATAGCTATGGCGGTAGATCATGAGTAGATTGCACTGACCTGCAGGCTGATCATAATCTGCAGTCTTACAATGACCTGTGCTGGTGCCAAACCTAAGATCATTTGCCACCAACAGGATAAAGAATGAAGTAAATTTGTTGTACAAAGTTACAAGTCTTGTTCGTGCTGCCATTCAAAAGTTATTTCAATAAATAACCAAACATCACCATACATTTATTATAGAAGAAGTAAATAATATGACCATCACCGTTCATATGTTTTAGACATGTAGATAATACTTATTCATATCCCTGCCCTCTCAGGTCACTTCAAACGGCAGTTACTAAAAACAAGTATCACCTGTATAGCATACGGTAAGTAAAAAGACATATAAAAAATACTTCAACTGACTACTGTATTTTCTATTTTGGAAAAAAAGACAATATTACAGAAGAGCGTTTTTACTGAATACACGTATTGGTATAATTATGACCGATTTCTTTTAAAAGAAAACTCGCACACAAGAAAGTCCAAACCTCTTCTGAAGTAGATCAAATCTAAAATTACAATGTAGATTTACGCGAGATTGCATGTTGAAAAAGATAAAGAAATTTTAATACGGTTTCTCCCGTCTTTTCCAAAACAGTTAACAAAGCTATACTTATGTAAATCAGGGAGTAAACAACTTATCAAGATTTACAGGATGTGAATTCAAGTATTCTATTAGGAGAAAAAAAAACAGTTCTTGCACCTGGCAGCAACACCCATTAGGCCATGCCAAATATGGTTTTCATTCTTATTGATCAAATAAAACATGGTAGATTCTTTTAGAGCAAAGTAGTAAGATGGACAAACGGTTCCTTAAATTTACTGAACGCTTATAAATATCGTAACGCTGGCAGTCTCAAATACTACTGGACGTCTGATTACTTTCATTAGATACAAAAAGTATTTTACATGCCGTCCGTTACTTTTTATAAAATTTTTTTTAGTAACATCAATATTCTGTAACATTTTAGATAGTATGATCTATTTTTTTATGCATATAATTCAAATAATCAAGGACTAAAAATAAATTAATGAATAATTAGTTAATAAAGGTACCTAGACTATTAAAAAGATTTCTGTACATAAAAAATATCTGCCTTTATAACTGCATTTTGGGACACGAAGCGAGCATAAAGGAGATGTTAATGTATAATTGTATACACAGTATACAAACAGCATCCATTTCTTCATTTTGTCATCTGAACTTCGTCCGTATTACCAATATAATACCGCAACCAATCCAGAACATGTACAATATGGCTGCGCTATTTATAATGCAGGATTATCCAAAGTGTGACTCGAGTCTTGAATGATCTTTGACGTTTCAAAATGAAATTTTATATCAACTTACGGCCAATCAAATGATTTCTGAGCCAACTTGAAGAAAAGTTTATTTCTTGGTCTGTAAAATTCATACAAAGCCTCTAAAACAGAGGGGTCAATTCCCGGATGTGGTCTGCCCTTTGATTCGCTCAAACATGGCGTTTCAAGAGTGGCATCATTTATGCAGAAGAATCCTTTGGATGCATTGAAATAGAATATATGTCTTGGAATTTTGTGGGGAAGATGTAAAAATGTTTCTATTTGGTAAAGTTCGGAGTAGGGATTGGTTATTAAGGCGTCACCATTACTGATATAAATTTGGTCCAGACGAAAAAATTCCAACCAGTTTACAAAGTAATTGTAATACATGGATCTTTGTAACGGTTTGTAATCTGTATTTATTTCACCATTGTTATCAAGAACTAATTCTTCCAGCACTTCTATTGTTTTGTTTCTCTGTTCTTTCCCGTATTTTAACTGCACGTAGTCAGATATTAGCCGAATGACTGGCTCTCTGACGATTAATACAAGTTTAATTGAATTGTTCATGCGATAGATTCGCTCTGGAGTCATTAGATCCGTGAAATATGCTGGCGTTTTTTCTATCGTTATTTGATTGCTGAGACTCTTTGGCATTTGATTTCTATAGTATTCTAATCCAAGTTTGTATTTCTCTGTGTTAAAGAAGTGTTGTTCTTTAACGTTAACTACAATATCTGGGTGCAGACTCAAGTACTGAAGAAGCGCCCTTGTTCCTGCTTTCCGAACACCAATGATGAGACAAGATGGAAGACGCGAACTATAAGACTCGGAAGAATGATTAACTGAAAAAGGATGTGAACTACTTTGTGCCCTTAATTTTGCACCAAGAGACATAAAGTCCTGCTTCATGCTCAACACAGCACACGACCCTGAGCATATTACAAAACAATTGAAACAAGAGTAGATAAGCACGATGAGGCTAACAACAAGGACGAACATGAAGATCAGTATTTTCCTCTTGACACTCTTCGGAACTTGATATTTGAGAGACCCTGGCCACCAGTCTTTGATGTCTGACAAACGGGTGTACTTGATTGCAGAATCAGGTAGCCATTTTGTAGAAGACCATGTTCTTTGCTCCAGGTTACCTGTCATTTTACCCTGCCTTAGTATACACATTCCTCAGAATCTGTAATAGAACAGAACACATGACTTTTAATTATAATAAATACTAGTATTTAGAGGACTTCCAAAAGAACAGAAAGCAGTTTTTGTATCAAAAGACACAAACTATAAAAGAAATAACTATAAAAGAATATAATTCTACAACTGTAATGAGATATGGTGACAGTTGACAATAACATATATTAAGGTAAGATGTCAGCATTGAAACTGCCTTCAAATATTTATAACTTCATCCTATGTCTTAAAAAAAACCCCACATTTATTGAGGTGCATTAAAATTTTATGCGGAAATTTGAAAAGACTTCATTTAATTTAGACCTTAAACATGTACATTAAGACAGGACACTTGGAATTAACAGCTGTCAACTGAAAGTGCTCGACAGCTTGAGTGAACTGTCGCACCAGGGCAGAAGTTTTCTGGAGACAGTATCCATTATCTGCGATAGGGTAATGATGCACATTGGTAATTTATTGTGACATTTCCTTTTCTTCTAACTTGTAAAACCTTTGAAATCTTGAAGACGTGTGAGGAACACTAAGACTTTATAGAGTCAACTGTCACGTTACGTTTGTCACTCGGAACACATCATACTGGAATTACAGTGTACAGATTTAACATTTTGTGCAGCGAGGTGTAACTGGCATGCCAAAAGTCATTTCCAAAATGTCTCTTTAATGGCCCTGTTTAAATACTACAGACACAGTGAGAGCCACTTTATACTTTCTTAATAGAGTCATAAGTGTTACTGATAAGCTTCAAGGTTTCATTGAACTTATAACCTGAATCTACCTCTGTGACCAGTGCAGATCAAGATCAACCTGCAAATCCATGTTGTCTAATCATAACCTGCACATGATCCTAGTCTTACCTGTGCCACCAGTGTAGATCATGATCAGACTATACATGTTCCTTCTGATCATGATCTGCACTGTTCATTGTCCAGTCAATTCTCAGTTAACAGGACAGACCAAATTGAAGAATGTACTAGTCCATCTTAGAAATTTGAAGAACAAGGGGTAAAGTTCACACACCAGCTAAAATAATTATGAGTGCTACCATTTCAGAAAACCAAGAATCAGTGTTCTTTGGCTTGTAATGAAAACCTGATTCATTTCCCATTCCTTTGATATATAAGTCATATGATTGATGCCCTGTAAGCTGTAACTTGGCAGCTTCAACAGGCTTCATATTGACCTATGATGCCATTATTTAATAACTTGAAGGCTTAATTTGACACTGATGTTAAACAGATAAATTATTATCTTACAAACTCTGCCAAACAATTACTCCAAACAAACAGAGACTTCTGTCTGCTCCCGGCAAGATATCTAGCAAGATGCATTTCAACAAATGTCTGGAATGGTTTATCTAATTAGAATTTAACGACCTTTCAACATTTGTTAGTTCACTTGACTGAATAATTTTGCTACAGGTGTAAGTAAGGTTTCAGGAACTTGGGACTTTGTTGTGCATTTAATCTAATTGTATACTAGTCTGAGCTATTAAACTTCTCTTACTGTACTTTTATGGAAAACTTTCCTCAACTTGCCGACATAACTGGAATCTAGTGGATTTGGAAGGTGGGGCCAATGTTTTATGACTTGGATAAATATTTAAAAAACTGTTTAATTCGGAACATGTGGCTAAAGCTTTGTGTCTTTGAGACATCACTGGAAGCTAGTTGATTTTAAAAGATGAGGCCAATGTTTTGGACTTGGAGACATAGCTGGAAACCCATGGATTTGGGTGGACTTGGTGTCACATAGCTGCAATCTAGTGGATTTTGTAGGTGGACCAATGCTTTAACTGCAACATTGTGGATTTGGTAGGTGGGCCAATGCTTTGGACTTGAAGTAACATAGCTACAATATAGTGGATTTGGTAGGTGGGCCAATGCTTTGGAAGCTACAATATAGTGGATTTTGTAGGCAGGCCAATTCTTTGGACTTGAAAGACATAGCTTCTACCTAGTTGATTTGTAAGGTGGGCAAATTCTTTGGACTTTGAGGCATAGCTGCAATTTAGCAGATTTGGTAGGTGGGCCAATGGTTTGGACTTTAAGACACAGCTGTAATCTAGTGGATTTGTAAGGTGGACCAATGTTTTAGACTTGGAGACATATCTGCAATCTAGTGGATTTGGAAGGTGGGCCAATGTTTTGGACTTACGGTGGATTTGTTGGCTGTTTGAGGAACAAGAAAACAATGCTTTGAACTTAGAAAGTTTTATATACACATCCATCACTTGATAATGAACATTTTGACTTTACATTTTTCAAGTTTTCTTAATCAATATCTAGTTTAACTTAATTTCTTTTACTTTTCACAAACAGTTTCTTTTGGGATCACATTACAATAAATGGAGTAATTGTAGCTCAGTGTAAAATCTGGCCATGAATCTCATTCCAGAAATATCCCAGCAATATCAATGTTTTCTCTTGACACTTGAGATCAAATTTTCTACCCTCTAATTCAATAGCCATGTATAGGTCACACGTCACAACAGTAATCTTTAGCTGACACAAAATTTCAGGGATATTTGTCAGAACAAAATAATTAACTTGGTAAATCATTTTGGAATTGGTGCAATTTCCTTTTTTGATCGACAGAGCAATTTCATAATTCATCTAAAGGTTCCATGATCCATTAAAGTTTTGATCTACAGTGTCAGGAGTAGTGCCAATAAATGCATGGAAATCACATGCAAAGACATCAAGTAAATATTTGCAGGGGAATACAATTCTGTGAAAGGAGATTGCATTTCTGGGGAAAAATTGTGATTTAACATCGGAAATCATTTTTGAATGACAGATTATCAAGAGCTCTTATCTAAGTTATAAATCATGTCTGGTTTGATATTTTTTAGGGTTTCATCAAGTGTATGAAGTGTTAATGGCTTCTTCAGATATGTATAGTTTATTTCTTAGAAAGTCTGAGAAGAGAAGACCATCACTGCTTGGGGATACATTACAGTCAAATTAGTACAGAACAGATAGGAATCTTTTGTATATACCAGGTTGTCTAACATGCTTTCATCACACATTCCCATAGTGAAAGGCTGCTAGCTACACCCTGTATCCAGGGTACCTAGTACAGATTACAGCCTTCAAAGAACCAAAAGTTTAGTTTGATCCTAAATCTGCAAGAGATTGATTGTCAACACATGTAAGTTTTGGACATTTATAATATAGCCTGTATTTGACTCTTGAGCTTTTCTCAGTTTTCACTGTTGTTTTAAAATAAGCATAAAAGTAACATTCACGGCTCAGTGCTCAAAATTTGACTATAGTTTATGATATTAAGCTTCTTGTGTTCGCGAATATTTTAAGTTGTTTTTAATAAATATATTTACAGTTTATCTATCACTTTCTCAATCAATTCATTATCATCGATGCTCTAAAAGCCAAAGAGTTTCCACATCATTGCTGGGGTTATACTCTTACAGTCAGTGTTTGGTGAAATCCTGGCAAAACAGACGCCAAAACCCCGCTCGACACCCATCCTAGGGCTCCTCAAAAACTATGTGATTGAATATACTGAAGACTAAACACTGGATTAATGAAAATAAATTATCCACTTGCAGCAGCCTCACCACATAACTAGATGATAATATATTTCATTAATTTGGCGTTCACACAGTGTCAATTATGGCTCCCGTTTGAGCTCAGACAGCACTACGACACGAAGAGTGAAAAAGTCTGATCACTATTTTCAACGATCTTGAATGTCCTATCATTGTTTAAATGTAGTCGTATACGTTCGTAACCAAGACTAGTCCTGTGGATCAGGAATGGTCTGGAGAGGTCAGCCAGACACTCCCAACAGTTAGGTGCATCCGGTAACATTCCGGAAACTCAGCTGATTTTGTCTAGTCAGATCAAAATCGTAACAATGTCCTGTGTTGTCTGTAATTTGTCCTGTGGAACAGGCATGATCTGGAGATTCTTTTATAGAACGGGACTATCACGTGAAATGGTTTTCTAACTGATGTTTTCTGTCAGTGTCAGTTCACTGTCTGGTCACTGTCGGATTGCTTTCTGGAGAATCGGGACGATGTCGGTACAGATTCGGTTGTTTTTCACCATGCGAAAGATACAAATCGGATCAGACTCCGATTGAGAACGGGATAATCGGGACGATTTAGGCTGGAAACGGCTGAATCGGGAGGCTTCCTGAACTATATCTGATTGTTGTCGTCATTAAATAAATGTTTTAACAAATTTTAATAATAAAGTTTGAATTTCAAGCCACGAATTACAGGATCTTGATCAGACTCTTGCAAAATTTTAATTGGGAATGGTCCTACCAAGGATGGCGGTAAAAATCTCAAACGTGTGACTGAGGCTAAAAGATTTCTTGTTTTGCCAGGGGTCAATCATCCTACATTTTTGGTGGTAAAGGGGGGAAATTTTGGAAAAAGTAAGTAAACAGTAAGACAACAAACAAAGAGTGACCTCAAAAAATGACATATGATCATATATATGTATGAAGCGTCTCAAGTAGCATTTATAGAAGTAAGGGGAGAACTTGCCGCAAGTTGAGCTTGAACAAAAAGGTGTTAACTATCAAGCAATTTTGCAATAGTGAGGCAATACAATGGCCTAGTACCATAAGCAAAAGAATTGTCTTTTCCTGCAGTAAATTCAATACATGAATGAAGTTAATTTCTGCTTATTTTGGTGCCAAGGGATATGACAATGGAGAGATGGCACTTCTTATTATATATTTATTGCCGTTAAATGATTACACCATCCACTTATTCCCTATAGTATCTGTAAAACACTGTCACCATGTTTCTCATATTCATGTTTATGGATGAGGCATATTTGACAAATTTAGGACACTTGCCTGAAAAGTTGAAATTGTCTTTTTCTCTCTTGGGATGCTGGAAGCATTATGATTATACACTTGTCAAAGTATTACAAACAATGCTGCAGATTCAAAAGGAATGTAAAATGGGAAAACACTTACTGCAGTACCAGCTGTGAAAGTATTCCGAAAACATGCCATATTGTCAAAAAGCTCACAAAATCATCAAAAAAAATCAGTTTGTCACACTTGAATGTGTTTATGCTGAATACTGTAATAGTTTATGTGATGTAACATTGAAAGTCTGTACCCCTCTAGCTGTTCAACTGAACATACCCATTAATAAAGAGATGGTGACAGGAGATTTGATGGCTTGCATCAGTATCATTAAGGCTGGTTGTTAGTGTAAAATGTCATGTGACTTCCCCTACTGCTTGGTGTATTAATCAGCATAATGTCTGCTTTCATTGAAAATTCAATATCAATTTTAAGCGCACTCGCCTCAGGATCCGAGGGTTCTGGGTTTGATCCCCACAAGAGTGCAAGTCTCTTTCTGTCTCTGTCTCTGTCTCTGTCTCTGTCTCTCTATCTCTCTCTCTCTCTCTCACTATGAGGTTGATTCTATATGTCGAGAGTAAATAAATTATGTATAAATTATAAATTTCATGCATTTCTTATAAAGCTGAAATATCTCACAAAATTTGAAAAAGTTCAATTTCTATGTACATTCACTTCCATAGTAGTACATACAATCACTTTTTTATCGAAGGTCTTTAGGAAATACCGTATGTGATTATCTTGAAGACTCAGGATCTTTTTCTCCTGTGGACCATACGTGGATTCCTTGGGGAACCCCTAGGGATCTTATCTGACACTTTTCATTTAAAACTGTGACTTCATTTCAAAAGAAAGGCCAGATTACCATTTATTCACACAAACAAGGGCTATAACTCATTTAAGAATGACTGAATCAATCTAGTTTCCAAGCAATCATTAATTTTTGATGAGGTTCTATGGAAGCATAGCCCTGGAGGAATTACCAGGAGTTTAGTCATAGAAGGTCAGTAACTCTGTTTAAAAACTACCAATTTTTGCTTTGTCCTAAGCACTTACAACACAGAAAAAATTATTTTATTTGTTAAATTCAGTGCATGATATTGCATGTAAATATCACATGAAATCTATAGTAATATTTGTGCACAAAACGTTATGCAAAGAAAGTTTTTGTTGTTTAACCACAATTCGTAGATGAAATTGGTCATTTATCGGCGTAAGCTGAATAAGCTGGATTTTGATCTATTTTTATGACCAATCAAATGCTTCAAATGGACGTGGGGTGAATGGAATTTGTTAACGACCCTCTTGATCACATGATCGCTTCACTGATGAATGATTTAACTGCCGATCTTTAAGAATGCATATTTAACCGCCTCCATTGATAACTTCCCAGGAAAGATTTGTTCGTACATAATACTAAAATGTACCTGGGCTCAACGCCATTGTAATTTTTTACAGATATTTCTTGTTCCTCATCAAGGATCTAAGATCTTTAATAAAGTGTAGAAATAAACATCAGCATCCCCAGAGATCTCCAGAGATCTTCCTATCATTGACAGAAAGCAACCAAATATAGTCATTCTTCTCTCATAAAGCACCTACGTAATTACCTCATTAAAAAAAATTGCACCAAAACTTATCAAAGTGAAAGTTTCTCCCAAGAAATTTCCATTTTACAATGCCTTTTATCCGCTGCATGGGAATAGTAAGACTGACTTGGAAATTAATCTTTAAAATGAAAATCCTGGTGTGTTTAAAATTGATTAGAAGAAAGTTGAAGCCGTTAATGGCAGGAAAATTGAATGTCTTGGGGTATTAATCAAGTAATTGACAATTTCACAGCAATAAATAACTGCTATTTTACCAGGCTGATAGGGAAAGCTTCAGTTTCCAATTGATGGATATATGGTAATGAATTAATTACTTTGATATTCAGGCATTTCAAAGGTTTGTTATCTTCTATCATATTCTGATACGACCCGTGAATCCAATCAGTCATGAAATGGTCCTACAAGAATTCTAGGCCTTGTGATTTTGGAGAAGATTTTTGAAGTTGTTCCTATGGAAACCTATGGAAAATAAAGTTATCCCCCCTCCCTGGGGTCATTATCAGAAAAAACAAGAGGGCCATGATGGCCCTATATTGCTCATCTTAATACAAGTCCACTTGCCTGGTGGGTGTGGTTAATTTAGACCCAAAAGGCATGATTTGAACAAAGTAGATGGAAGACCACTAGACAATATTGCATACCAAGTAGGTTTTCCAATATGTCTTCGTTAAACAAGTGACCTCCTGGGCGGGGCCAATATTGACCCTAGGGGTATGATTTGAACAAACTTTGAAGAAGTGTGATAAGCAATGCTACAAGCTAAATACATGTATATAAGCTCTAGGCCCTGTGGTTTCAGAGAAGAAGATTTTAAAAATTTTCCTGTAT
Source organism: Saxidomus purpurata (assembly GCA_022818135.1). Taxonomy (NCBI): domain Eukaryota; kingdom Metazoa; phylum Mollusca; class Bivalvia; order Venerida; family Veneridae; genus Saxidomus; species Saxidomus purpurata. The sequence continues at coordinate 23,035,644 of JAFMSR010000005.1, read as the reverse complement.
AAGCATATGCAAAATCAAGTGACCCCCTGGAGGTGTCAATTTTGACCTTGGGGGTTATAATTTGAACAATCTAGGTAGAGGTCCACTAGCCATTTCTACATGCCAAATATGTAATCTCTAGGTCTTGTGGTTTCAGAGAAGAAGATTTTTAAAGTTTTTCCCATAGAAGCCTAACTAAAACCAAGTGACCTCCCCCTGGGCGGGGTCAATTTTGACCTGGGGCTCATAATTTGAACAATCTTGGTAGAGGTCCACTAGACATTGCCACATGCTAAATATCTATGCTCTAGGCCTTGTGGTTTCAGAGAAAAAGATTTTTTAAAGTTTTTCCTATTTGTTGCCATAGCAACCAGAGTTCTACATGGAATGAAAGTCTTTGAGCAATTTTGATAGAGCTTCATGCAAAGAACATCCCTGCAAAGTTTCATCAACATTGGCCCAGTTGTTTCAGAGATGTTGTTTGAAGGAAATGAGGGACGGATGGACGGAATGCGATCCCAACAGCTCACTCTGGCACTTTGTGCCAGGTGATCTAAAAATGGTAGAGGTATTCCTATATAAGCTTATGTAAAATCAAGTGACCCCCTAAGCAGAATCAATTATGATTTTAGCACTCTTGGCAGAGGTCCGCTAGACAATGCTTCATGCTAAATATCAAATATCAAATAAAGCTGTAGGCCTTCAGATATTGGAGAAGAAGATTTTTACAGTTTTACCTTTACATTGCCATGGTAACCAGATTTCTATAATAGAATGGAATTCTTTAAACAACTTTGGTAGAGCTTCAGGCAAGGAACATCCCTGCCAGGTTTCATCAACATTGACCCAGTGGTTTCAGAGAAGGAAATAATGGACGTACACCGGACGGTATGTGGTCCTAATAGTTCACCCTGAGCATATAAAACAGTAGTAAAACATAAACAATAGTTCAGAGAAAATTGCTATCAATTAACAAATGATTTTATTTCTCTTTCTTTAACTGCTGACAAGTTTCTATATTATAAAAGAGGACATCAAACAAATACCCCTTCTACGTACATACTTACCAGGCATACACATTTATAAAAGCACAACACAGGTACAAATTGTCAAATGAATTACAATCTGGTATAATACAAGGATAACACTTTTATTTCAGAGAAGAACAGAGCCAGTTAAATAAACAACAACAAAAATATTCATTAGATCATTTTAATTTGTCATTGCAAACAAATATTGTTCCATATTTGATCATTATTGCTATAAATTCAATATAACGTATTGCAACAAAATAAACTGTACATTATAAGGTACTATAACTTTGTGAGGCTTATTCTTTTTACAATAACTGCCGATTTCTGTCTATTTTGAGTTACCTCCCTTGTGTGTTGTTATTTCTCAGATATGAAATATTGGATGACAATTTCCCAACAAAAGTAGCTAAAATTGATGCTCCCCGAACTAAGGCATACATCTGAAGGTTTCTAATTTTGTCAAAGGAAGAAAATTAAGAATGATGGCAAGGTAGAGTTATGGTTCTTTGACCATTCTTCTTAATGTCATTTACCACTGCATGAAAAATCAAGTGCAAGAAAGAGTATAATTCTTTGACACTGCACTTCTACCACTGTGTGAAATATATAGTCAGTCTGCTGAATAGTTTTGGAGTTATGCTCCAGAAAAGCACAATTTTAAATGTCAAAGGGAGATAATTGTGCAAGAAAGAGTTATCGTTCTTGGTCATTGGACTTCTTCTGTTCTGTTTAAATAAAGTTCCTCCAGTACTTCTGGAGGTATTCTCTGGCTAAGTTTCTTTTTAAACAGGAGACTATTCAAATACCAAGTTTAGGTAGAGCGAGTCAACTGACTAACCATTATATGAAGTTTCAATAAAATACCTTTCATAGTTTTAGAGTTGTTACATAATTGAAATTCAAAACAAGTGACCTTGAATACTTATAATTGCTTTCATACAATTTTCTGATAGAACATTTTGTCGAAATAACTAGAATTTTTCTGAAATTTTACTTCATTTTAAATGCCTCAATACACTTTAACATGCAAGTACCATTAAGTAGCAAGTAAACAAAAGTTCATGAGAAAGTGAAGCGGGAGCAAAAAGACCTTTTGGTGTAATCACATGTCCGCCCACTTTATCTCAACATCCAGGAGGAATCAAGTACTTCTTGTTCCAGAAGTTCAAAGTTGCTGATAAGCACTTCTGTGTAAACAAACATAATACTCACAAGCAGGCAAACACCCAAAGTCTCATATTCAACATTTTCATAATATAAAATACAATGCACTCATTATGTAATAAGCTTTTAATGACAGATTCAGCATCATGAGGATTTACCCACAGGCAGGTTATGTACCCTCAGGCATATTAATCCTCAGGTGTGGTGGAAGGGGGAATAAGCTTACAGGCAGTTTTACCCACAGGTAGCTTTACCCTTGGGTAGATTTACCCAAAGGTAGATTTACCCTCAGGTAGATTTACCCTTATGCAACTTTACCCTCAGGGTACATAATACCCTAAGGCAGTTTACCCTCAAATAGATTTACCCTCAGGCAGATTTACCTTCAGATGGATTTACCCTCAGGCAATTTACCCTCCAGTAGATTTACCCTCAGGTATATTCAATGAATGCTTTGGTAGATTTACCCTCACTATTAAAAATTCTGACTATAATGAATTCATTCTTTCAATGCAAATTTCACGACATATTTGGAGCTATTTCAAGTCAATTCATGTCTACTTACATTTACTGAATATACAACAAAACATTTTTCTAGTGACTAGAAAACAAAATGAGGTAAAAATAATTACATCTTTGATTTTCAAATGACTTAATGTATCATGGAATATAAGACAAAACTTGGTGCTTGTCGAAAAAATTGTAACAGTCATGTGTCCCTTACCAGCAAACATCGGAATTAGATCATTAACTTAGTATGTCTTGACTTCCGAGTTTCAAGTGTGTATCTGCTAGACTAAATAACTCAAGGGTTGACTGCAAGACTGTTTTTAAGTCCTTTATTTCACGGTGGGGAATCACATGATCAAAATAATCTCTAGACAAAAGTAAATATATTAAAAATGTTAAAACATAATGAAAGCCGTTCAGCTATGAATATAAAAGGTAGCCTATCTTATGACAACATGAACATATTCTAGAACTACACAGGTCTCAGTAACAGTCACCTACACTTCAAAAATAAATTAGTCCAGTGTCCTGAAGTGTAGAACACAATCAGAAGGAGACTATAATTGAGATCTGTGTTGTTGTAGAATATGTTAATGTTGCCATATGATAGGCTACATTTCATATTTAAAGATAAACAGCTTTCATTATTTTTTAACATTTTTCATAAATTTACTTTTGTTTAGAGATTATTTTGATCACGTGATTCCCCACTGTGTATTTCAAACAAGTTGAAACAGTTTAGGAGTCAACCCTCGTAATGTATTTCCTGCTAGAAAAAAAGAAGTTATTCATAGCAACAGTTGTTTGTTTGCCAAGTGACAGTTACGGTATTTGATCTGTGTAACAAAATACTGAGCATGGTGACTATATTTACATGTAATCACAATCAACTTTGGTAATGGTCTAGGGTGACACCATGGTAAAGGTGACATGATGGTAAGGGTGACACCATGGTAAAGCCGCCACTTTTGTTTTCATTCTTTTGATGGCTCCTGAACACAGTTTTGTTCCCACTGTAAAACTTCAATCATAGAGTTCCTCATTCCCCCAACCCATTGATTTTAAACCACCTCTAATAGCTTTTATGCAAATACTTGGTTTCAATACAAACTCTAAATGAGAGAAAATTGTGAACTTCATTACCAAACTTCACAAAATTTAAGATCTTTTCTCTGACATAAATAACTTATCACGGGATTCAATAAAGAAGTACTTATATAAAACCTTAGGCTATTTTGGAAAGTTTGTATGGGCCATAAAACTGCCCATTACTGGTAATAACAACTGTGGAAAGTGACCAGAAGGAGCTAACAGAGTGGACAATTGACCATTTAAGTGGCTCTTGAACTAGGTAGCAAATCATTACTTCTGAAAGTAATTGTATGGTAACTCTGGTAAATTAGGGGTTTCCTACTTTAATGGCTTTTTCATTGTTTACCAAGGAGGACAGGAAAATATATTGGCCAATTGTTCCCTCCCAATGACTATTAAAGGCCACAGAAATGAACTTTGATTTTTCTGAGCTTTTCAATCTCTATAAATTTTCAGATTACGATAGTGTTTGTTTGTTTTGTTTGCTTTTTTTTGTTTCAAATTTGTTTTTAGGGGTACTCAGTAGGATTTTACTTATGGAAGAGAACTGGGTAGACTATGGATAGACTAGATTAATATAAAGCCTGATCATAGTCTACACACAAAACGTAACCATGAAGAAACTTCGTGCCCTAGCAGTGTAAGCTGAAAGTTTTACCAATTTTTTGTTTGTTATTTTCAACTACCAAAGATTTTCTTTTTTCTTAAAAATCACAAATAATAAATTTTGAGGGTTGACAGCAGAACTGCCATAAGTCCTTCTTTGTTTCATACAAGTTACAACAGTTTTGTGGCCAACCCTCCATATATGCATTTTGCAATGTTATCAAATACTAGCAGAAATATTTCCATGATTCACCATTATTAAGAATATAAAACTGTTAGACTAATTTTTTTTGCCAAATCTATATTCCCTCCTCCCTAGTGGGGACATAAAAGAGAATGCATTTTGTAAATAGAGAATGATTCAGGAATTCACAATTTTACTTTTGATTCCACATAATTATGAATAAGAACATGAGCATTATGTTTGATTATACTATGGACACATTGATTTTGGTCACAGAAATATATAAAATTTTATTGCACCTAAATAGCTCTAATATCATTTCATAATGAGCCCCACTGTGTGAAAACCAGAATTTATATAAATTAAGAAATGAATTTTCTATTCCAAAAGCAGTTTGCAAAATTACTATGTGCGAGCACCGGGTTTTGTTTCCTTTCGAGTTTAGTCATGTATTAAACAGAGCTAGGTGTCAGCATTTTCCAACAAGAAAATAATGACAAAAGCTGTATTTTTCATCAAGTTGTCTGTGATGGAACATTTAACAGTGAATGTTCTGAATACAGGGTTGCTTGTGGTGCATACTGATTGTAATGGTCTAATTTAGGTTTCCCCACAGCGTGGCTCATATATATAATTTATAACAACCTAAACCTTGAAATAGTTTTATAATATCTACAATCATTAGGAAACATAATAAAACAAGAGGGCCATGATGGCCCTATATCGCTCACCTGAGTGAACAGAGAACAAATGCAATGCATGATCAAATCTGCATAATTCCTGATAGTAAAGACAGTAATTGTGCATTGGAACAGAGCTCTGTGAGCAATTTTGGTAGAAGACCATACAAGCAACAATCCTGGCCGAGTGGTTGAGAAGTAGATGTCGTTTAACGGTTTTTCTATTTTTAGCCTTTTAGGCCATTTTGTGCAGTGGAGTGGAATCACTGGAGCAGTTTAAAGTAGAGGACCATCGAAGGAACAATCCTGGAAAATTTGGTTTGAATTGGCTAAATGATTAAGGAGGACATGTCGTTTCACAGACAACTGAAGGCGAACGACAACGGACATCAAACAGTCACAATAGTTCACCATGAGTACTTAGGGCTCAGGAGAGCTAAAAAAATACTTTACAGGTATCTTTACCGGGTACACTAAATCTTTCATAACATATTAAGGAATTCCTTCGATTTGAGGAAAACTTACGACCTTTTGTTTAAATGATATCTTTAATATCAGGACAGGTCTTTTCTAATAGACTTATCACACCATAATAGCATTCTAATTTAGGGCTGCATGAAATCAAATTTATTTCAAAAAAAGCTTCAAGCTACATAGTACACCTTTGCAAAAGCTACAAATGCCTTCTATGAAGACGCATTTGTATACATGTACTTTATGAAAACTGCACACAGTTTTCACTCTGCTATATCACAAAATATGTTCCTCTTAAGTGCATGACGGTCAGTATGTCTCAAGACATTCTGAAAAAATATGTTCATCTAGCGAATTAGCAATTCATCTTATAATTACAACAAACAGAATGATATTACATTGTTTCAAATGTACAACAAATCACATGACTTTTTAGCTCACGGAGCCAATTCATTACTACCTATGGTAGTCAATGTTCTACCATAGGGACAACATAAACCATTATGTACACATGGTTCTTAATATTGGGACAAATAAATGCTCATTGCATCAGAGGAGGTGGGGCGGGGGCAGGGGAGGGGATGAAAAGTCTACCACTTTGTAGTACCATGGTTTAAGGGTCGAGGATTGGTACAAGGTACAGGGTTAGGGACACTCCCGGGGGAAGACCCTAACCACGAACAGGAGGATTTAGTACATTCATACCTTCATAAGTGAAGACACTAACCATTCAGGAACAAGTACTAACCATGGAAATTAATTCGCGCCCAAAGTGAAAATATTTTAACAATGCTTACAACCTTATCTTAATACTGGCAATGTTTGTCTGACAAAGACATACAACTCACAAACAGGAGAACAGAACGTGTAAGGACATGTTTTGTCCCAACATTTAGAACCATTATTCATCATAATTTTTGGTGCAAAAATTCTTTATATGTTTATTTTTATCTATTATAAGTACAAGTCTTACTACACTGCTCAAATATACAATATAGGAATTTTAAACTCAATTATAATTAGTTTTTAAAAATAATGTCAGGTTTCTAGATTCCTTAACACAATAAGGCTCTATTTTTTATAAGTTACTGACAACTTGTCAGAGACCAGTCCAATAATTACAAGACAGTTGTATATCATTTATCAATATTGCACCACCAGGGTTATCTAGCCATATGAGGCCATTTTGCTTCTGATATACTTACTATACTTTTACAATAATTATAGACTTATGTTGAGGTCAATATAGTGGACCTATGAAACAGTCAGATATTGGACAAGAACTAATATTCGAATTAAGTCTAAAATCTTATACCTCATAAAATTTAAGTCTAAAATTGGTATATCTTATACATCATAAAAAGTAGTGAAATGTGTGAAAATATAACAGAAACGACATCTTGAAAGCCGCTCAGGTCTACACATATTTTTATGGACCCGGCATGTGATCGCTAGCGGCCAATCAGGATTTAGTATGTATGATAAACATACAACATTTGCTGCTTCTGAGCTTTTCATCATTACAATGCTATATTTCTTGATTGGACTTGTCAATCTTTAAATTTGGACTGTTGCATTAGTTCACTGATGGGGTACTCGCTGAATAATTAATAACTGAGTAGTAAAAAGTGTAGATCATTATCTCCGCTGTTCACAAAGGCAGTATCCTAAACTGACACTAGCATGGTAAGGGGTAAATTTTGAAGTTTTGCAAGTTTGCTAAGATTGCATTCGCGAATGCATGATCAGGCAATTTTTGTACATTGCTCAAAACTATTATGACATGAATACTGTACAAGACGTCTTAAAAAGCTCACAGTTTATATACAAAAATACTCTTACTAGTATCACAAATAAAGAGTTTTTGCACCGGGTTAATAACTTACAGGGGGGGGTCATTCAGCCATCGTTATCAAGAACATTTTACAAGTGACAAACATGTAGACAGGCTAAATAAAATTAATGAAAAGTCTGTCTGGCTCCAGCTGAGTAAATTTTTTTGTCTTTGGTATCAAAAGGCTAAATATATTCTGCATATAATACTGTCGAAACCTGTGATGAGGGACACCTTAATTCAGCAGTCCACATGCAAGGTCAGGAGTCTGGTAATGGATGCCCACATGATATCACCATGTACTATCCACACCAAACTGGATTTACAGAGACTTATTTCCAGAGCAGATACACCAAAAATTAAGTAACATGCGCTTTTACACACACAGAAAATGTAAAATTAATGATGAAATAAAATTGAGTACGATTTTTTGTTTTGGTTTTAAAGCCTGTGGTCAGACAAATCATTAATTCTTTTCAGTCTTATTGCATAATGTGGTAAGAATCATATTTGGTCAGTAGCTTAGGTTGCTAGGCCAGTCAATTATGTGACCTAATCAATGACTTAACTTTAGGCCTGGAACAGCCAATCTCATTTTTTTGATATTTTAGCAATGCTTTCCACAATCCTCATGTTTCCTTTGGAAACCAAACAAAAATTCAGAGCTGCAATGGCTTTCTATGAATATCACTAACACTTTCCAAGGGAGAGAACCTGAAACATTAGTTATCTCCCTTAGTAACTTTAGCACTAGCATTGCACAAGAACACCATCATTTTCTCTGGCCATATCTAATACTATTTTGTCTTTGTTTCAGTCAACTCGTACCTTTACTGCCTTTATCCAATTTATTTCCACTGTCCTTCCAGCAAACTCCATTAATCCCAATCAAATTCTTGACCAATCATGGCAAATAGTTTCCGATTGTAGGGACGATAGAAATTATTCAATTTCCTTTTGACCAACGGGTCAATATCAGGATGTTTTCTTCCTTTCTGAGCACCAAGACAATGTTGATTATTCCCTGATTTCATACAGTAAAACCCACGTGTCTCATTAAAGTACACATTTTGTTCGGTTATCAAATGATCCAATCCCAAGAATGTTTCAACTTTTTTAATTTCCTCTAAAGGATTCACTATCAAATTATCCCCGTTCACGATATGAATCTGGTGTTTACGGAAATACAACAACCACTGTGTCAAATGATAATAATACATGCTTATTCTAACAGCTTTATATCCTGTATTTACTCTTCCTGTTCGCTTGTCAATCACAATTTTTTCGAAAGGTTCGAAGGACTTATTCCGCTCCAGTTTATTCTCGTAAACTTGGGAATAGTCTGATATTACCCGAGTGGTAGGATGTCTGAATAATACGATCAGTTTTGTGGAGCTGTTGAATCTAAAAATCCGCTCTGGTGCACTTTCAGAAATAAAATATCTCGGAGTTTTCTCTATGGTGATATCATTTGACAGAGAGAATGGCATGTATTTCCTATACCATTCATATCCATTATCATAGTTTTCATCTTTATTAAAAAAGTGCATTTCCATATCTGCTATTTTTATATTTGGATGGAGATCAAGGAATTCTAGTAAAGCTCTTGTACCACACTTTCTCACGCCTATAATAATACACTGTGGAAGCCTCTTCTCTAAGCCCTCTTGCCTCAGTCTTTCAATTCTTGCTTCTGGGTCCTCTAGAAGCTTTCTTAATCCATATCCTTCATTTGAATCATCATAGTCATCCAGACGCAGGTTAGAATCAAGCATTTTCCAAACATGACCATTAAAGGTCAAGGTCACACACAAGAACAGCAGGAATGATGTGGAGATGATCCAAATATGTATCTGACCCCTTCTAGGCCATCCCATCTTAGTGCGTGCAGGTAACCATGGCAACTTGAATGACAATGACATACTCAATGACTTGAGAAGGTCCATCCTAGCTGTCAAGACTTGGATTAACCACTGTCGTCAGTAACATCTTTTCAGCTCTCTTGACTTTGAAAATTCTGAAAATAGATTATATTGTAGACATTAGATTAAGTGTGCAGCTAAATATGTCCCCGTAGTATGATATTTAACATAAATCAGGTCTCTATTATTATACTGCTACCACCAGTCAGTTCCCTTCAAAGCATAAAAACAGGAGGAATCCATAAGCTGGAAGCAATATTTCTCTCACACAGTTAGACTTCTACACACTGGGAATTCAGGACTATAATTGCACATTTTCCAGGGAAATCATTTACCAACATGGAGGTAGGAAGATCATAATACTAAAGTCAGATTGGTGAAAGGTTTAAATTTTAGCTGTAATGTAAACTGGGGTGTGTCAAAGTCGCAGGCAAGATTATGATATAATCTCCTGAAATTTAAACATAAATATACCATACTGACATTTCAAGAACTGTCATCGTCAATTTAACGCTTGCATAATGAACCTAAGTCTGTAAGCAAGTAGGTATTCTTTTGTTTTATTACACTATGCAATGACAGAATAAATAGGTAGCCGACAGCAAGATCTATCTGTTCTTTCATCTTCCTCCTAATGAATATATAGTGTTATTTGAGTGACTTCACTCAAGGTCTTTCAAAAAGTATGGTCCGGAAACGAGAGTAATACGATAAATAACTTGCCTCGGATCACGTGACAAACATCCGGGTACCCGCCATTTTGGAAAAAGAAAGAAATTGTTGATACTTTATATCTACGTATATCTCGATATTTTACCAATCAATTTGACCAACAAAGTGATCCTTAATACAATATATGCATTCCCTTATCATTACATAATATTATATTTTACCGATGTTTCGTTTTAGGTGGATTTACGCATTGGAAAGTTGACCTCATACCAACGGGTTTTTTCACAAATGACCAAAAGCCGAAAACCGACCTAATTTTAGCGCTTCTTTCCTACTTGCATGGTGTTCATGGGATTGATGTAACATCTTTTTCTCATAGATTTAAGTCTAATGTGCGTCTGTTATGTCTTAGATTTTCGTATTTCACCCGTAATTTAATTTTCTGGGACGGTTAGATCCGTTCAAAATCTAAAAATGGCGTCAATGGTGATTTTTTTTCGCGATACGGTGATATTTTGTGCACAGGTTTTCACTATATATTTAGGGTCAAATGATGGAAAATTGCTAATTAAAATGTAAATTAAGAGTTATTTTTGAACGGATATGAATTAGATTTTCGTTTTTTTATTTTATAACATAATAACGTACAGTTTTGTAAGACCAGTATCGCGAGTCAAATTACCATCCCAAGACGGAATAGCATGGACCGTGTTTAACTCGCGTTAAAGATAAAAGTTAATTATATATAGAGGTTTTAATTTCACAGTTTTACAGAAAATTTCATCAGCTTTCCAATTATACCATTTTTTAAATTAAATGTGGTATTTAAATGACACAATGACGGGCAGTTTTGCATACAACTATCGGACAAATACCAGTTTACTCGCTCGGCGTGATAAATGCACGGCGTGATAAACGCTTCCAGGCGAGACAAGATTATCAGTACGATAAGACATTTATAGAGGGCGTTTCCGGACCATACTATTTGAAAGACCTTGCTTCACTGTACAGCATGGTAGGTGCATTCGAAACTAGTCGTTACTGACATGATCTCGATCCGCATGAACTGCAGAATTTGTCATTCTGGTACAACTCAAGGACCATGGCATTTCTTAAAATAATTTTCACACTTCTTTGTTGGTGGCAACTTAAAAGTCAATTAAAAGTAGGATGTTAGCAGTTCTATATTTTGAACACATCATGAGAATTACTTGGGTTGTTGTCTGATTTGCTGGCATATCTGTAATTCTAACACCACATGAGAATCACTTCAGTGTCCCACACTGGCTGGCAGAATTATATTTTTAAAGCATCATGAAAATCAAATTTACACTAGCCAGTAGAATTGATTGCCTGTAAAGGAGTTATTATTTGTAACATTAACACTAAATAATAGCCACAAAAGCTTTTTGTGTGATTAAATTAATGTGAAAATACATGAAAATTACAATGAAGTTTTGGTCAAGTGTTTTCAAGTTACTGATAATAAAAACTCAATGACAAGATGATATTTTAGGATGAAGTTGGTATAACCTTTTTTCAGAGAAACCTTCAGGAGTGTCCTCCAGCATCCTGTTTGCAGGGATCCTGTTTTTTTTAGGTTTTTTTTTTACCAGTATCTTAAGTGTGGTATTTTTGTGTGATAATTTTCTTTTTTACAAGCTGGGGAAATAAAATCAAGTTCTGTAAAAAAAAAAAAATTAAATAATTAATTAAAGCGTTTTCAATATTATTACAATGTTCAAAAGAAGTTCAATTCTGAGCCTACATTTTTATAAGTGAAATGTATTTTTTTGGCCATTATGCTGGCATTTCTATGAAAACCTGATTCAGATGCAAACTGCGTAAGAAGTGTAAAAAATGTTCTTTTCACACAGCTAGGCTCATCCTATTGAGCATCTGAATTAAACAGTAGGAAATACAGAGATAGAAAAGGTGTGTACTGTACTTGTAAAGGTCACGCATGATGTAAGATCTCACAAAGCGCGGCTCAGTTAATTAGCATGCATGCAGCAAAATAACAATGCTAATTTTTATACAGGAAGAGTAAAATGGTTACACCCTACCTGAAATATAAACTTGCGAGGATAATTTAGGACAGAAAAAGCTATTCAGTGCATTTATAAGAAAGTAATTTAACTTGTTTAATATTAATGAACAATAATCCATTGTGACATCCTGGCATACAGATGACACCTTTTATAGCTTAAAGTCCAAAACAAACACTTCATTTGCAAGACACTTTAATCCGCGGTTTTCAAAACACACTTCAGAAGCACTTTAGAAAGCAACAGTATAAAAGCGTTATTAAACAAAATTCAATAATGCCTAAAAAAGTTCTATTCAACTAGAGTGCCATCTTTGAAACATATTGTCACAAAGCCAGTGATCAAAACTGACACTTTTACAAAGACTTCATATTTCATCCATTATCAAATATTTTCAGATTAAAGTCCAATAAATTGGTTTTGTTTCGCTTTCATATAAAGAAATCAACTGATCTAGCTATATTGTTCAACTGTTTAAAGCCCAAGGATCACTAAAAGTAACAATAATTATTACTCATAATGTTTTAGTTACCAACAAAGATATTGACCTTTATTTATACAAAAATGTTGCTAATGAAATACATGTTATAAATTAGAGCAGCATTTTTTTTAATGATATTGCGAAAAATAAGGTATGCTATCTCTGAACACTTTTTCAAGAAGAAAAGCCATGAATATGAAAGAAATGCATACATCAACATTTTTTTTTAGTGTTTCAAACATGGTTAATTATTCTATCCCAGAAAATTAAAAATGAAACTTGGGCTTTTTAAGTTTGATTTCCGGGGAGGTAATTAACAAATAAAGTTGAGGTGACTTGACAAGTGGTCACATGAAGCAGGTGGCATGAATACAGGTATATTTACCTTAAAGCTGGCTGTTCTAAGGCTGTAAAGGTAACAAGGCAGGCTGCTTTAAGCAATCAAGTACTTATTGCAGGTGCCTGCTGCACACAGGTAAAAGTGCTGAATTCTTACAATTCATAGTTAAGATTCTGAATAGAAATAACAACAATTTTAACTCGAACTGATCTTTTATACAGAAATGTCAGAAAATGAACTAAGATGAACCAAAAATCTAGCTTTCATAAACAAGTATACTTATAATCGACCATAATGGAACTCAGTTATCAACAGAAACCCGGCTCCCTGACTGATTCCACCTCCTATTTCTATTGATACAAATTATCTTTACTTTCAGGATTTTTTCTTTTCATAAAATACACTTTTTGCACCAACGAAATCCTTGAGCATCTTGGTCATAAAACTGAGGGTTTTCACATTTACGAGAAAACCTAACTAAATCAATGTGACATTTTGGAAAATATTAGGTCCCCCCAGGGTCTTCTACTAAAGCTTTTATGGTATGTATAGTAAGAAATGATGTTAAGCAACTTGATCATGTCATGAAATCCTGTCGTTCATTACACATGACAGTATAATCTAACTGGCTGTGTTACATATACCATGTGGGTAATTAATAGCTCATTTTGGACAATTTTGTAATTGATTATCCCTAAAAAATGACCCATAATGTTAGTTCTGCTGATCATGTGGTTGCCGATATATGTACAAAGCTGCAAGTTTGTCTTCTGCTTAATTTACATTCAGGCATGAAGTTTTTACACCTGATTTCTGTGCCAATTAATCCAGCAGAACATAATGAACATCCAGAGTGCAAATTTGAGAATACTGTGTTTACTGAAATTCAATCAATTAAAGACTGATAATTGCAATGTCTGTACATTAAGTAAACAGGTGAAAGCCAAGAGCAATTAAGCTGCGTCATTATCATGAAGTTGTCCAATAATCATTAAAAAAGTTCAAGTCGTCTACAATGTATTTATAGTAACTGTTGTTCTTCATTTCTGTTTGTATTTAAAACACTTTTGTAAGTCCAAAATTTGTGTACTTAAATCTTTGTATGACTTAACTCTTGCTCAATTCTTGTTTCTTTTGTGTATTTAAATCTTTGTGAGACATTTCTTGCTCCTTTTATGTATTTAAATGTAACTGCAATCTTTCTATAATTGCTACATTAAAAAAATTAACAAAATTTATATTCTTTGCCTTCATTTGATTTGTAATTCACCGTCATAAATAAAACATTTGCTGCTTATAAGCAACGGAAAATAACTTGCATATGATTATATAATTTACATAGAAGATAATTGTTGGTACATGTATCTGTGCAATATTACATTATAGTTTCACCAAGACGTGGGTATCAAAAGTGATATTTTCCCAGTGGTGCAGCCACCAGTAAAATAACTACAATTGGTGTTCACAAGTGAAATTATCATGACATGACATCAATATCAGCAATTTCGCAGTGAACAGGGTGTTTATCAGAAAATAATCTACAGTTATATTTCATAAATTATCGAAAACATAAGATAAAGCCATGAATCAGCATTAAATTTGTAACCAGCACATCAACATACCCTGTTTTGTAAAGCTGCAAAACATGTCAGTTTCATGTTCTGTTTTGTATAATTAATTATTTCACCATTATGTAGTATTGTCTATTTAAGGTAGCGGAATTTGTACAAGATATTTCAATACACCTATCCTCAAGGGGTATTTAGAATGACTTGCTCTTGAAAATGGTTTACAGAATATTCATTCATCTGAATTGAAACTGCCAACACAGAATCAATGTGAAAATCTATTTCAAAACTCGGCTGGTCACTATGGACATTTCCACTGGGTATAATCCACATTTTAAAGCCAGCCAGCCAAAAGACTCATTTGAATTTTTCAGTATTAGCTTTATAAGATGGATTTTGACCTACTTTTTTACCAATGAAATGTTAGGAATGAAAGCGCGGTGAATGAACTGAAATATTTTGATTCCAGGTTTTCTCCTCTGAGGCGTCTGTATTTTTTTTGTTCTTTTAAAGATATATTGTGTACTGAAGATATACACTACCAGTAAAGGGTTTTTCTAAAACAGTTTTATAGAACCTCTTTTGATTTAGACTCTACTTAATCTTTGGAAGAGCCAGCCAACAGCAGTATACTCAATGCAGAGTTGGAAAATGAATATGATCTATCAAAAGTATTCAACTATGCATACTATAGCAATGTATGTGTTTCTCGGTTGTATTCAAATGGCATTTTCCTAAATTACACACTAATCATTCACCATGATCGTTGGCTTTAAAAAGTACAGATTGCTCTCAACTAGGACTGTCATATGCTTGATGATAACAATTTTTGTAACTTATTAGTAGATTATATAATGTCATTATGAGATTGACTGCAAACAAGAGGGCCAAGATGGCCCTTTATCACTAACCTGGCTACCACTGGCTATAATACAAGGTCAACCATGGTGTTGCAGAAAGGGTAAAAATTGACCTTGGGTCCTGATTTGGACAATCTATGGAGTGGTCCACTACATAATGCTTCATTTCAAATACCAGGCCCTGTGTTTTAAGAAAAGGTTTTTAAAGTTTTCCCTATAATTAAGTCTATGGGAACCAAGTGACCCCCCAACCTCCTACTCAGAGAAGTTTAAAATCCAACCAAACTTTTACTTAACTACTTCTGTAGCAATTCAAAGATTACAAAATTCTTAAATCTGTCAGAAAGAAATTTCACTGTATGATGTCGGTTGACATGACAGAATTGCTCGAACTGACGGATCTCGCCGAACAAATTTTTAGGTTGCAAATTATTTCTTGCATACCAGATCGGGAAATATGCAATTTTTACACCCCCCTACCAGTGTAAGTCAAATGACATCAGCTAGAAACTACTTATATGAACCCAATGCGTAAATTTATGTGCTACAACAAAAAATTTGTGCTTAAGGTATATTAATTGTAGAATATGGCTGTAGGTGCGGAATGGAATAAACGGCTCTCGGGTAAGGATCATGCTCAATGCGGTCTATCTTTTTAAAACATATTTCTTGTTACATATTTTCTGCTTTGTAAAAACAATGGGAAAAAACACAATTTTTTATAATGAGAGACAACCTTGCTTAAATTCTACAATAATTTGACTTGTCAGTCTTTCTTTTGGTAGTACAGTAAACCTCATAATATATTATATTATAACGACTCCAGATAAAGTGAAATCTGGATATAAAGAACAAATTTTCTCAACTAGAATTTTTTTCTCTAATTATTTTATATGAAAATGTGATATGGATTTAACAAACTATGGATATAAGGAACAAATTAAAATTGTTCCAAGGTGTTTGTTATAAACAGAGTATACTGTACAATTAAATATTCAGCAGAAAGTTGTTGACTGAATAGCATACAGTGCAGATTATGATCAGACTGGTCATTGTACTAGTCACAGTTTCTGTATAAAGTAAATTTTACCTTGAGTAAGCTGGATTTTTACACCCTGTAATGGTATTTTATCAAACAAAGTCCTGAACAGTTGTTACATAATATTTGTATATCAAAATTAGAAAAAATAATCCACCGTTCCTTTAATTTACATTAACACTATCACAGTCATAATCTTATGTAATCTTCAGGGTATTTTATCCAAAATTATCTTGTCTATTTAAATCTCTGATACTAAATTAAACATTACTCAATATGTGAAACGATGTGAAGAATATAAATCTCCTTGTAGATGAGTTCAAGTATAACAATGAGTTAAACAGGATAGACAAACGGAAAATAATTTAATTGTTTCTTGTCTAATGTCTATACAAATTGCAGACTGATAAAATACTAAGCAAGAATCATTTGCAGGTCAGATTGACCTTTCTTTTACCTTTTTACATTAAAAAAAAAGTTTTTATTCCAACGTTATTAAGTCACACAAACTGCAGAGGGTTATAAATACAGTTTTTCTCTTTTTATACAGTGTTGCCTTTTTTTGCAAAAAGTTTTTAATCCACACTCCTTAATTTTTATGGTTAAATCTAATACTTAAACAGTACGTGTCACAATAGTACTTATCATGATCCTGTACAAACATTAAGGAGTTTGAATAATTCCTAAGAACATCCTATTAGTCATACACTCCTGATAATTTTATTTAAGATCTACTTCATGAAAAAAACAAAAACCTCTTAACTGCATTTAGAACTTGGATTTCCTTCAAGCTGAAAACCCTCTTACAAAATGACATCATACAATAACGGATTTCTTTCAGCGAAAAAAAAAACTCCACCCAAAATACAAACTTGGTGTACAATCTTTCAATTTTTCCATAACATGTAACTGCAAACTACAAACTTTATAATTAATAAGCTCTCAAAAATATACAATTAATATTATGTCTGATCACGTCAGGAATAATGTAATGTAATATTTAGATACGTTTAACATTGCAACATGGTAGAATTTTCATGTATAATTATTCAAGGCCCCACCTTGTGTTCTTTGTTGACAGGTGGTATTTATTCACAGGTATTTCTCCTATAGCGAAACAGATTGCACACATTTTTTGTCCCCTCTGGTCTTATATCACAATATAACCTTTATTCAGAGGTGGTCTTTGAAACAGGGTTTTCAGTACAGTCAAAACTGTCTCAATCTGCCAATCAAGACAGATGACTTCACAAAACAGGTGACCACCGACAGAGGATCGACCGTATAAATAGAATAGTTTTTGAAATAACAGTCAACATTTCTTCTGTTTTTTGTTTGTTTGTTTTCGTAAATAGAAAATATGTTTGGCTGTTCGTAGCGGCTAATGGTTTTCCAGTGAAACAGAAACAATGGTTTCTTTATATGCAAAATAATTTTCCTTATAATTAATTTAAAATACATGCATATCATATTTCTTTAAAAGCAAAAATGTCAGTTTAACTTTAAACAAATCAATTTTCATTTGTTCATTTTTGTGTGACATGTAAAATTATTAACCTGTTTTATTTGATTTTAAAACAAGGCTAACAACTGCATAAGCTCTTAGATTATACTAAAAGTGACTTCTCTTTAAGATAAAGTAATTGCTTCTAATCATTTGCAGGCTACTCATCTGAGGATAGAGGCCCTGTTTAACTTTGGAAACTGGTCATCTGAGGATAGAGGCCCCTGTTGAACCTTGGTAACTGGTCACCTGAGGATAGAAACTCCTGTTGAACCCTGGTTACTGGTCACCTGAGGATAGAGGCCCCTCTTATACCTGGGTTACTGTTCACCTGAGGATAGAGGCCCTGTTAAACCTTGGTTACTGGTCATCTGAGGATAGAGGCCCCTCTTATACCTGGGTTACTGGTCATCTGAGGATAGAGGTCCCTGTTGAACCTTGGTTACTGGTCATCTGAGGATAGAGGCCCCTCTTATACCTTGGTTACTGGTCATCTGAGGATAGAGGCCCCTGTTAAACTTTGGAAACTGGTCATCTGAGGATAGAGGCCCCTCTTATACCTGGGTTACTGGTCATCTGAGGATAGAGGTCCCTGTTGAACCTTGGTTACTGGTCATCTGAGGATAGAGGCCCCTCTTATACCTGGGTTACTGGTCACCTAAGGATAGAGGCCCCTGTTGAACCTTGGCTGGTTACTGGTCACCTGAGGATACAGGCCCCTGTTGAACCTTGGTTACTGTTCATCTGAGGATAGTGGCCCCTGTTGAACCTTAGTTACTGGTCACCTGAGTATAAAGGCCCCTGTTGAACCTTGGTTACTGGTCACCTGATGATAGAGACCCCTGTTTAACCTTGGTTACTGGTCACCTGAGGATAGAGAACCCATTGAACATTGGTTACTGGTCACCAGAGGATAGAGGCCCCTGTTTAACCTGGATTACTGGTCACCTGCTTTAAGCACCCACCAACTATAAGCAGTAATTTAACTGGTGTAATCTAGCAATTACCCATTTACATGTATATTACAGGCATCATAGCAGGCCACTTGTGATTTATCCTTTGGCAGGTTTAACTACTTTAACCCAGAACAAAGTTACAAATGATTGGCTTACTACCTTTACAATGAATGAATTCTAAGATCTATGAAATTCAAATACCTAATTAGCTAATACACAGCTGATACAATTAACTTTTACTGCTCATTATTTACAATTAATGACTATTTAACATTTACAAGAGGATCCCAGGTGCACTATCCAGTGTGCTTTATACTGACTTCAATTTCTTTCCATCTTATTTTATTGCCACTGTTTCAACAGTATTTCGGTTATGTGCAGGTGGTCAGTTAGACTGTAGGTTAGTTAGACAGGTGGTCAGGTAGACTGGCGGTTAGTTTACCCTCAGAAGATCCATCGAGCCTCTGTTAGAGACTGCAAACCTTCTCATATACAGACTCAGGCCAGTAAAGCACGGGGCTCGAACCCATAGTCTTTTTTGTCATACAAGATATGGTATAATTATGAAGTGACAGGGCACTCACTGTTCTATCAATGACCCAACTGTACAAATCAGTTATTCAAAAGGTACTACATGTACAAGCAGTTGCAAGACCAGTATCATCATCAGGGGCTCGGCATGTGCTGCTGTCCAAGGTAAGTCTATTTGTAGTATATTTCAGTATAAACAAAGAATGTACCATGTACCTGCCAAAAAAATATCAAGCAAATCTATGCTTTCTATTTCCTACAAGATGAAATATTACCCCCTATGGGGAATGTCTCCAGCAAAATTAATATGGCTATCATCTTACTGCGTTATCACTGAAGTTGAAAATAGGCCCATTATTGCCACTTCATTATTTTTGTTTGTTCATTAAATTTCAATTATATAACAGAAGCTATCTACTATGAAAGGTCTTAACCAGCACTGACAACTTCACTGTCACTTATTCAAACAGCAAGGAATCACTTATTCAAATAGACAGGACTCACTTATTCAAACAGCAAGGAATCACTTATTCAAATAGATTATAGAACTCTGATTTATTCAAACAGCAAGGAATCACTAATATTCAAATAGATAGGAATCACTTATTCAAACAGCAAGGAATCACTTATTCAAATAGAAAGGACTCACTTATTCAAACAGCAAGGAATCACTTACTCAAAACGATAGGACTCACTTTTTCAAACAGCAAGGAATCACTAATATTCAAATAGATAGGACTCACCTAATTATTCAAACAGCAAGGAATCAATTATTCAAATAGATTATAGAACTCTGATTTATTCAAACAGCAAGGAATCACTCATTCAAATAGATAGGACTCACTTATTTAAACAGCAAGGAATCACTTATTCAGATAGATTATAGATCTCTGACTTATTCAAACAGCCAAGAAGCACATTAGACATCACTTATTCAAACAGACAGGATGCACTTGCATGTTTAAACATATAGGCATCACTTATTCAAATGGCTCTGGATGCACTTATTTAAATGGCTACAAAAATGTCACAACACAGAAGTTAATCACTTTTCCATCTCTTATACAGTAGAAGTTTGGCTGTCTGCTCTTTTAGTGTATTTAAAAATACAATGATAATTGCCAAGAAGTACATTATATGCTACAGTTTGATTACTTTTGTTTATCTATATAATCTGCATAACAATTTATAGCAGCTCATACAAACAATATAGATACAAATTACAAACACTTTAGGGCTGCAGATGCTTCTGTACACTGCACCAAAGAGTGATCTTTGACCCGAGGTCCAGCAGAGGGGATACACATCTAGAGCTTTAGCCTTATTCATTATATTATAACATAAATCATATTTATTAAGTGCTTACTTTGTAATATGATATAGTATTTCATTATGATACAGCATTCTGTGGTAATTGTTTGAGTGGAAAAGTAAATAGGACTACTATAAGAAAACTAGCTTGCACCTGGACGGTTAATTATCCGCCAGACTTCTGTAGGACAGCTGCACAAGTGTATCAGTGACTGGTGACTGTTGGCAAGACTGATCTAAATTCTCTGCTATGGCTGCCTTGCTTGTTTGGTTCGAAAATCAGGTTCTGAACAATAATTATCTATAATTTTTACCTTATTTGTGAGAATCTGATAACAATGTACATGTGTATGTGCATGTGGAGGTGGGAATGTAAAGTCAACATATGCGCCGACACGTACAACTCAATTCTTAGTCAAATCACCTTGGCAATTGTCTACAGAAATCGTCTTGTATAAAGATCAGCTAATACTCTAAGCAGGGCTTTGATAATCTTCGGTTTTTCGGTTCTGGACCGAATTTCGACTTCAAAAACTGTATATACAATTATTATACAGATGAATGTGCATTGTTTGAGATATTTATCTGAGACTTGTTGCACATGCGAAATAAATTATGCCATTTTATTAAAAGAAAATAACTTGTATACAAAACATATAGTCCAAAATTTATCGTAACAACAATTTCGAGTCTTTCTGTATTTCATCGGAAATTGGTGGCTTAAAACTGCTGATTGCTTACTTTAGCGCTGCTGATGTTGCGCTTATTCAAGTACGCGCTAGTAATTCGAAACCACTCAGTTCATGGTGTTTCAACAGTTTGTGCTAAAATTTAGCAGTGCTAATATAAGTACACTTACAACAGTACACTCAATAGTAATAATGTATAACCCTTACACAACAAATACGCTGACTGCCCATTGATCCTGATATATACATACTAACTGATCTGAGTCTACTGGGCACTTTCACTAGTGAGTGTTCGACAGATTTTTAAGTGAAGAACTCAACATCCTTTTGGCATAAAAAAATAGGGGGCAAATCACTATGCGGTGTATTCATACTCTTATAGTTACATAAGAGGTCTACTTTCCATGGTTAACCCAGTAGATTCAATTGCTTGTCAGCACCAATTGATTCTTTGGCTATGAACACAACCTGTCAGTCAGGAGCGTCACATGATCTCCTATTAACCATGACTAATTTTCTAATTGAAATAAAAGTCTGACCAGGCCCCGCCATACAGACAGCGCCTTGGAAAAGAAAATATATCCCATACAAGACAAGCTCTGAAAATTGATAATAAATGCCATTCAAATCGGCACAGTCAATCTGGCCTGTCAGACTGGGAATCTACAGTTACTTCAGCGGAGCTTTCTTCTGTAAAATATATTGATCTAGCCATTCCCCTAATGTTTAACCTGATAGTTTCATTCCCGTCAATGTCTACACTGAGTTAAGAAAACATTTTCCCGTTCTGACAATGCTTTTACCAAAAGTCGAAGTTATTCGCTATGAATGAGTATTGGTTACTGTGCCAGTCTGAGGTAATAAATGTCACTGCTGGTAAGACTGGTCACCATTCTCTCCCCCCCCACCCCAAGGGCATGTCATCCTGTAATGAAATGAAATATATATGGTACATGTATAATAAATAAACTTCTTCAAACTCAACAGACAGGGACATGTGACCTTTAAAACAGCAGACATTTTCATTATAAAAGCTCAAGTCATCTGAGACTATAAACAATGGTTTAGACATTTTTATGCTTATAAAACCTAAGCACTGAAAAAGATGCATAACCCACATGTGTCTTGACTAAGTGGGACATTGAATTCATACTGATGGAAGTTTGATGAGACAAGACAATTCAAATAAAGCCTCCCCACACCCCCATCCTTAGGCGAACTAATGTCAGTGGGGTCATCCCATAACTACAGCAATGTACAGCACAGCTACACAGCTTTGATACCTAAGTATACATAACAAAAGTTTGCAGTGTAATATACTTATTTTTTTCCTGAATATCTCAGTTGCTTTTTTTGAACACTTTCAAAAATAAAACCTATGTAAGCCTTATCTCACATTGACAGCCAACCGCCTCATTGGCCATATTTTAATTAAAACACCTCTATTTTATATTTGAATACACCTCTTTTTTCAATTCAATACTCCACCTTTATTTTTCTAATTAAATACACCTTTATTTTTTTAATTTAATGCACCTCTATTCCTTTAAATTAATACACCTCTATATTTTTTTATTAAATACACCTCTTTTTTTTAATTCAATACTCCTGTATTTTTTAATTCAATACACCTGTATCTTTAAGTTTATCAAATACACCTGTATTTTCTAATCAAATACACCTCTTTTAATTAATCAGGCGACAACTTTACATGACCATTCTTGGCGAGTCCCCTGACTGGCTGCTTCAGTCTGGTACGACTGTATCATATGACAATAAATATGTACTCTTTTCACTTGAAATTCTAGAGGTACATTTTTCAACAAACATCCTTTTCTCAAATGTCAGGGGCCTTGACAGCTTATATCTTTCTATCTCATCTACTTACAACCATGTGACATATATTGCATGAAATTCTTTATGACATTAAATTTCATAATAATAATTTTATGTTACATTTTTATCAGGAAATTTTTTATTAACTTACAGATAATACACAAAAAGATTTGCATCGCATTTCAGCGTGAATTTCGATTTTGCCATGGGAACTTATAAAAGTAAAATTGCATTGTCATTTTACATTTTTGTGTGTCATATATTAGTACAGATTATCAAAATGAATCCTCACTTTGCTTTTAAATATTAAAACGGTTTTTATAGAAACTCAGGTATGCGAGTAGGGAATTTTATCATAATTTTACAACTTCAGACATTGTATAAACTAGTCTCTTCTATGATATGTAATGATTGTGCTTTGGCAACTAGTGGCTGGCAAAATTGAAATTATCTCTTTTTTTTAAGAAACTTACATAATTATGAAATGACTATTTTCCATCTTTAAATATCAATACTTTTTATTTACATATTATTTTTTACTGATTTTATTGCACAATCTTTATCTTCAAAAACTGACAAAATGACAAATGATAAAATCTGAATCATAAATACTAGCTAGAACCAAAATATCAACCATCAACTATAATGACATGTTCACAAACCTGATTTCAATTAAGAAACACTTATTTCCCAACGTTTTCTCGAAATAATATTTAGTTAGTTTTCATTCCAAAATCATCACATTATATACTGTAAAAACAATTAAGTGTACGTACTCTAAAGCCGGGAGCTATCTATCTCACCAAGGTTTGCGCAATCAACCACATTTTCGTATTATCTCCGTATTTATTAAACCAATCTCTACCACAGCCATAAAACACAAATTGCATTTTCGGTATTCATGAATATTTCAACAAGCAAATCTTTTCTTTGTTCAATATACAGTCTACTAACAAAAACTGTAGGCAATTCTATGATTAATATTCATTAACACCATCAGCATTGGCAACGGAGAATGGCATTCAGACCTTAGACTTTACTTTTATACTAATTTGAGATTATCTGCCTTTTTTGCAACACACTTCACTCCCTTAGCTGTCCAAACTATTAATTTAAGTAGATGATTGGGCCGAGGTCAGCAGATAACAGCACCAAATTACTGCTTGAAGTTCAAATAAATTAAAACATAAACATCTGGCCTGGTCACTGTCACTGAGAGTGTACATCCAATTAAAAACCAAAACTCCCACCGAAAAACCATTGAAACAATTATTAGGAGCAACTCTATGGATTGAATGCTGGAGCTGCCTTCTATATATGCAGTGCACTTTCCAGGTTGTTTTGTTAGCAGTAACTTTATGTTCTGTGCATTTCTAAAGTGGTTCAGTAGTTACAGCAGTATATCCTAGACATGTATCATTAAATAATGTCATTATATTATGTACATTTTCTATGTTGTTCTTTAAGTCCAGACAGGTTAAATTGTCCTGTGCATATATTATTTATTGCAATTCATATCTCAATATGTTAATTAGGTGCAGCTCTGATGTTCCATACAACATCCTGATAAATGAGCAACTTTTGACAGATACAGGTAAAGGTACAACGCTTAGTGATTTAACGAAAATTTGACAATGATCGGCAGTGGGTATTGTTTATGGCTACTGCACACATCTACAGGAAAACAGTGTATGGAGGATGATCTATCTGTAATATAGTACACAATCATGATCTATCTACAACAGAGAAACAGAGCAAATGTGCTGTTATACAAAATACATACAGTACTGTTGACTCGAATTATTACGGTCATTTCTCGCAGGCTACCCCATCCTCGAAATAATATAATTATTCTCGCAAACAGTACTCTGTAATTCTATTTCATATTTCATACCCTTTCACAAGGTAAACAATACAGGAATAAATAATGTATGATTGTCTAAATATAGTAACTTGTAGTGTTACTGGTTAACAGGTTGGGTACCAATGTCTTCAAAGGAGACAAATCATGACCATTTGCTGAATTTATACCCATAAGGTCTGAACTGAGAGACCTACATCTCCACTGCAATTGGCCACCCACTCAGGTACACACTTGCACTTCATCCATTCATGCCACCTCTCAAAAAAAATTTAAATTGTTTTCAAAAAAATCTTAAATACTCTTGAGCATTTTTTATATCAGAGTTGCCCCCCTTACCCCCTAATTTTTTACAATCTCAAGACCATAGAAAAAAAAATTCATTGAACATTTTATTTCAGTTCCAAGCACCCAAAGTATATTGGAAACATAAAACAAAAACACTCGTCTGTATATATTTCAGAATATTACGAACAAATTATACAATAGGGAATCACGAGTAAATACTTTTTCCATAAAATACAATCGCCAGGAGTGTACTTCACCAGACATGATGTATTGCAGGCTGAATGAATAATGTTTTGAACATTTAAAAAAAGATTTTGTAAAATCAATGATTTTAAGTCTGGTGCATTTCATCTAAGATCTACATTGCCAATCCAGATAGAGCTGGAGCTGCCGTGGCGTAGTGGTAGTACGTTCGTCTCAGGATCGAAGGGCCTCTTGGTTTGATCCCTACCGTTCTAAGACTAAGCCATGTTGGTAGTGTACTCAGACAAGACACAAATAATTCCACATTGCCTCTCTCTCTTCGTGGTTGATTCCATCCGGAATGAGTCTCGAGAGTGATTAATATAAGTTGTAAAAACTTGTTTCGCAATCAAGAATAAATAAATTAGTATAAATAAAGCTGGCAACTTTGACTATTTGGCTTGCATTTTGATACCTTCCCAAGTAATGGGGGAAAATATGTAAAAGTTTTTCCAAATGCCTAACAGGGTGATGAAGTTGATGAAAATGAACTGTTCTGCTAACATAATGTATAGTAAGGGCTTTGTTTGACCCCAAAAGGTGACTATGGACTGTGAACCAGAGAGCTGGATGTTGCATGTACACATCCTGCCATGCGGTTTACTTCTATGAAATGATTTAAAGATCAAGATTTTAAGTAATAAAGTAATGCTATCATAATGACTTTACATTGGGTTAGACCCAAAAGTGTGACCTTGACCTTAAAACTAAAAAAGAACATGGACTTGTGCACAATACCCTGCCTGCATACAAAGAAAATTTGTGAGAAATCCTCCCTGTATGCGAATTTTATCTCCCTTGTATTGTATTGCCTCCCTTTAACATAGTTATCCCCTTGCTTTTAAAGTCCCAGGAGCATAACTAAGTATAGCTCTTATTTTACCATGAAATATGTGACAACTATTTGTTACACCATATTCAGCTAACTTTGCTATAAAATTGATATGTACATCAGTTTGAAGTATAGTGCAGTATTTTTTTCAATGATATTGCAAAAAGTAAGGAATGCTTTCTGGTAAATTCAAAGTGATGCGGGGACTTAAAACCTTTCATCATATTTGGTAAGTTTTGTACTAGATGCTTGATGCAAACCACTGACATTTCTTTTGCTGCGTTACGTAACATTTTCTGAATTGCCTGCGACAGAATCTTCATTAGGAACCATCGGGGAATTCAAGAACTTCAGAAACCTTTAAACAACAAAGTAGAAGCGAAATTAAAATGCGTTCATGTTATGTATCGATCATAAAATTGAATAAACGTGCTTTATATCCTATTCTAAGGATTACGGTCCTAATGGGGTGCAATTCAATTTTCTAGGCAAACATTACTATAATACACCAGACAATATAATAGGAAATTGTTTTCCTAGTGATACATCATATTGTGAGACAAAACACCCAAAGTGGAAGTCAATAGTTGATTTATTCATGACCAAGCTGACAATTTTCGAAATATTTTTAAAGGGAAGTTTCGGCTTACAAGTTCTGGGATGAATGATTTATATCTAAATGTCTTACGTTTCCTCGGGAATATGTAGCAAAATAATCACCAGACAACATTAAACTGCAGTTTTTACAACAGAACAGGAGAAATATGCTGCCAGCTGTTTGTAGAGCCCCTCACAAATAATATGCTTCCTTCTGTATGCAGCCGAGCTCTAATGTAAGAACTTGGCTCTCAGCGAAAATACAGTCCAAAGACTCACCTGCCAATGTATGTCTTTAAAGCTCCAAATACTCGTCCATAGATTATCACAAAAGTTTGCATTCCACAAAGGCAATGTAATTTATATATATATAAATATATTTAGATTTTTATCCTGCACTAAAAATTCATTAATCCTCAATTTGCAACCGTTTGCTTAGTACAAATGCTTAAAAAACTGTTCCGCGTGTTTGAATATGTCATGTTGAACCACAATCTAACTCCCCTTGGTGACAAATAGCATTAAAACGATTAAATGATTTCACACACTGACCACCGGTCACTTGTTATTGCATCGCCTGCTTTGCAACCCAGGAATGTCCATTCAACGCTCACATTATTACTACCCTCTAAACTTCCCTGTAAACTAATTTATAATGAAAAAGACACGGTCTTTTGAAGTGGACAAATGTCACCAACAAAAGTGTTATGCCAACCACTGAGACAGTTTTCTGTACAAACTAACACTTTCAATGAATGCTAGACCTCTGTAATTAATCCTACTGTCTGATAAACTATACAAGTAAACTTAATCATGTAAACTGTCACTTCATTTACATTTTTGTTTGTTATAGTGTCTTCCTTTTTTCTCTCTTGTTTTTGATAAATGTTTTGGTTCAATGTGATTAAGTAATGTTTTTAGCAGCATCACTTGAGCAAAGTATAATTACGATCTTCTTGATTGTAAATAATACTTAAGCACTGCAGTTGAATTACAATTATTGTAGAGTAATTAAGAAGTATTGCAGTAGAATGGTGTAATGAAGAAGTAATGCAATAGATACAGTAATGGTTGTACTGAAATTTAAGGACTGAGAAAATTACAGTACTCCAGTATTTCAGTATTGCAGAATAAACCCAGAACTGGGGTAACAAAGAAATACTGAGTAATTTGCAGTAGTAGGTAAGAGTAATGTGGTCTTGCACTGATTACAATAGTGGGGTCCCAAAAAAGTACTGCAGAATTTACTGAAGTGTTGTAATGAAGAAGTAATGCAGTGATTACAGAAAGGGAAAAAAATAATAAGTAATTTCATAATCAAAGAACAGTGCTGGCGAGTAAGTAATGCAGAAATTACAGTGGTTGAATAGTGAAGATTGAATAACGCAGTTATAGCAGGGAAAATATTAGGAAAAAGTAATGAACATAGAGCAAAAGAGTAGTAAACATAGAGCAGAAGGGTAATGAGAAGGGTAATAAACATAGAAGGGTAATGAACATAGAGCAGAAGGGTAATGAACATAATATTAGAGCAAAAGGGTAATGAACATAGAGCAGAATGGAAATGAACATTATAAAGCAGAAGGGTAATAAACATAAGAGAAGAAGGGTTATAAACATTATAAAAGCAGAAGGGAAATAATCTAGAAATAATTCAGCCAAACAGTGATTACATACAAGTAATGCTGAATGACATGGAGAATCAATCAGATGTAATGAGACAGAGAGCTGTAAAGGAGCAAACTTGAGAGGTATAACTTAATGCCTGCAGTTATAACAGATGCAGTATGTGTTATCTGCAGTTCGTTAATTATTCAGGTACTATTAATGGTGAAGACATGCAGAATAAAACCAGTAAAACTACAGTAAGCTTGGCAACCCATTTTTCAGAAGTCATTAATGAAATATATACAGAGAACATTAACACTGTTATTGCAGCATTTCTGCAGTTTGGATCAACTTTTTCTCTGAATGACTGTCATGTGTAATTTGCCTAAATGAACAATAAATCTTAGTAATGTAAATTGCTTTACATAAATTGTTTTACTGCCACAGATTTTATTGCATTTCAATTATTTTCTCAAGGAATGAGAGACATTTTACACTCAACACATCCCGCTTTAGAGCAATATCTACAATAAAGAATTAATTTAATCCAATAAACCCTACCTCTTTTTAACAGATGTATTTGCTATTAAATCCTTGTCCTTATTTAAAGTTAAGGTATTCAAATTCGATGCAAATTTCAAATTTTGATGACCTGTGGCAAAAGTTTGGTTACGACCTCATCTTAACACATGATCTCTTGTCACAAATGCTTCATTTAACTGTAACGTCTTACTTACTGTACCTATATAACTTATTTACATAATTGTAGGTAATTTGAAACGAAACCCTGTCTTTCATGACATCTACTGAGAGCCTCTCCTATTGTAATGTAAGGGGACACTCATCTGTGAATTATAGGCAAAAATACATTTTAATATAATAAGACCAAATTTATTCTCTTTTTAAAGACCAGCATCTGCCATTCACCATACTTGCAGGGAACCTTTAACATTCTGCAGACAACACTAAGAGCTGTAACAGATCTGCTTCACAAAGATTATACCTCTTGTACCTGTAAGGGTTGTACAATTTTTATTGCATAATAATTATTTGTATGCTGTAAAATATCTGTAGACATATCACATTAATTTTAGAGGCAGCAAAATACCCCCCCCCCTTCTCTCTCTCTCCTTGTAAATGTATGTTAAGATCACATTCAGACAGCAAAATATAACTCCCGTCAGTTGCGGGTTCGAGCCCCACATGGGTCATGACCATCCTCCTCATATGACACCAGTACTGGTTTTTTCAAGAAGCGGACTCGAGAGTGACTCGATAAGCTACAAGCTTTCTTCACAATCAAGCTAATATTAACTAGAAACTAAACTATCACTGAAGGTGATGAATACCCCCCCCCAATATATAAAATTTATGTAATATTTGATGCTTTAATTATTGAACCTGCACAACTTCGGGCTTCTGTGAAGAGTCATTAAATTCTGACAATAGGTTTTGGGTCTCAAGCCCCTGTGACCTTTGACCTAGTGGCCCAAAAAATGGACCATGCACAACAAGGCATTATCAATTATCACTTGTGTGAAGTATCATTAAATTCTGACCAGGGGTCTTCGAGATTTAGTATCCACAAGGTTTTACTATCCCGAGCCCCTGTGACCTTAACTTTGACCTAGTGACCCAAAACATTGACCATGCACATCTAGGCACTGTACTTATCACTGCTGGGAAGTATCATCAATTTCTGACCACAGATTTTGGAGATTTAGTGTCCACAAGATTTTACTATCTCAGGCCCCTGTGACCTTACCCGAAACATGGACCATGCACAACTGGGAATTGTACTTATCACTTGTATTTAGTATCATTTAATTTTGACCAGGGGTATTAGAGATTTAGAGTCCACAAGATTCCGTCTAAAGACGGACAGATGGACGGACATACCCCCCTTACACTTTGAGGGGGGAGGGGGGGGGGGTATAATTAGTTTAAACTAAGTGTACATAAAGATTATAAATTACATGAAGATAGAACATTAAATTTCCTTAAATAATTTAAACTAGAGCTATCACTAAATGTGATTAATACCCCCAAAAGGATTGCTTTATAAACTGAAGAAGTTCGTAGTAACATAATACCTTGCAAACAAACTAAAAAGAGATATTGTTCTTAGAAGTTCCTCTCATTGTGCTTGACCATTGTATGAAGTTGTATTGAATTCCAACTTGGAGTTTTCGAAAAATGCTCCAGACAGGGAAAAGTAACAAAGGGCAATAACACTGTAATTAGTCAAGATGGAGTTATGGTTCCTGTGCACTGCACTCCCTCTCACTGTGCTTGACCATTGTATGAAGTTGTATTCAATTCAAACCAGAAGTTTTCAAGTTATGCTCCGGACAAGGAAAAGTAACAAAGGGTAATAACTCTGTAATGAGTCAAGATGGAGTTATGGTTCCTGTGCACTGCACTTCCTCTAAATGTACTGTAATGAGGTTGTACTGAATTCCAACTAGTAGTTTTCAAGTTATGCTTCGGACAAGGAAAAGTAACAAAGGGCAATAACTCAGTAAATATTCAAGATAGAGTTATAGTTATTGTACACTGCACTTCCTCTGAGTGTGCTTGATCATTGTATGAAGTTGTATTGAATTCCAACCAGTAGTTTTCAAGTTATGCTCCGGACAAGGAAAAGTAACAAAGGGCAATTACTCTGTAATTAGTCAAGATGGAGTTATAGTTCTTGTGCACTGCACTTCCTCTCAATGTGCTTGACCATTGTATGAAGTTGTATTGATTTCCAACCAGTAGTTTTCAAGTTATGCTCCGGACAAGTTAAAGTAACTAAGGGCAATAACTCAGTAAATACTCAAGATAGAGTTATAGTTCTTGTACACTGCACTTCCTCTGAGTGTGCTTGATCATTGTATGAAGTTGTATTGAATTCCAACAAGTAGTTTTCAAGTTATGCTCCGGACAAGGAAAACTAACAAAGGGCAATAACTCTGTAATTAGTCAAGATGGAGTTATGGTTCTTGTGCACTGCACTTCCTCTCAATGTGCTTGACCATTGTATGAAGTTGTATTGAATTCCAACTAGTAGTTTTCAAGTTATGCTCCGGACAAGGAAAAGTAACAAAGGGCAATAACTCTGTAATTAGTCAAGATGGAGTTATAGTTCTTGTGCACTGCACTTCCTCTCAATGTGCTTGACCATTGTATGAAGTTGTATTGAATTCCAACTAGTAGTTTTCAAGTTATGCTCCGGACAAGGAAAATGCAACAGACCGACCGACCGACCGACCGACCGACCGACCGACCGACGGACCGACCGACCGACCGACCAACCACCGGGTGACTCCTATATACCCCCCTAAACTTCGTTTTGGGGGTATAATTATGAGGGCATTAGTAACATCCTTCTATTTTCATTTAATGTTCCAGATGAATGGATAACTGATTTAACAAACTTCTCAAATGAAAACAAAACTATCTCTAGAACAAAATGTTCCAATTTTACCCTTCTAATGTAATTTTGTTTCAGCCAAAAGTAATTACAGAAAAGAAACACTGCTGTTTTCCTTGCATGACATTTAAGGTGCGAGGCTGATAAAATCTTTATTTATATTGAGAATCCTCTTCCATTTCAGATTACAGTGGATCCTGTGTAAGGTGACCCTCTGAAATCAGCAGCCATCTTCCTCTTGCAGCATACAGTCAAACCTGTGTTAAAGACCACCCTAGAAAAACAGCCAAGTTGGGAAGAAACCACCAGGAAAACCTGTGTATAAAGATCAGCTTTCAACAAGGACCATTTCTTGCTCTTTCCGACCGGAGTCAGGTCTTTTTTCAAAGGTTAAACTTAAAAGTTTAAAAATAGATACTAAAAAAGTTTATAACTTTTTAGTATCCATTCACTGGCTTTCCTATCAAAATGATACAAATGGATTAAACATTAATGTATAATTATTAAGAAATTTCATGAAGTTTAAATTAAAATCAGCCAAGAAGATGAATTTATTGAAAGGATATTTTAATGTTTTTTTTTATGAATTTTAGTACTTTTTGTCATTATCAACAAAAGACTGCAAGGACTTTACAATAAGATAACTTCTAACCAAGTTGGAAAAGAATCAAACCAAAATACACAAATTGACGACAATTTTAAACAAGATTAAAAATGTCACAACATATTATAGCTCTATTTTTAAATCATGAAAGTTCTGATTACTGACAGGAAAAAAATTGTTGTCAAAATGTTTTACTTCCTAAATAAAGTTTGAGCAAAATCTGCTAAACTATGTCATATATCAACCATCTTCCAAGTTCAACTTGTGGTACAAATTTCCTGTGTGTGACCTGGGTATGAAAACAATCACTTCATAATGTACAACAGCATTTTGAGAGGCCAACTTCAGAATCAGCGTTTCCCATCTAAACTGGTAATGCAAACTATTACACAAGCTACAAAATTCAAGGCCCCTTCATGACATGTGATATTTTCCAGCCTATGAGCTAACTTACATTTTTTTTCTTCATGTCATGCTTTTAGAAACACATCAGATTCAGATTTTAAAACAATTACTTGCATCAAAAAGAAAAAAATCTGAAAATCTTGAACAATGAGATTTTCTGAAGAATTGATGCACGGTTAATACTCATTATGTAATTAAAATACAATTAAAAGCTGGAAAAATTGATTATCCTTCTCAGTAACAAATGTGAATTTTTTTTACAAGGGAAAAAAAAGGCGGGAAAATATATTGAATTTGATAAGCCTTCTAAAATAACAAGCACTGTTTCCATTGTAATTGTTCTTATTCTCCTTATAAGGAAATAAAGTATTCAATCAAATTTATCATACTGAAGAAAGATGAAAGACCAGTTGGTTTTAGGCTGTAATTTCCCCCCAACTGAGTTATACTATATTGTTAATCAATAATTGTTTTAGACACTCAACATTGACAGGGCTTAGTAAAAAGTAACAAGGGAAAGAAAATACAGTATTGATGTGGAAATACCACACTGTTTCTGTGGAAATACCTCTCTGTTTCTGTTTGTAATTTCATTGCAAATGTAAAATATAAAGGCTCATAATATGCTAATATGTGTAATTTTAACCGACATTGGTCAGGTTTTTTGGAAGCTATTTGCAAGATGGATAACTCCTTCAGACATGCACCTATGTTCAAGCGGCTACAAGTCACTAACTTCAAACCTATCAACATCAAGTCTCTTTTCTCTGCAGTCAATCATCAACACTACTTGTAAGTCAATAATCATATAGTATCCAAGTCAGTATATAGGGGAACAATTCTGATTTACAAACAAAAACAATTCAAACACTATAATCAGCTTAATTTCTTTTTTTTTGTTACATTTACAACAACAAATTGGTCAAGGTTCCAGTCTTGTGTCAATGAAATTCTGTTCTATTCTATTCTGTTCTGTTCTATCTACAAATTATTCTTTTCTGAGATCATAAATAAAGCCTCTCAAGTCTTCTCAGTCATATTCTGAATTCAGCAAGATTCTGGTAAAATCCATGACTAGTTTAACACTTTCTCATCATGCAGTATCAGATTCAGTTTTTGCATGCATTTGTCATTCATCATACATGCATTGATACATGAATGATTAATGCCTGGATAAGAAAAACAGCTTAATAAAATATTAACTACCAGATGGCTTATCTTGAAAGATCTTCTTAAATGAAAATATACACCAGCTATAGATTTATGAGTAATTATTTATAAAGTCTCATTTTATTGTTTGTACCTATTCAAGTAAAGTACTCTAACAACAGACAAAACCTTACAGACAAAATCTGCAGAAAATGCACCAGAAAGTTTACATATTTTTTGTTGTGAAAGTTCTTACACTGTCTCAATGCATTATTCAAACACTCTCTATAAGTTTACTAGGTCATACTGAACCAAATTCATTAATTTTCTGGGAAATGGAGAAAATCATGCTAAGATGATAAAGAAAGTAATAAATTGTTCCTTATTAATTTCAGCACTGTAGAAAACTGTACCCAAGAGTGCTCTTTATTTAGCATAAGACCTAAAACACACATACTCTTAAATATTGTATCCACGATGAATACAACATAGCAATATAATCATCTAAATCTACACATAGAGGATGGGAGTCTAAACCCTGGTCATTCACAGGGGGAATGGTTAGGTAAAATGCCTGCCAATGTATAACTGAAATAATGTTAATGGTGTTAAACTTTTGACATTACCAGAACAAAATGATCTTTGTAAGTCACATTATCCAACTGTTCAACTACTCCACTACCACATGGATCACTTTCTCTGATATTCATATTTACTACTGTTATACTCCTTGGAGCTTGGTAAAATTAAGCACATGCTAACTAGGATCCAAAGGTTTGAATTCAATATAAAAGTGTAGCTCATTTATACCAAAATAAATAACTCTAAGTCTTGAAGTCTATACTTCAAAGGCATCATGTGCCTGGCCATAGTTATTTCGAAAGTGTTTTTTTTTTTGCAGTCCTGAAATTTCTTCTGGTATGAAACACAAGAAAACATGAGTAATAATCAAAAGCAAAGAAAAACTTTCTGTATCAAATAAGATGAAATTTAATTAGATTGCCTTGTTCTACATTATTGTATTTCAAAAGATCTGCATTCCATCACTATTTTTATTAAATTAGAAAAAAACTGTAAAGCTACAATTAGGACCTGGCAAGCAATAACTTCCCAACTGTAATGCAATACATCATTTCAAAATTTAATTATGCCAAACATGCACTAGTCTTGAACCACTGCATTTTCTTTTTTTATACAAAATAAAAAATACCATAGAATACATCTGATTTCACTCTGAAGAGTGTTTTTTTTTTTCAAATTTGATATAAGAGACATAAGTGCAAGTTTTTGATATCATAAATTTTCTGATTTTGGGTGTATTGCATTATGTCTGCATGTAATCTAGATGGTAGGTATTTATATACTTTAAACTAATCAAATTTGATAACATTTTGCAATAAAAACATAGTTTCTTTTACAGCAACAATCTACTGTAGTAAAGGGAAGTAACTGCAGTCTAAACTTTGTTACCTCTCTTGATTTCACTGTGCACGACAATTTCTTGGGACTCCATCAAGAGGCAGGCAATGTCTTTTGCTTCTTTGAAGATCTAACAAAATTCTTAACACACTTGTAGTTATCAGTTCTAAAAGTACACTCTATTTTTAACAAATAGAAGAAACTATAAAACGCTACCTTAAAAAACTTCCACAAAAGCGCTATTTACATAACATCATTTTAACTGGAAATATTCTAAAGTCCATGAAAAAAAGCAAACAAGATAACTTCTACTACTTTTAGCACACACGGTATGTTTTCGTTCCCAAAGTAGAAAAAGAATAAAATCATTACACACATTAGAGAAAACAGATCAAGACCGGACAAAACAACAGCATCAACAACAGAGTCTGGAAAACTGGATAACAATTACCTTTCAAACATCTGGCATCTGTTGATGATAAATTTCAGCAAACTCCCAGAACTCAATTTATCCATCATATCTTTCAATTTTTAATTCCAAGCTCCTTAGAGAGATGTTGAAAACAAGCTGCAGAATTTGATAGTAAGGTGCTGTAAAATTCTTACATATTCTTCTGATAAATAACTCAGCAACAAATTTTGTTCTCGAGTCTCTATTTCAACAGTACATTTAGTGTATTTTAGTTACACACAGGCAGACACCGTCCAACTATCCTGCATTACAGAAGTGCTTATATCAACCCCAAAGGCAGTGAAAGATTCAGTGGTTTCAAGTCCAAAACTACTTGACCAACAAAGCAAATCATGATTAGCTAAAACCTAAAATCATTTGTCCATGCTCTGAAATCAAGCCGAGATACATTAAGTGACTTTTATCTATTCTATAGCGTTGTAAAATCATCAATTATTTGAAAATTACAAAACGTCATAAAAAACGTTTTTACAAAAACACAGCAGGGGAGAATCATTTTTGATCATGACTGCATTATGAATGCAAAAACATTTTTCATTCATTTCAAGTTTTTGAGCACTATCAGATTGCCAGAATATGTCCATAATTATGGACAATATTAGCTTCTTCTCACAATCATGTTGGCCACTTTTGAGGAAAACAGCAACTTTTCATTAAAAATTTATCTTCGGGCATTATTTAATGGATAAAAACAACTTTCCACACTTTATTAAACATTTAGCAACCATGTGAAATATTTCATACCAGAATCATGTTTGTAGTTTTTACAACAAGTATTGTATGATAATAGATAATACACGGCTTTCCCGTCTATTTTTATCGAGTAAATGTTACCGGCTACTGATAACTCTTACGTAAAATTCCCGATATATGGTCAGGTTTAGCAACTGATTCAATGTTTGTGATTGAATACAATGTATCAAATTGCATATGTTTAGAAAACTAAAATCTTAAGCTTTCCAATGATGTATTTATTGTGACAATATCAGGAGCAACCATGTCAGGTGAACAGTTTACAAAAAGCTCAATTTTTATAGATTATGAGCGTAATACATTCAGTCTACTCGAAATTCAAGGGAGATAACTCTCAAGTTTACTCGATACGCTTCGGATATCTACGTTGTACAGTCTCGAAACTGTAAACCTGTGTATTTTTATGTGCAATTATCACTCCTCATAGCCATAATTTTGTGATGTATTATCATAATGGTGCAATAAACACTTAACTGATACGAAAAAAATCACCGAATTTCATTTTAAAATCAGCCATGTCGGTCCTGATTCTCACATTATTCTTTGCTTTTAGATTTTACTGCTAGGACTTCCTGATTCAATAAATTTTATTGCTCCAAGGCCTGTTGAAGCCAATTTGTTTTCATATAAATTTCTATTTAAAGGCATCTCATTTTGATTTCATGAAAAAATTCGTTCCCCAGTCTTTGTACCAAATCTGAATCTTTCAGCTAACTTAACTGTTGCATTTCAAATTTGAATCAAACATGTACCTCACACTTAATGTCAGTACAATTCTTGCTTTTGCAAAATGGATGACATCCATGGGCTGAAATGTTTTCAAGTTTGCAAAATAGATGATATCCATAGGTCATGGGTTGAAATTTCAAGTTTGCAAAATGGATGATGTTCATAAGCCATGGGCTGAATTTTTTCAAGTTTGCAAATTGGATGATATCCATAGGTCATGGGTTGAAATTTCAAGTTTGCAAAATGGATGATATCCATGGGTCATGTGCTTAACTTTTTTCAAGTCTGCAAAATGGATGATATCCATGGGCTGAAATGTTTTCAAGTTTGCAAAATGGATGATATCCATAGGTCATGGGCTGAAATTTTTCAAGTTTGCAAAATGGATGATATCCATAGGTCAGGTCATGCATGAATTGAAGGCTGAAACTTTGAAGTTTGCAAACTGGTTGATACTGTGGGTCATTGAAAGTGAAGCAGGCAAGATCAAATACTGGCTGGTACTTTATCATAACAAATGTTGGCAGGACAGGTTATCCAACCCCAACAAAACATAATTCAGAAATTTGGCATATGTGATATCAGTAAAGTTGGCAAGAGGGCCTAAATGTCTAGTATTTATTAAGAAATGTTCTCATTAATTAATGAAAATGTGTTTGCATATATCATTTTGGCAGCTACTTATCCAGGTGGATAACGGGTGTCTCCTGGTAAACAGTTCCAGGTATAAATATTTCAGCTTATTATTCATAAATTAAATTAATAATGCAAAAACAAATAAATGTACACAGATTTTTGCTTCAACATCTGCTGTATAATACAAGTGCATTTACACCTATACCTTCAAATTCATTAACTACCTCCCAGTAACAATTACAATAATGGTCTGTATGTGAAAAATTGCTATAAAATTTCATTCAAAATGTGTGAAACAAAAACCGAAGTACCTCTTCAAATTATCAGGTCCCTATATATCAACTTTTAAGTCCATAAAATCCAATACATACCACAAAGAATGGTGATAGTACTCAAAAACAAGTTCTTATTTACACAACAAAATAATTAAGATAAAGGCAGGGAACTCAAATCTTTTCAACTGAAGTGAAGGATAAAGTTAGATAACTCGTGTAATTTCCTTCTGCTGCTGCCGATTTTCACAAAATCTGCACTTCCAAATAACAGAAGAATATAAAACAAAGGGAGGTAATTCAAATATTTTCAAACGGTAACTGTGACTTTGGCCTTTAAAGTAAGAAAAAAATACGAAGAGATATGCTATCTCGTAATTGCCCTTCTAGCCATGTGCTAAGTTTCAAATACCTAACTTGGACAACATGGTCAAAATTATAAACAAACTTATGGAGAAGCAACCAAACCTGTTGACCCTTCTGGTTAAGTTGCATTTTCCTTTAATCTTCAAAGTGCCACATACCAACATGCAAGCACTGTTAAGGCAGATCGTTTGTCTAAATGTCAAACTTATCTAAACAAGCAGTTTGTTAAAATTACCATAAACATGCCTGCCTATCTACAATAAAAAACAGCCTCTGTAACTTAATGAGAGCAATTACATAGTTTGGGTCATGTTTCCCTGTCGCATGGGTTATTAACTACAGTTGCCACGATGAAAGGTCTGCTAATATGCTATATCTGTCACAGTAAATCACTCTTGCTATATATAACTCTTTTTTGTTACGTGACATAGAATTCCAAACCAAAGTTTTTTGACCATTTTTTTGTTTGTTGCTAAAGACTGGTGTCTCTTAACAAGAATTTTTTTTCTTTTAAAAAGGCTGAATAAGATACCAGGTAGCCACACCTGCAACCATTAATTAAGAGTGTTTTTCAAGAATATTGTAAACAGCAAGGTATTCATTCATGAAACAGGCAGACACTTTATACACCTATAAAACTGTGAATGGCAGTCTATTTTAACAGGAGGGTTGTATACAAATTCCATTCCTTGCACTTCCATTCGTAACATTTGATTGGTACAAAAAGTAGGTAAAAAAAAAGCTTATTCCGCTAACTCCGAAAAAAAAGAAAAATTGGTATGCCTTTTTAATATGAAAGAGAATATCATGCAGTTGATATTTTTTTTTGAAAGTCTCCGCACTTTTGGCCTGAGCACTGTTGGAACACTCCCAGCACTTCCCTTACATTGTCCTCACTCAGTATACCAAGTGTCACTGACTATCCTCAAACACGGCTGGAGATAATTATGTCCCCCAACCCCCACCCCCGTCTAAGAGAAAAGTAAAATTATCTTCTTTTTTTATATCCTCCTTGTGGATAAAGGAAATGTAACAAAGGGAGATAATTCAAGTAGTGATGACTGAAGGAGTAAGGGTTCCTTCATACTACTTTTCATTCATAGTACACAACTTATGCTGCATGACTGACTGACCGTTACACTATATAATTTAATTGACCAACAAAACCAGGCTATTCAACTTGTCAATCACCTTTTACCTATAGCAATAAGAGGTAAAACTTTAAATACCATATGTCAAATGGTTTTGTAGGGAAAGTAGGTATTATAAGCCATAGATAAAACTAACATAATGAAAGAGAAAAGCATCAGATCAACCACATGCAAGCCAGAAACTTATCTCTGAAAATATCTCATTGGCATATTGAGGGAAATGCCAAAAAGATTACTTTAGCTAGGAACAGTCATTAAACTTACAAATATATCGTAGTTATGTTCTTCCCAAATATTTTATAGATGCGTATTCAATAATCATAAAAACTTTTAATGGTCTATGGTATAGATTCAAATGGGTTAGAAGCCACTAAATATTTCAAGGTCAAACTTCAGCACTGCTAAAACTTAGCATATCAAATACCATTACGATTTTTGTTTGTATACATGCTTATTAAGTCCACCACCCTCGGGCGAGGTATATAAGTGATACGACCCGTTATATACCGTTATAAAAATAGCTGGTGACATTTTATGCAGCCATTCTGCTACTAGTGCAGATCACATCAACCTGCATGTTAGTACATTCTCACTGAACACCTAAATAAACAACAAATTGTAGTGTCTAATTAAATTCTGTTTTTATATTAAAACTGGTTAACCGCCTTAATATGTAATTGTTGAGTTTCCCCTGAACGTTCTCTGTTAGAAGGTACAAGTAAACACTGAAACGGATACTTAGCGTTGTTAAGACAGGTGTGTCCTAATGTAACTGACAGTTAAAAATATGGGGTCACGTCAAATTAACAGAAGAGTTACTACACACCAAACCAGCGACAGGATATGTCCCTTACCTATATCCTATACAGACGGGTCATCTATCTTTTACATTCAGGGTTTCATAGGCCCACACAATAATACAAAAGAAAATACTTCATAAAAATATGATCTCTATTAAATTTATGACAGCATAAAATATGAGGTAGATTTTTCATTATCGGCAGGTTATAACACATCAAAAAAATTATTGCCTACTTAAATATCTTTTATACACTTTTTGTTAATTTTGTATGATTAAATTCAGCATATCAGAAAACAATTTTTAGCTGTTTTGAAACTGCTACTGTGACAGATGAGTTCTGTATTCTGTTTCCGCTTCAAAGAGGGGAGCGGTGGTGTAGAGGTTAAGGTGTCTGCTTCTCATCCCGGAGGTTGCCGGTTTGAGCCCCACTTGGGTCACGACCGTACTTTCTCATATGACATCAGTACTGGTTTTTCCAGGAAGCGGACTCGAGAGTGACTCGATAAGCTACAAGCTTTCTTCACAATCGAGCTAAAATAAATTAGTATAAATTAAGAGTTCTGTATGATCTTCCAACATAAATTTTGAAGTCAAAATCCCAGGAATCAAACCAGTTTGACATACGGCATCATCGCCTTGAACTGCAAAGTTAGAATACTTTCGACCACCTGATCTCCATAGTAACACCTAAACACTTAATTGGACTCTAATTTAGAGGAATTCAACTTTGAGGTTCTACTAACAAGAAACACTAAGATCAGGAAAATTGTCAAAGGACTGAGAACTATTTGCATTGAGGAAATCTGGTATCTTGATGTTATGTAGGAAAAGACAAACAAAATGTCTTGCTGTGATGCTTCTGACCTGCTAATTAGTTGTGGGAGAATGTAAGCAAAATAACAGAGGAAATAAAACTGACATAACAGCTTTTCTAGGAGGGAAGCCAACAGTGGCAGCATGTAAATGATGTATAGATATTTTAAATTTGTAACTTTTACGATGCTAAATGTCTAAAAATGAATTTGTCCATCTTTCAATTTGGACAGTATCATTAATTGTTAACAGGGGGTGCTCTTTGATAATGAACTGACTGTTGTGGGTGAACTCACAACGGTTCCAAAGACAGATTCTGAAACACTTGAAGGCATATCAGCGTGAGTGTTCAGTATTGTTGTTTCCATTTTCAGATGCATTACATTATAGCAGTGTTGAATATTGTATAAATTCTACTTGGGGGAAAAAAAACATGAAAAAAAAAACACTTTAACTTGCGCCTGTCATATATTGACTGATACATTATTTTCGCAAACATGTTAACTATAGTATTTTGTTCCAACATTTCAATTAAATCGCGAATATTAAGAAAGGACAAAACGCAGGGGGGACCAATGTACCCGAAAACACCTGATCAAGTACTTTTAAGGTAAAGGGGGGGTCAAAACTTACTTCATCCCATTTACATATGATTACAATTATTATAGCTTAACATTCTTACAATCTGTTAAAAAAATCACAAATCTCTAAAACACAAAAGAACTGTTTCGGGAAGAAAGTTGCCGATGATTATTTCCTGAGTTTCTTCCAGTGAGAGGAAAAAATAATAATCAACACAAACAATTGTACTGCTCATAATTCAGTCAGCATGATTTAAGGTGTTATATAAATATGATGGGGCGCCATATTCCACGTTTTTAGGTTGTTTTATTGTGTTTCTATTTTGTGTGTGCAATACAATGATGCATTGATAAGCTTATGAAATTTGCAAAGATTTCTTCCTTCATTTAATGTGAGAATATATCATGTGGAAGTACATCACTTGAAATTACATCTTCTGTAACTATACATAACTTTCATTTCCTCCAAAACTGAAGAGCATAATTATACTGCAGTTTACATTGCATCAATTCTATCTTATTCCAAAGCCTGGGTTCCTTTTGTGCGAATGCAACATTTTAAAGTGGCATTATTTTTTCCCTGTCTCTCGCAATGCAGCTGCTAATTCATCTAAAATGATTACTACAGACGCTCTAATACTTACACACAGCCGCCAAAACTTAAAACTGCTCGTAAATAGAACTTGACAATGTGCAATGAGACTTCTTATAATGAAAGCCTGGAAAGTTGAAGGCCATTATAAGCTATGAATTGTAAATAAAACAAGAGATTCATAATATTATTTTGCCCTTTTCCATAGTAAACAAAATAGGGCTCATAAAAAAAACTATAAACTTTCCAAACTATAAATAGCATAAACATAGGTATAAAATATCTCACCTGTAGCATATAATAATAACCCAGAAATAAAATAACTATCCAACAAAGTATAAATCCTCCACTTTCTGCCACAACAAAGAGGTGAAATGGAATTTTATTTGTAGCTAAATCCTTTCAACACACATGCATACACATGGTGAATCATCCACAACAGAAATGCTTATCAGTTATATAAACCAGAGCTAGTATTCGGCAGGAGAAACTGTACTCTACTGTTCTTTCATACCTCTATAAATGCTGTCTACAGAATATTTCTATACACTTGCAGAGGGTAGATTTTCTTTTGGCAGCTAGCAAACATAAACACTTTTATATAGATCAGCCCTAGAAATACTTCTGTTGGGGAATTAAAGCCCATACAACAGATATTGGTTTATATTTCTTGGAAGTTAAAACTTATTTCAATAATCGGAAATCAGATAATGTTATCCTGCACGGGAATTCTAAATCCATATGCTCGCTCACACAGCTTACAGCACAGTTATTGCCTCGATCAAAGTTAAAATGACAACCGTAAATATGTTTATTTCCTACTGATATCCATTTCTATCAAAGCTCGATCCACAATTCATTGCTTCTGAGATCTATAACCAATTGC
This sequence comes from Saxidomus purpurata, assembly GCA_022818135.1. Taxonomy (NCBI): domain Eukaryota; kingdom Metazoa; phylum Mollusca; class Bivalvia; order Venerida; family Veneridae; genus Saxidomus; species Saxidomus purpurata. The sequence continues at coordinate 22,991,853 of JAFMSR010000005.1, read as the reverse complement.
TGCACGAGACTGAATGTAACGAATAAAGTATAAACAGTGGTTAAATTCGCAAATACTGTTAGAGCGTTAGCCAGCTATTAAACAACCTATAATCCCTCTAGAAATTACAAACAAAATCACAGTTTAGCCTCAACCCGTGTAATATTTCACTGTCTTCTACCCTCAAGTTATTATCATTTTTTCTCCCACACCTTCCTTATTTACACACATGCACAGAGAGAGTCGTTGCTGATGCTGATTTTTCAATTCACCCTTCCGCGACTGCTTTCTATTCGATTAAACTGAAGCTGAAACCTTCTTTTTTACAATGAACCAGAATTTTTCAGAAGTTTTTCAATTAAAATTTATTGTTTTGTTTGGATTTTTTTTTACAAAAAAATCTTTCTCCACGTTCCTTTAATTTAAATCAATAAAATCTACCCTCCATTAAAAACGTTACAGTACAAGTTTTTATCAGCCACCCTCACGCACGTTTTAAAACCATTTACACACTTTCTAATTGTCCACTTTGATACTTCAGTATTTCACCTCTCAGTACTTCACAGTTCAACTGAAAAATAAACTAACCTCTGATATACCGGTATACAACCTGACACAGTTACGTGCAAGTTAACCGTTCCTATATCGGTCTGTACATTTCCCTAAAGGCAGTAAACCTCAAATTAATTAAAGCCTCAGTTCAACTGGAGTCACATTCTAATGATTCTGATGTGTACGAATCTTCTGGCGGATCAATTTTATCTGCGTCTTTATCTATCTCCGATAATCTCATTTTGATTCCCCCATGCATGTGGAAACAACAGTAAAAGAGTATCTACAAAATTAAAGGTAGACTAGTGTTTTACAGCCCCACCAATGTCACTTTCGGTACGAATTCCGGACTTATTATATCTCATTCATTTCTTTCATCCCAACTTGAAACGGGTAATGATGATAATAAAGTGCCTCATTTGCCAGTAACCCGACACTGTACTACCAGATCGTATGACCTCGGGAGTCAGCGGCTTCTGATTGGCTACCAAGCTAGCACATTTTACATGATGCAAAACAAATGGGAAAATGTTTAACAAACTTGAAGAATGAAAATTCTCTGACAGAAACAAAAAATTCTAAGTTCAGCTCAAATTACGCAGTTTATTGTAATTTTTGTTTACAAAACAAATTCTTCTTCCAATTGAATTCAATTTTATACAAGTAACTGGAGAACAGCAAGCAATTGATTTAAGTCCCCTACTAGTTTAACGCCTTCAGGAAATTATTTGTTTTCAGGGGGACAAAGTCTTGACTTTTTTCTAAAGATTTTTTTAGATATAAAGGGAGATAATTAAAAACTCTGGCAAGGAACAGTTATGGTTCTTTGATATCAGAAATCCTCTCAATATCCTCTTTCTTTACTATGCAGTTTGAATAAATTCCGTTAGAACTCTTAAGGAAAAATCAAGGGAGATAATTCAAAACTAGACAAGACAGAGCAACGGTTCTTGCCCAGTACACTTTCTCTTAATGCCCTCTGTCTTCCGATGCAGTCTGAATAAATTCCATTCCATACTTTCTGAGCTATACTCCGGATAAGAAAATAAATTGTTGCCCTAGCAACCACAAGTTTTCATCTGAGGAAAAAAGTTACTTTTACTTTTTAGACATAACAGGATCCCTCCATCAGTATCACTGAAGTCTTGACAAAAATAAGACTAGCTGGTATCAGTTGCAATTATAATTCCCCCAAAAAATTTCACCTTTATTTCATACAATGTCACCCTTATTAAAGTAGGTAGATTATATTTGCATTTCCATAGAATTTCAAGCAGATTAATTTAGTTCTTTTTCTTGGGCTTTATTAACTTACTTTTTGTTTAGTAGCAAAGGGGAGTTAATTCCATAATAGATTTGTGGGCAGATACTCACAAAGCAGAAAGCCCGTATTGCCCATGTCAACCAGCTCATACTATTGGTTTCTACTAAGAGTTGCCTCCCTTACAAAAAGATAGTTATGTTGACCTTTGGTATTATCCAGGTGTCTAGGAAACCGAATCTATACAAAATTCAGATTTCTAGTGAAAAAATACCCTAGTTGTGGAATATAAATCAGTCAGGGCAACCTTCAGTCAATAATTATCTACTGAAAATTGGTAGTCTCTAGTCACTTAATGGATAGCTTTGAATTTTTACAGAGTTTAGCTTCCCACATTTTCAAAAAAGCAATAGAAGTCTGCTGTCAAATGAAGAACAGAGCCTTTCGTGAAATGAAAATTATACTAATTCACATTTTAAAAACTTTTTTTATGACTTCAAGCAATTCATGGTTAAGGTCTCCCGGGACTTGTCGGTCACAAAAAACCTCTAAACCTTAAGACGTGAAGAGCCATGGGATTGATCCCTACTATTGACCATACTCTGGCAGTTTTTTTATGTTTCTTTTATGAAAGAATGATGGGGGGATGGGATTGGTACTCACTCGTTTTTTCCAGAAATGATGATTTTGTAAACTGTCTGCAGGCCACTGTCTGCCAGCAAAGAACTTAGTTCCAGTATACTGTCTTAAAGTACAGTTGTGTCCTGGAAACATTAAAATAGCCAGTGGAGAACATTAGTGAAGAAACAGAAGTGTTATGTTCTGCTGGTTTCCATAAAAAAAATTTCACCTTGGAGTGTTTATATGTGTTAAAAGTCAGCTGCCACTCAATTTCTGGAAACCTTGTTCTGCTGTATGAAGGTACATTGTGTAAGCAAAGTTAAGTTTATAAATCATTCCCCAAACCAACAATCACTTTGGATTGAAAAATCTCAACTGTTTGTTTTTGGATTCCTTACATTAAGAGCTTATCTGAAAATGTATATACCAGTACATTCTCTGCATGATAAAAGAGTTCTGTTGTTTCTTTAAGAAACAAATTTAGGAAAACTTTGTCAGCTGTGAACTGAGCCTTATTAAATTCTAAAGCAGACGCAAACTATTTTCTGCTGCAGTTTTGACACAAATGTCCCTTTTGTGTCCCTTTTGTGTCTTGTATTAATTTTGTATAAAAAAATACTCATGATCCATCAGTGCCATAGCTAGAAGTATATTCAAAGCGAGGCAGTCTAGGGGGGTACGGAGGGCATGTTCCCTGGGACATTTTTTTAGGACTTCTCTATTGCGTCCTTGATGACAATTCAGACATGTTATATACCACCATAACCCAGAATTTTGATCATCAGATAAAATATCAAATATCATCTGCCCGTAGTCTATTTGTGTTCTGTAGTCTATTTATGTTCTGAAGCAATACGGAGTCCCGGTGCCACAATGGTGCATCGACTCTCCTCAGTGTCTGTGGCTATGCATTTTGCATAATTAAATCTAACATTGTAGTCATTTCTTGAATTCTGAAGTCAATCTTAATATTTCATTGCATTTGTTTCGAATTTTAACTGGGGCAGCTGCAGCCTTGGTGAAGCCTCAGTGTGGCTACAGCCCTGCCCATCATGTACATATCAGGTTTCCAATCATACATAAAAGCGCTATCTGTACGCTTGACTGATTTTAGGCAATTGAAAATATCCCAGCTGCAGTCATTGCATTAACCATCACTTATCTCCCCTTACTTTCTTACAGCACTTCTCATGTAGACTCGAAGCATGAACCACGTCAGTATTTACCTCATCTTCAGACAGTGCAAGAACCGTCAATCATCTCCCATGCTCTAGACATGAACCAGGGTAAAGTGAAAGAGAAAACCACAGTTATGGCACTGCATGTGACTTATCTCCCTTGATCTCAAAGTGAACAATATGTACATTCTCGTAAAATAACAAAACATGCCGCCTTCTTTAAGAATTGAAGGCACTGTATTATAGCTGATTAGTTTATCACACACTTCCAAAATTCTAAGATTATGATGTAATAAATTGATTGTGCGAATCTTAATACTGATATATGCTGATAAGTAATCCCTACTTAATCCTATTTAACAGTTCATCCCTGTATACGCAATACAGTATGTCCTGAGGTTAGGAAGATGCGACATTACATTTTAAACAATACTAGTCTAGACTACATATAATAAAATAATTAGAGGGTCGACCACAAAACTGTTGTAACTTATATGAAAAAGAGGACTTACGACAGTTTAACAGTCAACCCTTGAATTATAAAACTTTAAGAAACATCTAGGTTATGCAGACCTCAGTTCAGCTAGTTAAAGAGGGATCTGTATTTTTAACCTGATCTTTTGGTTCAGTTTATCAAAATGCGAATTAATTTTACTCTGGCTCTCAGGTTTTTGCAACTTAAATATCGATTGTAACACTCAATGATTGTGGAAGTCACATTCAAATTTCTGCCTCACTCCCAGAGTTAGGGAGTCCAATGACACACTGTGACCTAGTACATCTTATTGCAAAAATCCACTTCCCCATCTAGTCTTTGATTAAAACTACAAGCAAAATACTTTCAGCTCTTTTTTTTTATCAAGGCTTGATCACCTACATTTTTGACAGCAAAGGGAGGTAATCTGTAGGAAATAAGTGGGCAGATATTCACAAAATAGAATATTACATGTAAGAAGTCTGAGTCTGAATCAGCCAGTCTAGATTTGGCCCAACAATTCATTTATCAGCAAACAATTCATCTCATAGCTCCGTAATAGCATATAAACGGCCCCTTGCTCAGTAGAGGTTCATTCCACGAACAATTCAAGTTATTCTCTCCAGTGTCTTTACCCAGAGATTGCAGTTCAGTTTGATTAACAGTTGCATTCAGGAAAAAATTTAATCAAGAATCACAATATTGTTTGTTCCTGAAAGATGCACCAAATGCAATGGAAAAACTATCAAATCCAAATAATTAATGTTTGTTTTTCTGTTTCAATTTATCACATATTTGCGTGTAATAACATTGTTCTATCAAGATTGGAATTGTTCTAACATTATAGGGAAGGTCATGCATTTTGTATTTTCAGCCAATGGGAAGGCCTCGTTTGAATTTAAATCACTGTTTTTTCCAAGGCGCAAGGATGTAAACAGCATTCCAGAAGTCAACTACCTTTTATTTAAATGTTTTTCCCATGCAAAGAATCGTTAATCGCAAATTTGAATAACAAGAGAAATAAACACATGTCTTTTGCAGAAAAAAATCTGCAAAAGATCAGATAAAAATAATGTCTTCAGACACTTTATGGTTTCACATGTCAAGACAGACAATTTCACAGTTTCAACTCCATGATTTCATGGATTTAACCTAACAATTACATGATATTGGGATTGAGAACTTCATTTAGTTGCAGCATGATAATTAAAGGTTTGCCACCGTTACTGTTTCAAAGTTTTTGAATTGCATCATGTCAAATTTCTATAATCTTCTGGGTTGTATTTACAAAACAAGTTTCATGATAAACGAGAGGCACAAAAGGACAAGATTAGAAAATTTGCAAAAAGTATAATTTTTTTAAGCTGATACAAGTAATGCCAAAAGAGTAAAACTGACAGCAATAAATAGGGGCTAAGCGTTTCATCCATGCCTAAATAGATCCGGTGTATTAGTGAAATTACATTTAGACCCTTTTGCTTATAATGTGCCCGATATTTTATATTCCATCTTGCTTTATGAAATGCAGGACTGGTGCGGATGAAAATTAAAGCTGAAAAGATCACTGTGACCCTGACTTTGAATACTGGTTCAAAATAATACAATAAAACTCATCTAGTACTAATATTCAACTATGTTTAAAATGTCTTATCTCCGAATGCATGAGAAAAATTTCAAACTTCTAGCTTCTTGTGACCTTCACATTTGACCTACTTAAACGGCACCATTTACAAATCAGTTTCAAGCGGTAATGGCCAATGATGTGGCACATTTACAAACAAATACAGTTTCAAGCTTTAACGGACAATGATGTGCTCAAGTCTCCATTCATACCACTTGTGAGATTCAGTTCTTATATTGACAAACAGGTCTTTGATCTTTCTGCAACATTACAATCAGTTCTTGAACACTGAACTGAATTCAAGTACCTTTATTGAATAATTCAAGAACATTCCTTTGAACTATTCTGCATAATATCACAGGGGAAATGAAATCCTATAAACTGACCACAGGAACAGACACAGACATTGAAAAAACAGTTGTGTTATCCTCTATATATTAACCCATAATTCTAGCTAAGCAGGCAGAGTAATTGCCAGACATAAAATGTCCAATAAGCATTGACATCAGTCCTTTAGCATGCACAAGGATCTAATTTCAGGCTTATCAGGTTAACTCTTTCAAAAAAACAAGAGCTGTCCATAAGACAGCAAGGGGGGGGGGGGGGGGGGGGGGGGGGTTTTTTTTTTTTTTTTTTTTTTTTTTTTTTTTTTTTTTTTTTTTTTTTTTTTTTTTTTTTTTTTTTTTTTTTTTTTTTTTTTTTTTTTTTTTTTTTTTTTTTTTTTTTTTTTTTTTTTTTTTTTTTTTTTTTTTTTTTTTTTTTTTTTTTTTTTTTTTTTTTTTTTTTTTTTTTTTTTTTTTTTTTTTTTTTTTTTTTTTTTTTTTTTTTTTTTTTTTTTTTTTTTTTTTTTTTTTTTTTTTTTTTTTTTTTTTTTTTTTTTTTTTTTTTTTTTTTTTTTTTTTTTTTTTTTTTTTTTTTTTTTTTTTTTTTTTTAATTAAAAAAATTTTTTTTTTTTTTTTTTTTTTTTTTTTTTTTTTTTTTTTTTTTTTTTTTTTTTTTTTTTTTTTTTTTTTTTTTTTTTTTTTTTTTTTTTTTTTTTTTTTTTTTTTTTTTTTTTTTTTTTTTTTTTTTTTTTTTTTTTTTTTTTTTTTTAAAAAAAAAAAAAATTTTTTTTTTTTTTTTTTTTTTTTTTTTTTTTTTTTTTTTTTTTTTTTTTTTTTTTTTTTTTTTTTTTTTTTTTTTTTTTTTTTTTTTTTTTTTTTTTTTTTTTTTTTTTTTTAGAATTTTTTTTTTTTTTTTTTTTTTTTTTTTTTTTTTTAAAAAAAAAAAAAAAAAAAAATTTTTTTTTTTTTTTTTTTTCAAAAAAAAATTTTTTTTTTTTTTTTATTTTTAAATTAAGGTTTTTTTTTCCTGGAAATTTAAACAAAATCGCCAGGATGCTTCCTTGTAAAAGGAATTATGTGCACAAAAATTCCCGTGGGTGTTTGCTAATAAAACAAAACTTTTATCAGTATAATAGCAAAACAAAAGTTCTGCTAACTATTTAATAGTAATAAACTAGGAAAGTTGAATCATAAAAAATTGTCTTAAAAAAATCTATCACTAAAGCAGTAAGGGGGGGTTTGAGAAAAAAATGTGAAGGGGTTTAAGGGGGTGTTAATTTATATGGAAAAGGCATATTTTTTTTTTTTTTTTTTTTTTTGTGGGTTGTTGTTGGGGGGGTGGGGGGGGGGGTGTGGGTGTTTTTTTTTTTTTTTTTGGGGGTTTTTTTTTTTTTTTTTTTTTTTTTTTTTTTTTTTCTCCCCCTTTCCCTTCCTTTTTCGCTTTCCTCCCCGGGGGGGGGCGGGGGGGGGGGGGGGGGGGGGGGGGGGGGGGGGGCGCGGGGGGGGGGGGGGAGAAAGGGGGGGGGGGGGTGTTTTTTTTTTGTGGGTGCGCCCCTTTTTTTTTTTTTTCTCCCCCTCTCCCCTTTTGGGGTTTTTTTCGGGGGGGGGGGGGGGGGGGGGGGGGGGGGGGGGGGGGGGGGGGGGGGGGGGGGGGGGGGGGGGGGGGGGGGGGGGGGGGGGGGGGGGGGGGGGGGGGGGGGGGGGGGGGGGGGGGGGGGGCCCCCCCCCTCCTTGGGGGGGGGGAAAAAAAAAAAGGGGGGGGGTTTTTTTTTTTTTTTTTTTGGGGGGGTTTTTTTTTTTTTTTTTTTTTTTTTTTTTTTTTTTTTTTTTTTTTTGGGGGGGGGGGGGGGGAGGGGGGGCTGGGGGGGGGGGGGGGGGGGGGGGGGGGGGGGGGGGGGGGGGGGGGGGGGGGGGGGGGGGGGGGGGGGGGGGGGGGGGGGGGGGGGAAACAAACCCCTTTTTTCCCCCCTTTTTTGGGGGAAAAAAAAAAAAATCTTTAATTTTTGGTAAATTAATTGTTTGATACAAAATGTACCCCTGGGGGGGGGGGGGGGGGGGGGGGGGGGGGGGGGGGGGGGGGGGGGGGGGGGGGGGGGGGGGGGGGGGGGGGGGGGGGGGGGGGGGGGGGGGGGGGGGGGGGTGAACACTATTGCTACGTTTGATATAACTACCATAAGTGGTACTCAATTTATACAAGAGTTATCTGACTTGATTGTATTGTACCCCTAAAGACATTTACAAAGTTTGAAGTCAATATCATAAGTGGTTACTGAAATATGTGCATGATAGTACTTAGCAGGCAAAACTTTAACCAAATTTTCGAAGTCAAACAAAGGCCATAATTTGTACTAAATTTATACAAGAGTTATCTGACTTGATTGTATGAGACCCCTAAAGACATGAACAAAGTTTCAAGTCAATATCATAAGTGGTTACTAAAGTGCATGATAGATAGAGATACAATATCATAAGTGGTTACTGAGATATGTGCATGATAGTACTTAGCAGGCAAAACTTTAACCAAAGAAGCAACGCCGACGCCAACGCACAAGTGACTGTAATAGCTCTTCATATTCTCCGAATAGTCGAGCTAAAAAGGTTTCAACACTTACATATGAATGTTTTGTTACTTCACTGTGGAAATGATGAAAATTTCAATTAATTTATTTTGAAAATCATAATGCAAGAGACTTCTGGTTTAGACATGTTATGTTTGTGTCAAAATCAAAGCACTGAAATTACTGACAATTACCGTCTATTTCTATTCAGCCAATGAAAATCTGATTTGAAAAATATTGACCCAATCAACCATTAACCAAGGGCAAAGGAACAGATTCATTTACCTGGTTGTCCTTGCTACAGAATACATTTACTAGGTTGTCCTAGCTACAGATACATGTATCCTGGTTGTCCTAGCTTATGTTACAGATACATTTATTTGGTTGTTCTTAGACTAAGCTACAGTACCATGTATCCTAATAGTACTAGCTACAGTTACATTTATCCTGGTTGTCCTAGCTACAGATATATATTCTGGTTGTCGATCCTAGCTACAAATACATTTACCAAGAATGTCCAAGCTTCAGATACATTTTATCATGGTTCTCCTAGCTACATATACATTTACTCTGGTTGACCTTGCTACAGATACATTAACATTTCTAGTTAAATACACTTCTTGCTGAAATGCTGAAACTTTTTTTTAAACTTGACTTTTTTTTTATCTGAAGCACAAAATTGATCTCGCATTGAAAGTTTGGTGACAATTAAGTTGGGCAAATAGAAGTGTTTAACAAGCTGTTTTATCAGGAAAATCTGACTCGCTTGAGCTTTAACTGCCAGCAATTCGAATTTAACTGCTGGGAGTTGATTCTTAATTACTCTAGGGTTTACAAAAACACCAACAAATTTATTGGTCCCAAATGTCCTGAAAATTCTAGTTAACCTCTCTACATGTCAGTTCTTGTGAACGTCTTTTTTCTTTGTACTATTCGGATAATGGAAACGGAATTAAAGAATAAGTCCGTAAGAAAATGGCCTCCGGTAGATAGTGTCATCAGACCTTGGCACCATGCCCTGCTTATCTAATAAACATCTAAAATAAGAGAGCTGCAAGATACGAAAAGTGCAAACACTCAGCACTACCCCTAATAATAGCAGTTAATGGTAGAAGCTGCAGAGCAAAGGAATACTAGCTGCCTCATTCATTGTAGTGTAACAAGAGTGATGGTGTAAGCAAAAAAAAGTGTGTTCATATTACTATATAACTATACATGTTTACTAATGGCTTTCAAGGTTGATATCTGTGAGAAGCACAAACTTAACTATACCACACTAAGGATAGCAATTTTTAAGGTCTAAACCCTATAAATAAATACTTTTCATTTTCGTAATTAAAGTCTCTTAACAAACAGGAGCAACAGTAACACAATGGTTGCTCCCTGAAGCCAACATCACACAGTCACATTCTGTTTCAATTCATTTGCATAAGAATTGTAATTGTAGATAAAGCAAATTAAAATAATAAAGGGAGGTAATTCAATCAAAGGCCCCGATAAAATTCCAAACAAGCTAAATTTCAAATGAAAAAGGGAGATAATTCAAAGCAAGGCAAGGTAGATTTAAGGTTATTGGACTTACTTATATAATATCTTCTTTCAGTATGTGTAAAATAATTTTCAGGGTTTTGGACTTATGCTTTCAACAAGTGTAATTTAATTTGATAAAGGGAGATTCAAAAATTGGGTGTGCTAGAGTTATGGTTCATGGTCCTGACCCTCTCAATGTCTTCACTTTATGAAATACCAACTCAATCATTTACTTAGTATCATTCAGAACTCCAGGAAAAACTCATTGGGAGTAGTTATATTAAGTTGTAAAAGCTTGTGTCTACAATAATTTTTAGTGTGACATAAATAAGTTTTTAAAGTAAAGTAAAACTGCAAAACGAGTTACAGGAATAAAATCATTGCCACTGAAACCCAAGATACACCGCAAAAAAAACTTGGAAGCATACAACTATTGCCTGCGGTAAAAAATTATTTATTGTATAAGAAATCTGTACATCATCAAAAAGCAAAAACACCTCGAAATAACTAACAATTACCAAAGGCGTCTGTGCACCATATTCATTTCAAAATAATGGGCCTCAAAGTGGATAAAATTTGACTTTAAGAGTGGCAGTTCTGGATAGTTCCTTAATATTAGTATCCAGGGAAATTAGGCTCTGGCAGAACCGTCTGTTATAATTGCAATGAAATGAAAAATTTTACGGCAAGGTCTGCTGAAGAGAATTCCCTCCGCCAATAGAAACAGATAATAGATGACCGAAAAAATAAAACAATTGTAGAATCTCATGCAAAGTATGTAATACAGACAAGCTGTGGCATAAGTCAATGAAAAAAAGACCTTCTAATCAAATTTAATCTTGTTCAGTCTCGAATCCTAATGATTATGCAGTCATATCTTTGGTTCTTAAAGCCTCTAAGGACAAGGAAGATGGGCAGGAAAATTAGAGAAGTTTTGTTTCCAATTTAATACTGTCTGGTTAGATTAAGGTAGCAGACTACCCTCTCTGAGATCATAATGAGATAACCCTTACCCTGCTGGCAGGAGACATTCTGCCTTTGCAATCAGTGCAGTCTGATACTGATTGACTCTTGTTGCTGATAGACACTGGTCACTGATTGGTCAATAATTAGTCAGTAAACTTCTAACAAATTTAACTGTGACAAAAAATAAGCAGGATTCGAACTCCATAGTCATATAAGCTAGCTGAACAGCAAGGAAGTACAAGTGCCGTATTATATACCTCTACTACATACACCCCCTCTATACCAGAATTTAACCTCCAATTCTTGGAACAACCTTCTAAGGCTGCTATCACTTCTTCACACGTGGGTTAGTTAGGTTACACGCCAAATGAGACATACCATTTAAATTTGAGCATTACTAACATACTGTCATCCAAATTGAAATATGGACAACTCCATGATAGAAATTTGACAAGGTAAGGAGAAAAGCCATACTTTTACATAAGAGAGAGCTTTAAAGGAAAGTAATAAAAAAAATTATACAAATGACATCAGGTAATTACTTTAATACATTAAAAGGGTTTAAAATCCGATTGTTCAGATCGATATTTCAATAACAAAATACCAAGTTAATGAAAATAGTTCTCTGTGAACACCATTCTACTGAAGAATTGGTTTTGTTTTGTTTTTGCACAACTAAAATAACTTTAATCAAAATGAGAGAAAAACATTGTAATGCAAAAGTAATCAAATCTTTATTTAAACACAAAACATTCTAAAATGTCTTGTTTGATAACTTGCAATGGCCTTTCTAGGAAAAAATTCAATTACAAAAAAAACAGAATCTTTCACAGCCTATCCACTCATAATTTTTCCCTAAAAATTCTGTTTTATGACAGTCTATCACAGGGGATATCTCAGCATTACTAATTCAGTCTGTTACTGGGGATATCTCAACATTACTTATTCATACAAAACATCACTACAATACCAATTTCTAGGTCCATCTGCATTGGAAAGAGTCCAACTAAAGTTATAACGACTCATGAACGCATGAAAAAAAATAACTGAAACTTCGAGACTGATATCTCCAAGAATTTGTAATGATATGTACTACAATTATTGTTCAGACCTTTCAGTCGTGGCATTTAATTAAGCCTTTACTCTGTCATTTAATTTTACTAAGTCATTCTAATAACCTAAGGCTACTCATCTTTTATATCAGCTGAACTTTTCTGACCATTTAACTGTGTCAGTGGCACTTTTCTTCTAATTCAGTAACAATTCTGTAACTTATTTACAGTTAATTGAGTCATGTTTACTATCATATCATTACCTACTTCATTTACTTGGTCATCTGCTTCATTCCGTATTTGACTTTCTTGCTTTTCCTCATGCTCTTCATCCTCTATGTCAGCCAAGAAACACTCAGGTACATTATTTCTTAGTGAAACTAGCTGATACATCACTTAATTATTGTTTTCAAGATAACCTGACAGATTTTTTTCTATCTCTTTTTGTTCAGTTACATTGTAGGTTGGTTCATTTAACACTGTCTAATTAACCAAACCAACACTATCAGATTCCCTGTCCTTATTTGTTCTTTGTCATTCAGTGGCAGCCATTAAATACTGAACATGTTCTAAACGCTGTTCTACTTTCTCATCTGAATCTAGAATGGCATGATGTTTCATCAATACTAGGTGCTATAATTTGCCATCAAATTTGGCAATTCAAATGTCAGTTTCTGCCAGATCATAATGGCTATAACGATAACAAAATTCTTCATTTTATGACAAGGACTCTTGCATATTGTAGCTTATCTTCATATAACTTCTTAGTTGATTCTTTGATCATACAAATAAGTTTTCAAAGCATGTCTAGCCTTTTAATGCAGGCCTACATTTTTATATTCTTAATAATGCAGCATAATGTTTTAGCAAATTGTAAGTAAACACAAGTTTTCCAGAACATGTCAACAATCTGGTCAAATTTATCCACAGCAGTGGCAAACAGTAAATCAACTACTTATTTTAATGAATTCTCCTAAAGTGTTTGCACCTAATTAAAAGAAGTGTGTGCAAGTCTCCCCAGTGACAGAGTCAGTTTTTGTGTCAGTGTTGATCAAGTTACTACCTTGACTCTCTCACAGCTCTGTCCTACTTTTAACTCAAATTTGCAGTTTTTTTTTTCAATTCCACATTATACCCATGTCACAGTTAAAAATTATATGTCAATGTGCCACTTATTGGCAACTGATTGTAAATGAGTGGTAATTAGCAAAGTATGACCCTGTGCTGGGACTGTTACACAAAGGGTCATTTAAGAACGAATAAATTATGACCTGCTCTTTAAGTGATGTGGTTAATGAACCTTTATATACTTAAATTCATAATTACACATTTCAGGCCAGTCGGAAGAGAAAAGATCAATTCATCTGATTTTTTACGATTAATATCATCCAATCATTTAAGAAAATGGACCATTTCACATGTTTATTGCCTACTTTAATGAGATTTAAAAGTGACAGCAGGGATTTTAATGGAACTGTCTGAGCAGAGAATATCGGTACTTAGTTATTTAATTAAACGGTATAGGTTTTAGCTTATAAATCAGTTGTGATGACTTAACTACGTACTAAATCAATTAATTCTATTATCTTTTCTGAGACCTTAAATTTTTGGCTGTCTTCGACCTGGTGGTTTGAACTTTTACCAACTGTAAAGCTAAGGGTCGATTAACTTTTGATTGGAAATTCTTGGGAGGGAAACACATTGAACATTTTGGTTCGGCTTTTAAAGAGCTTTTAGCTCTTGAATGTATGCACTAATTTTGCTGCAGTTTTACTTCAGAAAAATAGCTAGCCATTAACTTAACAGCCAGAAAAAGTTTCAAACAAGTGGGTCGATCATGATCTGAAAATGTTAGCTATTCTAATATGCATTGTACCACTGACGTGCATGTTCTTTTAAGGAGTGAATAAACTCGCTGCGATGACACAAGCTCCGTAATGGAGATAGTAGAAAGTCATGAATACAAAGTAAAAGGGTACATAAAATCTACATTTGAAAGCAGAAAATAACTGGAAACAATAAAGGAATGGCTGCATTAATGCTCAGTTTACAAATTCTGTCTTCATTTTGTACAATAACTTGATAAAATCTGAAAATAAGATGTTCCAAATTAGGGGTCTATATGCGTGTCAGTGCAGTTATCTAGACAATAACTTGTGCACAAGGACTCCTTTACTCTACATCTAAAAGGCATTAAATTTATAACGAAATAAGTAAGGAACTTTTATCAGGGCAATGGGCTTTTCAGAAGACATTTACGGTACTAAAATGTTCCTCTCTGTTATAGTTTCTTAGAAAAGCTTTCCTTAATCAGGTTTTCTTGTTTCTCCTGTTTGCCCAAAGGAAAGAAATATACAAAAGCTGCAAATGTGCAGAGCTTGCAAATTTACTGTTTTAATTAAAACATTGCAACTTTACCATTAATAAACCCTGGTAATGTATTTCATCTATCCATGAAATGGAAGAGAATGTACTTTCAGATATCATATATTCTCCTGCTAATAGTGTTTAGGCATTGGAGGTACAGGCTGATGATCCAAACATAGTAGTCCCTTGTGACCAGAATGAATTCAAAATGGCACCCAAAATGGCTACCAACAAGCATGCGGAACAAGTTTATCACTTATCAACATTAATAAATAAGACCGGTAATGGTTAAAATGCATGACGATTCTCATTTCGTGCACAATCAAAAATCAAATATAAGTTTCCGATACTGAATATGGAAACATTGCACACGGAGAACTAATCATGCAAAAAACCTTTAAGGGAATAAACAGAGTGCTAGCTAAAGGTTCTGTGCTATGCAAGTAAATGATTTAAAGTTAGCTGCATTGAAATATAAATTACATTTAATGCCTTTAAAATTTTACTTTTTAAATTTTTCTGTCTAAATCATGGCTGACAATTGAAAAACCGAGCGCTTTCCAAAGTTTATGCAAAAAATGCACAAAAAAGTGCCATATATGCACAAAAAAACACAATGTAACAGGGCCTTTGAGGTTGCTGCTTCAACTATACTGATTATTAAGCTAAACTTTTCTAAGTTCAGCCTAAAACATAAGGTTATTACTTACCAGAAAATTGTTCTTTTTTTCTTCTTGACTTGAGACATCTATGTTCTGACCTGAAATAGTAATTGATGAAAAATTTCATTATAAAAACTCATTAATTCTGATCTAATTTGTGTGGAAATTTAATTAGACTTAAAAATACCCTCCTCCCCACCCCCCAAAAAAACACACAAAATACTCAAATCAGTCAGACAGTGTATGTTCACTAAATAACATCGCCAGTAACAACAACGGTGGCAATGATGAGGTTACATCAATAGCTAAGGAAAATAACAACATCTCCAAGAATAAACAGGCACTCATGGTTAATATATCTTATTGCAATGTTTCAAGTCCAAGTAATATTAATGATACTAGAAATGGATAATTTGGGAACATTCATCTTCCAAGTTTAAAGTTAGCAATTACACCAACTTTTTGCTTTTAATATCCCGGAAACACTTCAGTGGTTGCTTGAAATTAAGATTAATCACTCCTTGTTTGGAAAATTTTCCTTTTAAAACAAATCCCATAATCTGGGAAAGGTATACCAAGGTCAAACTGTTTCTAAAACTGGCATAACACTGAAGTTTTTTATTTCTAATGTCGCACAATGCCTTTTCCTTCTTCAGGCTGCTCTTTCTGGACCTTTTCTAAAAGAGTTAAAATCAAAGCACTGAAATTACTGAAAGTCTGTTAGTGGGAGTAGTTACTGACGGGATAAAGTGCAAATTAAGAAAGGTCCCTCCTGGTCTCAAATTTGTGGTCTTGGATCAAACTGCGGTATGCTGGCTGCTGTAATTCAAACTTTTGATACTGGTGGAAAAACTTCAGATTAAAATCATAAAAATTCTTTTCTACGGATACAGCAGCTGTTGGTGTACTTGATAAAATCACAAAAAAATAGAATGTAAGCAAAAAAAAATCATTTACACATTTACAAACGTAAGTCTATCCCCTTTTCAAGGACCAGTGTGTTTTTCACATACATACCAAAATTAGGGCTCTGAAAGGGCTGCCTGATAAACGTTAATAGGACAAGGTACAGTAGCTGTTTTTGACATAATTGTAACCTGAACAGTTAATAATTTTCATCTGTAAGAACTTCAATTTTAAAAATGAACATAACATTTCCCTGCTTTTCCTTTATTATTACCCTTTCAGTGATGTACTATTTCATACAGCAATGTGTTGTCATTCCACAACTCCAGTGAACTGTGATTTGAAAGTAAATTTTTGTTTATCAGTACATTTTGAATTAAAAAATGTTAATTGCTATCAATTTTGATGAAACATTTAGGAGTTAAATGCCCTAATGGGGTGAAATAAAATCATTTAATCTCGACCTTTATTATTGTTATACATACTTTTAAAAACATCTAAAATCTTTTTTTATTTCAACATTCTGCAAGAGTTACTTTTCTTTGTGAAAAAGGACTGAAATGACATGGTGAAATCTGACTGACCCGGAAAACGGTTTACATAAAATTAGTATACGCCTCAAAATATTTTTCCCAAACAGCCTACTTCCAACACATCCTAAACTGAAAATCAAACCATTTTCTTATTTCTCATTGTTATTTTTTTGCATATGCTTGTTATTTTGTGTCTGAGGCCCGCGGATCTCTCGTAATGCACTTTCTCGGAAACCGTCAATCTTACCGACTCGTGTATTTACAGTCAATGATTAACTATCTGCCCTCATACACAAAAGCCATTGAATCACACTCTGACATTACCAAAATTACCAAAAATTACCATTCTTAAACATCTTTCCATTACCAAAATTACAAACAAGAGAGTATAAAGACTCATCAGTAGTCAAAACACATAAACTACGTATCTTACATAACTTTATTCACTTTATATCAATCTATTTTGGAGCAATCAGAACGTATTTTGCATTTAGGATCGTTTAGGATCGTGCTTCTAGCTATTTATATCTGGATAAAACAATTTCTTGTCTTTACAATGTGCATTAATCTTTCCGCTGAAACAAAAAAAAATTGTGACCAGAAATGTAATTGAATGGTATTATTTTGGCACAAATCACGCTGCCTCTGTGAAACACATTTACACAGCATTAAACCAATGGTACAGACAGAGAGCAGAGAACAGGTTCAAATATGGCTAGGACCATCTGAGATGGGTGATACCGCTTTGTGAAGAAACAAATGAAATAAAACTAAAGCTATCACTGAATGTGATCAAAATACTCCAAACAAACTTGCCTTGTCACAAGAAATGAATTTTCTTATTACCTTAACATCAATAACTACATGATTAACATTTGTGACATGCTCATTTAAAATCCAGTATGTGGTTCAGGAGTTACAAAGTGGACACAAAATAATATTACATGACCTTTGATCTTAACATTGAACCAAGGGAGTCGAGATACACACTATGCACATTATCTTGATATGGTGAAGTTTGAACCAAGTTTCATGAATCATGAAAATCATACAAGGGGTTTGGCAGTAGTTTTTGACCTTTGACCCTAAATTGTGACCTTGACCTTTCAAGTGGTTAAGGATTTATCAAGTGGAAAAAAACAACAACTGAATGACCTCCAAGTGTGACCTCCATCTTGAGATGACCGGGCCGAAAGATTGGGAGTTTGTATGTTGTTTTGATGAGATGAAAATTTCAAAGTTTCATAAAAATCCTTCAGCAGGTATAGGAGATAATGAAGTGGACATGAATAAATCCAATGGCTCCTATTAAGCGTGACCTTGACCGTGGCCCAGTGGAGTTGAAACATGGATTCTACAAGTGTTCTTGATAAGTCATGATCATTTTACCCAAATTTCATGAAAATCCTTCAACACGTAAGCAAGATATGGAGAAGACACAAAAAAATTAATGACCCCAATGTGTGACCTAGACTTCAAACTTATAAAGTTAAAACCCTAGTTTCATGAAAATCCTTGAAGGGGTATAGGAGATTATAGAGTGGACATAAATAAAACCAATGACCCCAAGTGTCACCTTGACCTTTACCTAGACCTAGAGGAGTTGGGACACAAACTCTACACATAGCCTTGATGAGATGAACAATTGAGCAAGGTTTCATGAAAATCTTACAAGGGGTTAAAGAGATGTAATGGAGTGGACACAAAAAAAAACAAACGAATGTGACCTTGACCTTGAT
Organism: Saxidomus purpurata; assembly: GCA_022818135.1. Taxonomy (NCBI): domain Eukaryota; kingdom Metazoa; phylum Mollusca; class Bivalvia; order Venerida; family Veneridae; genus Saxidomus; species Saxidomus purpurata. The sequence continues at coordinate 22,973,529 of JAFMSR010000005.1, read as the reverse complement.
GTTGAATACTTCTCAGTAACAAAACAAAATGTACACAATGCCATTTCTCATATATATGTAACACTAACCAAGCAGCCAGGCCATGTATGGTACATACAATACAGGACATTCTATGCCATACAAGTCATACAGGAAAGTCAGGCCTTGACATTTTGGGTACATAATCATTACAGTTTTCCTTGTTCCTGATCTGTGTCACAAACAAAAGGTCATGTTTACCTTGACCCACTGACCCATAAAAAACAGTAGGGATCATCTATTCAGCAAGACCTGTCATCCTACTAAGTTTCAAGGCTGTTGTTGATAATTAAATCTCAAAATATCAAGCTGAATTGATTTTCAAATTTTGGGTCACTGTGACCTTGACTTTTGACCCACTGACCCATAAAGCAATAGGAATCATTAACAAGTTGTATGCAGCCTTCTGAGCAAGTTTCATGTAAGTCAAATGAAAATTGTGACCTGTAGAGTGTTATCAAGGAAAAGCAAACCGAGGTCAATGTGACCTTGACCTTTGACCCTCTGACACCCAAAACAGCATGGATCATCTTCTCACTAAGACCAATCAGCCTTTGAAATTTAATCAGCCTATGAAGTCTGAAAATATTGATCATATAGATCTCAAGATATTGAGTAGAAAAATATTTCAGGCCACTGTGACCACGACCTTTGACCCCAAAAACTAAAGGGATCATTTACAGGTTACAGGAAACCTTTCCAGCAAGTCTGCTGTAAGTTGAGGGAAATTGTGACCTGCAGTGTTATCAAGGAAACGCAAATGGAGGTCACTGTGACCTTGACCTTTGACCCACTCTAAAGGTTGAAGGGAACATTATGTGCAAGTTTCATGAAAGTTAAATGAAAATTGTAACCTGCAGAGTGTTATCGAGGAAAATTTTACAGACAGACAAATGGGATGACTGGTAAAGACAGTACAATTTCCACATTCCCTGTCTGTACCACACATATGGCACTTAGTAATAGCTACATCTTGTGTAAACTGATTTCAGTATGCTCTTGCCCTAGGGCTGTGCAATACATCACAATTGGCTGCCTTTCCACAGCTGTTTACTCGACATTTATAGCAACCATTTCCTAGAAATTTATTTGTGTGGATTATTTGCAATACATAATGAAGACGTGGTCTATAGACTATCTAATGAAATATTCACCACCACTCAATTAGTAAGTATACAGAAAGACTAGCAATAGCCTGCCTACATGTAAGAAAGTCAATACTATTTCAAAGTTCAATTCAACTTATTTCCAATCGCAGACAGAAAAAACATGGTCAGACCTGAAAATCGATGTGTCAACTGAAGTGTAGGTTACAAGAGGCAGTTCAGGTTAGAGAAAAGAGGATCTAGAATTATAAAGGGCATTTAAATCAGCTTTCCGGACACTGCAGTAGATTTTCTGCCACATACTGATTACTGCGCCTTTTTTTTTGGTGTAGCTGAAATAAACAGGCTTTTGACCTACTTTTTGGACCAATCAAATGTTTTGTGTCACAGCGTGGTGAATGAATTTTTTTTTTTTATTGGTGGTTTTTCTCCTTGGGTGAGTTTTTCTTTGAAAGACAAGAGTCTCTACTTTATAATTATACTGAAGGGTCAATATAGGTTTGGATAGTGGATAATGGTCTATCAAAGTATTCTGCTATAGACACACTTCTACAATTTCAAATCATACATGATGTAGCATGTGTTTATCTTGATCACTTGATCGCTTCATTAATAAATGATGTAACTGCCGATCAAAATACAGACCGCCTCCATCAACAACTTTTCCATGAACAAAGCTTTAAAGGTCACAATACACTGACTGTAAACACTGTTTATATACTGACACCGTGATTTTTTTTTCATATTTGTTTTTTTTTTTTTATATATATTATATAATTATAGCCTGATTCCATATTTAACAAGCAAATTGTCTGGAATCCATGCTGTATTTCCTTCTTTATTCAATATGAGAAAGTTGTCTAGATATAACAAACTCCGGATATAAAGAACAAAATTTAATGGTCCCAAGGGATTTGTTATATACAGAGTTTCCTGTTTATGTAAAATGTTTGCCTGTAAAACTGACCAACATAGTGTTAACAATACCAAAATCACATCAAATGGCAGGGTCAGCCAGATTTTTGCTTAGGTTTGGGACAATTGCAATTGGCATCCCAGTAAATGACATCAGGTTACAAACTACTTCTATAAATGAATGCTTAAGTTCAAACACTACTACATGCTATTTTTAGAGTAAGCACTATGAAATAAAAAGAATCAATTAAAATCACCGGCTGCAGGTGCGGAGGGACTCGGGATAACTGGTTTTTACGGTAACCCAGCTTTATGTTGTTTATCTTTCTTACGATATTTCTTATTTTGCATTATTTGCTTTTCCATTTACTTGTATAATTTTGTACTATACAACAATTATGTGATGATGGCGTATGTAAGGTAATAAAGCTAATCATCTATATTAGAGGGCTATGTATAGACAACCATCAACACTGTCTGATTCGCAAAATGGTTATGTTACCACCAACACAAGTCTGACTGTTTGTTATTTAAATTACATCATCTGCCCATATTCAATCTCATTTCACCGGTTAATTGCAATGCAGACGTACTAAAATTGGCGATTGTGTGGCTATATTGTTTTGTTCTCTCTATTGTACTTTTTAGCCACATATAAGCCCAAAAATAGCCACGCAAGACATACGGAATGAATGACATCAATGGCACTGTACTGTTACTTATTGTATCCATAGCTACTTTACCCGCACTTGTGACTTACATAAAATACATAACGACTTTCGACCAGTTCGCATTTTAGCCCCTCTGTGCACAAATAAGTAATCTACAGCTACGGAGAGCCGACAAAATGTCAATATAATTACAGCTCTATACAACTGCAGCTCACCCCTTGGCTAGATGATGGCGCAAAACAAACATTTACAAACAATAATTCTGTGAGTTTGTGATATATGAAAAATGGTTCCAGACAAAATCTAGAAATGTTTTCATTAAGTAATCTCCTCAGTACAGTGAGTTAAATTCTGAGTGCACATAAAAATTTCATGCTTTCGGACAGCTGCTACAAAAAAAAATCTAAATAGCTGGTCAGCCATACAGTGATGAAGCGAAGAGCTTTAACTCTGCACTCATACCCACAAATTGTTTGTATGTTTTTATCAGAGCCAGAGTTAACTTAGAAAGTGAAACTCAGATTTACACAGGGCAACATTTAGAAAATTTTCTTTTTTTTATTCATTTTAATAGTTTCTATTTTATTTTTCTTCGAAAGAAAAAAAATTCAAAATCTGACATTTATTATAGTGAATACAGATGAGAATGTACAAGTCTGATGCCAGTGACTCCCAAACATCTAAAAATAATTATTTAAATCTTACTCTTCTAGGGCACAAATTTGATCAACCAATGTTACTTTCCAAATTGAAGTAGTGGCAAGTCTATTTAAGAAACTAAGTAGAAGAGTAAAACAAATATTTCAAAATCAAAGTACTGAAATGTCAATTAAAAGATCTGAAATTTTCATCCGATCTGCATATTCCCTTTACATATGTATTTATAGATGAGGCTTGGTCATACCCTCAAACAAATTAAAACAGACATGATAGATAATGTTAAGATCACTGTTTTGTGGTGGAACACAATTTACTCCCAAAATTTATCTCTAGATTCCAGAACCATTTCTGAAATTAGATGAAAATGTCTGGTTCAGTAAATGTGTTTGATCTATTTTATTGGAAATGAAACTCCAAATGAATAATTTTCAGATAAATAATGGTTATTTTTGTCACAAAAACAAATGTCTCCCAAATGGCAGTTTGTCAATGATTGTAATACGAGACAGGATATTAAAAAAAATAATGTGGAGAAGAAGTGAAGATAAAAATTAAATTCCATTGTTGAGTGGGGAAGTGTCTGTTACATCTCATCACAGTTGCTGAACACTTCGTTCAGACACGAAATACAGCACATGACTTTTGATCTCTAATTGTGACCTTGACCTTGAACAAAGGTGGTCGTTACACGATGCGCTCTGCACATCGTCTCAATATGGTGAACATTTGTGGTGAGTTATTCTAAAATCCTTCAAGGGGTACAAGAGATATGGAGCGGACACAAAAATAGTCACATCACCTTTGATACAGTACACGCAATCTAATGTCATTATCATCTTAGTAACAAAAAAGCTACCACTTTCTTGTAATAATCTCATTAAAATATATACACAACTTTAACCTGTACTTATATCTAGTGAGTTAATTGCATATTAAGTTTTTCCAAGATGATAAAGGGTAAAGCCTTCTCATTAAGCTTCCAATTAAAATATGTTACAAACGAGAAATTGACCAACGGTCACTGTGACCTTGACCTTTGAACTACTGACCCCAAAAACAATAGGGATCATCTGCTCAATAAGACCATTCATCCTAGAAGTTTGAGAGCTGTAGGTCAAAAGGAACTCTAGTTATCGTCCGGAAAGCGAAGAATGGACGGACGGACTGACGGACTCCCCAGTTTGAGGGTTGTAGGTCAAAAGGAACTCTAGTTATCATCCGGAAATGAGAAATTGACCAACGGTCACGTGACCTTGACCTTTGACCTACTGACCCCAAAAACAATAGGGATCATCTGCCTATAAGACCAATCATCCTATGAAGTTTGAGGTCTGTAGGTCTAAAGGAACTCTAGTTATCATCCGGAAACGAGAAAGACCAACGGTCGTGGACCTTGACCTTTGACCTACTGACCCCAAAAACAATAGGGATCATCAGCTCTATAAGACCAATCATCCTATGAAGTTTGAGGGCTGTAGGTCAAAAGGAACTCTAGTTATCATCCGGAACGAGAATGACCAACGGTCACTGTGACCTTGACCTTTGAACTACTGACCCCAAAAACAATAGGGATCATCTGCTCAATAAGACCATTCATCCTATGAAGTTTGAGAGCTGTAGGTCAAAAGGAACTCTAGTTATCGTCCGGAAACGAAGAATGGACGGACGGACTGACGGACTGACGGACGGACGGACTGACGGACAGGGCAAAAACAATATGTCTCCCCCCGAGGTGGGGGAGACATAATTAATTGAAAATCCCAGTCTTCCAAAAGATTCAAACATCTTTCATGGGACCTTAATTAGATTATTCCTTCTGATTGAAGAAACTATTAACTTTATGTTTGTTCAATGGGAATTTCTAAAACTGACATTAAATTTAGGAACACTTTCCAGTTAGCTGAACAGTTGTAAATGTCAAAGCACTGTCAAGAAAATAGCGGAAGCACAGGATTTTGCGACATGCTTTTAAGAACCAAGTGGAAAACAAGTCTTAATCAAGTGAAAAATTTGTCTCTGTTTTAATCAAGTTAAAAACACACGTAAAGAAGGAGTTACAGAACATTAGTGTCCAGTGCGTAGGCATCTCTAATTCAGCCATGTTATATGATTGTATTGCAATCACCCAATCCTTCTTACCAATGAGGCAACTGGAATTATAATGGTCCTTGTAAAGTACACAATTCAAAATCTCAGAAAGAAATTTTGTTGTTTGAACTAACAGAAATTAATATTTGAGACCTAACTAAACTTAAAACGTCTGTAAATTTATCACTGTTTTCATTTCCCCCCACCCACTCACTTACTGCATTTTCCTTTCGGGTTTTAATTGAAAACATCACTTGAACAACTAAGCATACACGAAATGTTAATGCATTATGTACAAAACCAACAATTGAGTTCATTAGTTACACAAATTGAAAATGCAAGAAAATCATAAAATTTCATGATAATTGTATGGAATCCATAAGGCATGCATTTACAACAGATATTTATTGTAAAATTGAATTAAACAGAGCCTCCATTCTCAGCTTGAAATCCGTTCTTTCTGCCATCCCAAATAATGTTGTGTTTTTTCACCCTGGTTTTCGGCAAGGGACAGAAATGAACACACAAAAATATAATGAATCACAGATAACAAATTTTCGATAAGAAAAAAATTCTCAATTCAATTCCCTTCAAGCTTTTGTGTGCAGAAAAACTGAGAAATTTTCTTTCTGTTTTGTAATTTACTGTCTGAGAACTGTGCAGTAAATTTTGTTTATTTTAGAAGCTTAATTGTGAAAAGTTCAATGCCAAATCTCCAACAGCCCTAAAAACATAACTTAATCAAGTTTTCAGTTTAAAGTAAACAATTAACAACTGCAGACAACTTCCTGACAAAGATGTGGAAATGTCACCTGGCTTCCTAATAAAACTCAAAATAATGATACTCAGGTTGTGTAAGCAAGTTGTTCTTCCTTTGTCCTTGACTAATACAGGGTGATCATGATCTGTACTGCTTACTATTCTGTCGTGTGAATATCTGATAGGCATCCCTACAAACAACTAATGGTACAGTCCAAATTGTAGGACGGACAAGTCTATATCGGAAGTTTTGCAGGGTTAATTATAGACATTTAATGAGATCAGAGAAGTAATAGAAGAAAGTTAGAAAGAGTGTCAGGCTATGTACAACAGCAGAATTAGATCTGAAAAGGGAGGTAATTCAACAACAGGACAATAAGATCAGAAAGGGGAGGTGATTCAACAACAATAGGACAATAAAATCAGACAAGGGAGGTAATACAACAACAACAGGACAATAAGATCAGAAAAGGCAGGTAATTAAAAAAACAAAAGGACAATAAGATCAGAAAAGGGGGGTAATTCAACATCAATATGACAATAAGATCAGAAAAGGGAGGTAACTGAGCAACAATAGGACAATAAGATCAGAAACGGGAGGTAAGTAAAAAACAACAGGACAATAAGATCAGAAAAGGGGGTTATTGAAAACAATAGGACAGTAAGATCAGAAAAAGGAGGTAATTAAACATCAATATGACAATAAGATCAGAAAAGGGAGGTAAGTAAACAACACCTAAATAAGACAAGAAAGGGAGATAATTCTATCATTCAAACTTTGACCAACAGGCAGTAAGTTGAAGAACTGACAGGTCATCCCAAGTGATCCTCAAGCAGTTTTACAAGTCTGTATGACTGGCACACCTTGAAACCCTCCAAAAATAGCACAGGTACATTAATAATACAGCTTGTCACAACATGGCATTCACTGGAAAAATGTTGCTGTTTTAAGACATAACCATGTGTCAGCACCAGTCAAATCCAATGCTTCAATGATCAAAGCAGATGTCAGAATACCCTTTATCTTTGGCATGTCTACTATATCTAGACTTATCTTACAGAAAAAATCACAACATTGTATGCTGAAGTCATCCAAGACAAAAACGAAATCACAGCAATCACAGTCAAAACCAAAAAACATGGGTTGATACAAAACAAAAGGGCCATCATGGCCCTATATCACTCACCTGAGTGACATTGCTCATCAGGAAAAATAAATGTTCATGATGATTAAAAGCAAAATGTTCACAAGCTTTTGCTTATATTTGCATTAGTGACCTATTTATTGACCCAAGGTGACCCACATTTAAAACATCAAGATAAGCTTTCTGATCAGTTTTCATGCTAATTGGGTCAAATGTTGTCTCTAGAGTGTTAACAAGGTTTTCCTTTGATTTGCCACAGCGACCTAGTTTTTTTTTTCCAGATATGACCCATTTTAAAATTGACCTGATTTCATTAAAGCACTCATTCTGACCAAGTTTCATGAAGATGCAGTGAAAAATGCAACATGTATTGCATACTCAAGGTTAAGTGTTGACTGAAGACACAGAACATTGCAGACACCAGGGATGATCAAATTTGTCACCAACTCAGGGTAGTCAAAACATATAAAACTTTTGATATGCAACTAGTTTCCTTTTTATACATTTTGAATTCATTGCAATAAACATATCTGTCTTTATATGAATAGTTCCTGTTTTCGAATGGGTAAGTCAATTCAAGGTTGAAGTTTAGGCTGGCAAGGCATAGGAATACACTGCTCCATACATCTAAAAATAAAGTTGCAGTTGTGCACTGGGTGTGGAGTGGGGATAAGGGAGCTAGCTAGAACTTAGTCACTAAAATGTTGACTATATCTTTTGACAACAATACAGGAAAAGCGCTGCCACAAAACAATCATATTAGTCAACGCGAAAAGGTTCATACTTCGGCAGCATCTTCAATCAGACTATGCCTCGAAACGTAAATTATGTATAGTACAACTGGAATGTGGGAGGAGCGTATAAAATGGTTGCTAGAGCGGAAGAATTAAAATATACTGTTTCATGCTTTGCATGGCCACTGGCATGTGAGAAATAAAATTAATGGTTCAATTTTACATTACATATTATTGAAGGCAGATGAAAAATAAATGGTTCTATTTCAAGCATGTTAATCAAACTGATTGAAGTGAAGAAGTAAATGTTTTTCATTGGTGTGATAAATGGCAGTGCTAGCAATGCGGAGAAATAAGTGGAACATTAAAATATCAATGTCTCCAGCAAAAATGTTTCAGATTTGAACCCCACTGTTGAACTTCTGTTTGAAAGTGAGAAATAAGGTACTTTATTAGCTGTTGAGATATCAACTTCCATAAAAAAAAAATCATATCCAAAAGGGAAATAAATATGTCACCAACCAGGTAAGAGTTATCAGATCTCCATCAGAGACCTTTATTGATCACCCTTAAGATACAAGACATAAAGATTCAAACATGATTGTATATTCCCTTGTTACAGGTGTACAATTTTCCATTATAAAAACCCAACATGTATTTTTTAAGTGAAGTACAATGTATAATTATAGTGTATTGAAAATATTGTTGACAAGAGTTATGTGACCTGTCACAAGATATGCATCTTGTAATCATAAATCAGTCTGCCATTGTTTGAAGTAAACATCTTTGATAGTATGTTTAAAGACTGACTCAGACCCCTGACAAGGGTAGTAAAAAAAAACTCTTATTCTCCTTCGAATATATACACCAAAGAAATGTGAACAGAACAAAAACATTAAAGGAATGATTTCATGCTTAAACATATTACATCTCTTGTATTAATACAAAAAAAGTGATGCATCCAACATGTTTTATGCAGTCTCCGAGGTGATTCATCTCTCCGTATCAGCTTCAATCTTCATCTCAATTGATTTCATAGACTTCCTGTTAATATTTACATTGTTTTACAGCGTTTGAGATAAACAAATTGTAATCGATCGTGCACTTAAACTTAATATAATAAAAAACTTTTTTTTTGTTATTTTAATAGTTCCTCCTAGAGTAATAATTGTAAATAATCTTGAAGTTGTCTGAATCTATTATTCTCTATTGAGTTTATCAGAATCATCTAGAGAAGTTGCATTATCCTCTACCAGCCTCCGTAACAGCAATATTTTGATAGAGTGTTTTTTTACTCTAATACATAGGTTTACATTTTTAGGGTCTATATTTTGTTTAAAAGAATGGGGTCTCCCATAAAAGGAGGTTACAGTGTCTCAGGGGCACTAAAAACCTCATTGATCTAACAGAAAACTCTATCTCTTTCTGTGTATGCAAACAATATAAAATTCATGTCTCCCACACTTATGTCCTTGACCTGGTGACCCCAAATTATATAACATGCACAACTACACTTCACACTGAGGCTTCCAGCAAAATTTTATGAAAATCCAAGATAGGGTTTAGGAGAAGAGGCACAGACAAGATTTTCTGTTTTCAGGACCCTGTGACCTTCACCTGTGAGTCAGGACCCCAAATCATGATTTGCACAACTAGACTTCATACTGATGCTTCCTGCAATGTTTATGAAAATCCAACAAGGGGTATAAGAGGAGTTATCTGGACAAACTTTGTGACAGACAGACAGACACACAGACTGACAGACAGAAAGCTTAAAATCAACATATTGCCACAACACCTTGTGGTGGGAGACAAAATGACTCTTTAGTGGATAATTCATAGCAATTGTTCATAATATTGAACTCATTGATGGTGGTCACATTTCATAGAAGAAAAACAAGAAAGAGAGCAAAGCTAATGATATTTACCATGTTACATTGAACTAATTAGTCCCCACTGTTCCAATAATGTTCATATATATACACATATATACACATGTAATTATAAATGTGTTCCACACTGACAACACAGCTTTCTCTTTTACACCGAGTATAATGTGTACAAACATAAAATATTGTTTTACACACAGCAGAGCACATAATGAAAATGCTAAAATTTTCTACGTTCAAAATTCTTGTCGCATGCAGTGCGTTCCTACTCGTGTAAATATAAAACATTCAAGGGCTTCAATCTTTTGCGATTTTTGCAGTGATATTTCTGTCAGGGGAAATTATGTTTTGAAAGAGACAGAATTTCTTTGCATATTTCTGTATATATTGATCTACATTTCTGTGAATTCAAAATAGCACATATCTCCAGGCCAAAGAAAAGACCCATCCCAGAAGAAGTCCCAGAAATGGACCGTTCCCAGCGAAAATGGCTGCATTAATCAGACAGATAATATCATACTTTACCCTATAAGTAATCAACTGCCAATGGCTTATATTATTTTCTTTCTTGTTTTTTTGCGGGGCACATTTTTAAAAAAATATTTCATTATTTCAAACTCAGACACACTATTGTCTGTACGAATGACGAGGAATGATAACATTAATGGCAAGTGATAACCTCAATATGATCTATATCCTGTCTGCAGGTCTCTCGAAAATTTGAATATGGCGCAGATGTGCAAACACAATAAAATGCATGTTATATACAGAATAATTCATACATTGATCTATATCCAGTAAGATCTTTGCTCATCCATCATCGTACAATAACCCATAAAGGTGGCCGATAAAAATGAATAATTCCGCCGAAATAGCATACAAACTAGGTAAACGATGTTTCACTGTAGGGCTAATTATAAGGGCCAGGATGGAACTATTGTACTTGACAGTCTTTACTGTTATCCTTCATGGCTGACATTGATGTGTTGCTAAATGAATATTGGCATCTTTGCAATGATAATTCCTAAATAGTTAATAAGAACATTGTATGACATGATCAACACGATCGATGCTCCTTGTTTCCATTCATCTAGGTAGGAATTACGTCTCTTGAGCATTGTAGTTCCTTATATCTACTTAATAAGTACCATTTCCTTATGAAGTTTTATTGAATTACGGTCAGACGTTACACTGCGAGATTAACTTTGTTTATTAAAGAAATGTGACAGATGGGACAATTAAATTAATACAAGTATTAAGGTCATAATAAAAAAACTAAGCTAAGTAGAGTTATGGTTCTTGCACTTTAACCTGACTGACTTTACTTAGAAATTACGCTCAAGACTAAAAAGTAGTGAGAGAACAAATCAAGCAGAGGCGACTATTTGTTTATAACCCCTCAACATAAAAACATTAACTAATTGACAAACATAGAATGACATTCTAACTGGATCAATAGACAATTGCATGATGCTCATCATGTGACTTTCAGTGACAAATTGTTTTGTGACCGAGGAATTGAAACAATTTCACCACACAGCATGTCACTGGAATTTATATATTTTGCTATTATAGCATTTCCATGTAAATTTTCTCCACATTTTACAAAAACGAAAAAGCTCTCAAATCAATATCTCACTGCCAAAGAAGCAGACGGTTGTGGTCCTGAAGCTGTCAGCCAACTCCTATGTTGCTATTAGAAAGCATGGCATGTCTCGATCCCTGGCAGGTATGATATTGCCAGCATGACAATTAAAAACTTACAATGTATGCAATATATGCAATGGAAGCACAGGCTTCAGTTGGGCTCACTGTTTATAATGACAGTGTGTGCAATGCAATCAACATGTTTGCTACATGCATGACTTTTACATCATAAGAGCACATTTCAAATAGAATGCCATGTTAAAGTCATTTCCATTGGTTACACCTTGTAATCAAAAGCCATTAAACAGCCTATCTTATTATTAAAGGTAGGCAGTTTATTTATCCATCATCCTAACTTCTGTAAGAAACTGAAAACTTGCTAACAAAAGAGTCAAGTCAGTGGCAAGGCTCAAACCAATGACCCCAATTCAGTGAGATGTTTCATGATTCCAAGTCAGCAACCTAAACCATTCAACAACAGGCTAGTTTTTAATTATATACAGTAAACTCCGTATATTTGGCCCGATTTTTTCCCTTCTTTGTTTAATGTAAAAATATACGGTTATATTGTACTCCGGTTTAAAGGAAACTTCGGATATAAGGAACAATATTTTCTGGCCCAACAATGAAAAATGTACAGTAAAGTGATTGTATATATCAAACTGCAAATATGTTCCGAAGAGTTAAAAAATTCTGTTGATTTTGCATTTTTCTTTTGTCGTCTGCATTGTATTTTTCATAGCGCACTTGTAGTTAATATTCACTATTTAAAGGGCCATTATTTATGATAAATTCATGTTAGAGTTGTCTAATTTGATTGTTTGCTACCCTTAGTCATAACTTCATTTAAGAGTTATCCAACTTGATTGTTTGTTTCCCTTGATCATAAATTCATTTAAGAGTTATCTAAACTTGAATCAAACTTTAACCAGAGTGTAAATTTTCTAAGTGAAAAAGGGGCCAAGACTTGCAAAAAATTCCATCCAGATTTATCAAACCTGTGTATACCGGCTAACTGCAAGCCTTCTATGAAGTTTCAATCCAAACATTGTATAATGTATGTCCAGACACATGGCCTTGATAGTAAACTTGAATCCAAAGTATGAAGCAGACGCTGGACCAAGGACAAGGATTTACAAAGTGATCCCTAATTATCTGCTCAGTGCTAGGCAGGTGAAACTAAAATGTAAGTGTTGTATTTTATGCAAGATCTGGTTTACATGTAAACAACACAAGCTGCCAGTATGATATCAATCATTAACTCAACTGCAATTTTATTTTGCATTCTGCAGCTATTTATTTACAGATTTGGCGTTCATGCTGCCAAACTTTGCTAAAACTCTGCAATGAGAGTGCCAAAACAGTTTTTTATAACATACCAAGGTCACTCAGGTGCTGTTCTGCAAATGTTCCTTTCTATCTTTCAGTCCCAACATCCTGAAAAGATAACAGAAATGGCCTTAATATGAACTGTCTGCACTAAAACTGTTATATATATTATGATACATATTTATGAATGTCTATGACTGCTTCGGCAAAGCAATATATCGTCATCAACAGTTACTAGGAACAGAGGCATCATATTCAAATATAAAATGCTCAGTTACATATGGATTTGTATATAATACTGTGAGTCTATATTGCATTCTGTATGTGCGGCTTCGTTGCAATTTACATATACTCAATATAATACAAGCTGACCTAGCATACGGTAAATCAAGCAATCTACTTTTGTTTATTATAATCCCTATTGTAATGACATCTAATATGAAGAATCCAGAAAGATCAAACCAAAACCAAATTGAAGTATACAAGATGTCCAAGATAGCCCTATAAAGCTCACCTGGGTACAAGACAAATGCAACACAGATCCAACCTGCACAATGAGCACATTTGGTATAAAGATCTCATTCAGAAAAAAAGTTCAACATACTGTTCCTATAGAAAAACATTCAGACTGGCCATCATGAAAATTTGGTACAAAATGTGGCATCAAGAATGATAAAATGGTTTTTCTATAACTTGACAGTATGAACTTTTTTTTGATCCCACATGACCTATGTTTCAAACTCAACCTAAAATCCATTGAAAACAATCACCCTGAAAAATGTCTATGACATCTGTTAATGAAATAATCCCTCAAGTGTGTGTGCACAGACAGGTGATGAGTGACGAACGCCTCAGTCACACTACACCGTATAGCTTTAACAGACATTCAACGCATAACAAAAATTTCAATCTGTTTTTGTTTCCTTTCCATTTCTCATGTGGCGCCTGCCCTCCTTGTCCGGCGATGTTCGTTTCATCCGGTGGAAGGTTTTGAGCATGTTTAAAATTTGGAACATACACCATCGGACAAAGTTGTCCGTTAGATGTACGGAAGCAATGCGCTGGTATGCGTTTTGTTCATCACTCGTGCGTTTCTTATTCTGTACTTGTCCGGTTCACATCCATTCTTGTCTGGTAGACCTGATTCACAGCCGAACTACTACTGGACATGCAACGGATGCAATGTATGTTCAACAGAAACACTGACAAGGAACGCATACAAACTGATAAATAAAGGACGTGAAACGATGGTCCATCGGACAAAACTGATGCAAACCTGACAAGTACAGAAAAAGGAACACACAAGTTACGAACAAAACACATACCAGTGCATTGCTACCGTACATCTAATGGAAAACTTCGCTTTTGGCATTTTAAAATAATTCGGCATGTGTGATGTCTGAGTGAGTGGAAGCTTTTGTGCCAGAACAAAAAAAATATCACACTTTTCATACCCGTTCCATTGATTGAATGTTGTTTGTTTTGTATATGTGCCTTGATCATGCGATCATTGTGCGTTTTATGCGCATCATTCACCAATTGCGAGAGCACTGAGCAGTAGCTGGGGATGCCTTTGTTCACTGGATAACTTTCTGCCGCAATTTTTCTATACGTTAGGCATCCGTTAAAGCTATACGGTGTAGTGAGACTGAGGCATAACAGACATCAGGCAATATCGCATTTCATGCTCAGGTGAGCTACAATAAAGATTGTTCTACTAAGTCTGTGGCAGCATCAGTCTACAAGAAACATATCAAGTGCAGTCACTGAATTGAGAATTTGATAAATTTCATAAATGATGTATTTCACTGGATGCATTATACAATATTAACATGAATTTTCATTTCTAAAAAAGTGAACCAAACTGGAGACCACATTCATTTCATCTGTGTTCTTTTAGCTTCATCATTTTTGCAACCATGAAATCCATATTGCTTCTATGGCATATTGTAGCCTCTTTTCCAGAAACCCGTAAGTCAATTTTTTAAGTTTTGAGAAAATCGATTTTGAAGTTTGAAATTTCAATGAAGATAAGTGACTTACGGGTTTATGGAATTAGCTTTTAACCCAGTTATATTAGTTCCATAAAAGAGCAAACTATGTCATCATAAAGAGCTTGATGAGACGAATACAACGGTACCAAAATGTCAAAACCTCAAAAAAACAGACTTACGGGGTTCTGGAAATGACAATATGTATCCTTCCACAAGGGAACTGCTGTTAACCAATTTCAGAGAAGAAAATATAACATTAATCTACATAATGGTGACCACAGAATTGCTGGGTTATTAACTCCTCTGTCTGCAGTCTGATATGTAAATGTTCCTGCAAATCTCTCCATTTGCCCCAAGTTTTACTGCGCATTGGGGCAGGTTTCCATTCCATCACACCAATGGTAACTTTATGACATAATGAGACATATTACACCCAATCTCGTACTTTCCATAACCTCCACCATGACTACAAACACCCAGTCTAATGCACTCTTTTGCATTGCCAATTACAACAAAACCACCCTTGCTCTCTCATGCACATCAATTTTCTTTCCAAGTTCAACAAAAAAAAAAAATCTAAACTGGATTTCCTCTCCACCCCATGCAGTGCTGTTGGCTTTGTTCTCCATTCAGTCCAGAAACAAGCCTTTGAGCAATGTTTTGCAACAGCTTGCAATAAGTTATATCTGGCAACACAGTGCAACTCACAATGAGGTATAGCTATTTTGTAACAGTAATCAATGTGGTTTAAAGGGAAAAATCAAAGCACAGAAATAAGTATTTTAAAAAAATGAAAGTTTATATATAAGAAATTCAAATAATCACAGCATGTACAATTATTTTTCTATGAAGAAAGTAAAAGACCTGGATGGCATTTTGTCAATTCACGAATTCAACATAAACACAACTTTCTTCATTTTCAAACACTTTCGTACATTTTAACCTGCCAGTCTACAATTTAGTGTCTTGCATAAGGTAATGTACTTGCCATTGAAATAATTGTCACTTGATTTTTGCTTAGTAGTGGACCTTTAAATTTTTGTTAACAGCTAGCAACAAGGAGTAAATGATTGGCAACAGCTAGCAATATGGTATAAATGTTTCACAACAGCTAGCAATGTGGTATTAATGTTTTGCAACAGCTAGCAATGTGGTATAAATGTTTCACAACAGCTAGCAATGTGGTATTAATGTTTAACAACAGCTAGCAATGTAGTATTAATGTTTTGCAACAGCTAGCAATGTGGTATTAATGTTTTGCAACAGCTAGCAATGTGGTATTAATGTTTGGCAACAGCTAGCAATATGGTATTAATGTTTTACAACAGCTAGCAATATGGTATAAATGTTTCACAACAACTAGCAATGTGGTATTAATGTTTTGCAACAGCTAGCAATGTGGTATATATGTTTCACAACAGCTAGCAATGTGGTATTAATGTTTTGCAACAGCTAGCAATGTGGTATTAATGTTTTGCAACAGCTAGCAATGTGGTATTAATGTTTTGCAACAGCTAGCAATGTGGTATTAATGTTTGGCAACAGCTAGCAATGTGGTATTAATGTTTTGCAACAGCTAGCAATATGGTATTAATGTTTCGCAACAGCTAGCAATATGGTATTAATGTTTTGCAACAGCTAGCAATGTGGTATTAATGTTTTGCAACAGCTAGCAATGTGGTATTAATGTTTCGCAACAGCTAGCAATATGGTATTAATGTTTTGCAACAGCTAGCAATGTGGTATTAATGTTTTGCAACAGCTAGCAATATGGTATTAATGTTTCGCAACAGCTAGCAATATGGTATTAATGTTTCGCAACAGCTAGCAATGTGGTATTAATGTTTTGCAACAGCTAGCAATGTTGTATTAATGTTTGGCAACAGCTAGCAATATGGTATTAATGTTTTACAACAGCTAGCAATATTGTATAAATGTTTCACAACAGCTAGCAATGTGGTATTAATGTTTTGCAACAGCTAGCAATGTGGTATTAATGTTTTGCAACAGCTAGCAATGTGGTATTAATGTTTGACAAAAGCTAGAAATGTGGTATAAATGTTTGGCAACAGCTAGCAATATGAACAGCTGGCAATATGGTATAAATGTTTCACAACAGCTAGCAATGTGGTATTAATGTTTTGCAACAGCTAGCAATGTGGTATAAATGTTTGGCAAAAGCTAGCAATGTGGTATAAATGTTTGGCAAAAGCTAGCAATGTGGTATAAATGTTTGGCAAAAGCTAGCAATGTGGTATAAATGTTTGGCAAAAGCTAGCAATGTGGTATAAATGTTTGGCAAAAGCTAGCAATGTGGTATAAATGTTTGGCAACAGCTAGCAATGTGGTATAAATGTTTGGCAAAAGCTAGCAATGTGGTATAAATGTTTGGCAAAAGCTAGCAATGTGGTATAAATGTTTGGCAAAAGCTAGCAATGTGGTATAAATGTTTGGCAACAGCTAGCAATGTGGTATAAATGTTTGGCAACAGCTAGCAATGTGGTATAAATGTTTGGCAAAAGCTAGCAATGTGGTATAAATTTTGGCAAAAGCTAGCAATGTGGTATAAATGTTTGGCAAAAGCTAGCAAGTGGTATAAATGTTTGGCAAAAGCTAGCAAGTGGTATAAAGTTTGGCAAAAGCTAGCAAGTGGTATAAATGTTTGGCAAAAGCTAGCAATGTGGTATAAATGTTTGGCAAAAGCTAGCAATGTGGTATAAATGTTTGACAAAAGCTAGCAATGTGGTATAAATGTTTGACAAAAGCTAGCAATGTGGTATAAATGTTTGGCAAAAGCTAGCAATGTGGTATAAATACATGGCTGCTTTAAGCATTCAGCAATGTAGCAAGAACTCCACACTCGATGCTCCTCTACTAACATAACATAACTAAATGTTCTTTTGGATGAAACAGAGGTCTGAAGAATCGGTACTCAGTTCAGTAAAAATAAAATATCAATACAGATTCATATATTTTAGTTATTACTTTTGATCCTACATGTATTTATTTCTCAAAGAGATTGAATCAATTTTAAATGCAGGTTAATACTATTTTTCAGAAGCTGAGATATTTTTTCTTTTCAAAATATGTAGGGTAAAGAACCATCTCAGCAGGTCTATGAATTTGCAATTTGCTGCAGAATAATTCATCACATGAAACAAAACATCTGATATTAGAATGAATGGCTTATTTAAACAAATGATGTAGATTTTTGTCTATCTCAATGTCACAAAACAAACCTTTCTATTATATCTCAATTCAAATGTTTTGTTTTATCACTTTAAATGCAACAAAATGGTTTTTGAAAGTCTAGAATTTTCTTTGCCACCATTTATCATTTTAACAAAAATAAATGAGGAATTTCAAAGCAAAGAATTTTTTTTTAAATTCTTAACTTTGAAGGATGGTTTTGGAAACAACCAGTACATTTACAGCCAAAGAAATTATAGAATACAAAATAGGCAATATCTTTAAATAAAGCTAAATAAAACAAAAGCTACTTCTTCGTTTTTAAAAATAAATTTAATTTGCAGGAATAATGGCATGAAACAGGCGATATAAATTTTATCTTTCTCTCACAAGGCTTTATAAACAGATAGCACTATACTGAAACATAATTTGACATGGCATCCTTTGAACCATTACGCTGATGGTCGACAAGTGATTCTGGCTTTGAGACCATTATAGGTCATAATCCCTCTTCAGAAATTTGCAGTCTGATCATGATCTGCACTTCCATTTTTCAGTCACTTGATCTGCAATGAGTGCCCCCCTTAAACAATTAACAATACCATCCAAATTGAAAGTCGGGGCAAGTCCACTTCTAACATTTAATGGGAGAATGATTAAGTTTTACAAAGTACCTTTCAGACAAGACTCTCACAAATTGTGAATTAGAGAAAAGTCTATCTTTTAACTTCTTTTTACATTAAGATCAAAGTAACAGTACTTATTACAAAGACTTTGCATTGACTGTTACAAACTTAAGCATGAATGGTCACTGAATGTGACCTATTACCCTTCAAAGGGTGTAAATGAGATCTCCTATAATTTCCAAGTGAAATGCTCAGACTCTACCGATCTCACTTACTGTAAATTGAGAAACTTACGTAATTACTTAATTTTCACTATTTTTCGCGAATTTTCCATTTTGCTAATTCAAAAATCTTGCAGACAACTCATTTCACATAGATTTGTTATAAGAGCATTCTCCTATCGCAAATTTAACATTCAAGAATAGGTCTTGCGTTAAAAAACCTCACAAATTCTCGTCACGGGAAAGTTACCAATTTACAGTTAGTGAAAGGTAACAAACAGTAAGCCATTTTGTCTGAATTTCGTAATCCCTTGACAAAACAAAGCGCCAAGT
Source organism: Saxidomus purpurata (assembly GCA_022818135.1). Classification (NCBI taxonomy): domain Eukaryota; kingdom Metazoa; phylum Mollusca; class Bivalvia; order Venerida; family Veneridae; genus Saxidomus; species Saxidomus purpurata. The sequence continues at coordinate 22,954,205 of JAFMSR010000005.1, read as the reverse complement.
TCCATACATCAATCCAAACTAAATTATTCTCTAAGTAAAGTAGTGCAAGGTTACCTGCAATCTGTCCCCATCAGGATGAATTAAGACGTGTCTGCATGTGTCTGCGAAAGCCAAATGGATCCTCAGATCCTCCTATAGACACCTAATTACATTATCAAGAAGTTATTATTTCATTAATGATCAGAAATAAAGACTAGCAATGGTGCAAAACCCTTCCTTCCAGACAACACAATATGTTGTGTGTCATTTTAGTAACATGTTGCAATGCCCTGAATCAATTAAATCATAGGAAAACTTAAGCCGACAGCATTAAAAGTACTTCATATTACTTTATATTCCAATTCAATAATTGAATTTCATTATCTGCTATTTAAAACCAGCCCATCAGCTACTGATAGTGAAAATCAACCAGATTTTATGCATCTCCGAGGGATGTGTGATTCATTTTCCAGTGTTGAGTAACACATCTGAGGACTGAAGCTTTTAACAGATTTGCACAAAATGCCCCATTTTGAAACGATTTTAGTGTGTTTACATCAGTAATAATAGTCAGATTGGAGACATTTGAATTGCTAATCAAAGCATTACGAACTGGCAAAAAATGAGTGGACAAACATGCAAATTTGGCAAAAGAAGAGTTTTTGGCCATCGGGATGGCGTCCTTTTACAAGACTCCTCTCTAGAAGAGATATAAACGCTGTCTATAACATGTAAGGATTCATGAGCATTAAAGTTACAGTGCTAGCTGCCGTGGTGGGTGAAACATATTTTGTTTTAACAAATTGCCATCAAATTCAACAATTGGAAAATAGATGCCAAAACCACAAAAACCCCTGACATATACCTGTAACACCTGGCTTTACACCTTGTAATTGTTCAAGCCCGCCTCCCAGCGAGTTCTTGACAAAACTTTCTCGGCTTAACAAAAAAAAACTCTGCATGCACGTGCATATAACGAGATTTGAGCAGATTTTCACAAGATTTTAAGAGGTACAAAAACAATAGCTGCAATCATTTGATTGAAAATCTTCACGTGAAACTGTTTTCATAGATGTCATGATACAGCCTACAAAATGTGTTCCATACTGGCAAGTTAGAACTTGCAGCATTATGTGAATTGTGAAGCCAATAAAGTGATTATCTTTCATAAGTCTAACAGATAAGACTGGCTCAAACACACTACCTTCCAAAATGTACCGTCCTTTAATGCCAGGCAATTAAGTCCGCAGTAAACAGCTAAAGGAAGTCATTCTTTAATGAGCCAGTAGTCGAGTACAATGCAATAATTCTAATTTTGAGTCAAGAAATAGTAACATTAGTCAACATAAGCTCTCTAGGAGCTTTTAAGTCCTCTTAGTTACCAACCATCTGTATAAGGATAGACCCTGCCACAATTCAAACCCTCAACCTCTTGCTTTCAGGTATACCAATACGCCAGGATAATTAAACCACTGTCTGTATTCAAATATCGAAACATTTTTTTTAATTACTGTTGACTACTTATAAGAAACCTTGAAATGTCTTTTTTATTTTTACATTTCTCCTGAAATGAAAGATTTAAGTTTCATTCCTTAATAAAACACTTGGCTAATTTTAGAATTCAAGGGAGACTACTTCATGATTTCATATCAGCAGAGTTATCCATCTTGAGAAACTGAATTTTTCCATAATTTTATATATGTGTAGAAATCAGACAGCACTGCAGCAAATACAGTTAAACTTCGTTCGCTAGAACTTCATTCGCTCGAACACTACCGATGGCTCGAACCCAACCGACGGTCCCAGGCAAAAGCTATAAATAAATTATATTGTTCCACCATCGAATCCTCGAACACCGATCTCTCGATCTCTCGAACCTGTACTGTGGTCCGATCAGATCTATTTCATTGTAAAGTACATCCTTCAGCTCGAACAATTAAAGGTGCTTATCTCAATTATCGAGCAAACAATGCATTGATGATCAGCTGCCAGACACAAGTGCTGTGAAACAGTGTGTGTTATTCACACCTCTTTAAATTTGCAATTAAAGGTTATGATGTACAAACAGACTGAAAGTCGCTCATGATGATTATAGCAATAAGAAGCAGATTCGCTTTAATTTAAAGTTTGGTTTTTTTTCAGACAATTGAATAAATTATGTAATGAACGACAAACATTTCATCCTTTTACATTACCACACTTAAAACAAGAATAAATTGTGAGTTTTGATTTGTCTTTTAATCAATGGTAAGCTACAAGCTTATTATATACATGCACATTAACCTGTGTGTACCATTGAACGCGCATTAACTACCGATGTGGTCTCGATAAAGGATGTATAGCGACCACCGTGACTGAACATGCTGACAAACCTCAATCGCTCGAACTACCGATCTCTCGAACCAAAATCGCCGGACCCTTCAAGTTCAAGCAAACAAAGTTTAACTGTATTTATAAGTTATATATAATTTCCAGGATACAATGTGACAGATGGATTCCTCAGTTCCCACACATGGCCCAGCCTGTTGGTGGGGGCATAAAAACTTACTAGATGGGGGTTAAATTAAAGCAATATATAATGGTCTATGTAATGAAGAGTGGTGTAATCAGCAGTGCACAATAGGGAAATAAACTCTATTGATGTTAAGCAATTACATGTAATTACTGCATGCTGCAATTATTGCAGTCTGACACACTGTGACATTATCTAAAACTCAATTAATAACCTAAGCATGTTTTAGTTCTGTACCCTGCCTCTAAAAGCGTGTGAAAGTGTAACAGTATACAGTAACATTATAGGAAGATACCAAAACTGTTCCAACTGTACATAAGAGACTGTAAATTTAAATAATAATGATAATAATAATGATAATAATAAGTTTTTAAATAAAAATCTTGTTCCCGGTATTACAGTGAAACACTACCATGCACATAATTAAAAGTATGTTTTTGAAAACTTGACATCTGGGTTCTCTGAAGTTGAATTCTACATATTTATTAATTTAGTTGCTGATTTAGAGATTTTTTTCAAAATGTACTGTTGCAGTCTCCCTTGAGTATTTCAAAATCTTTAATTAACTCTGAATTGTTGGTCTGATACAAAAGTTGAGCAATGAGTAGGCCTCCAGTGACTCCCCAAGGGATTTCAGGAATTTTGTGAAATTCAGACTTCTGCAAGTACAGACAAACCTGTGAACAAAACACACCCATGGAAAACCTGAAAGCTGGTGACTTCCTTGAGGTTTTCCCTTAACTCTTATTTGCTACAATCATACAGCACCAACATTGTTTTCGTTCACAAAACCTTTTAAAAAATGTATAGGTTTTCATATCTTGTAAGAAAAGAATAGTATATACCTATAATAGTAAATAAATGATGAACCTAATCGACGATTTGTAGTGACTTAAGTTTCAGAAAAGTACCTTTAAGTTAGTTCACAGAACTGATGTTTTAATAAAGATAATTAATGCGCTGACAATAGTTCATTTGGAAGTCATCTGTACACCCTTACCTCACTAGCGGTAATGAAATCTAGAGGTTAAATTGACTATGCAAATAATGATTGGCCTATTAAAATCCCTCCCTGCAGTCTAATCATGATCTGCACGTTCCTATAATCAACAACTGTTCACTAAAAACACCCTTGAATTATTACATTATGGAACTACCCGAATTGGAAGATGGGCAAGTACATCCATTTATAATACAAGAATGATGGCTAAAGTGACCACTGTACTTTTTGATAAAAGGAACTTAATAACGGAATGGTCTCAATATTGAGTTGACTTAATAAGACCCATCGGCATTCATGACAATCAAATATGGTCAAACAAATCATATAATTCTTTTGCTTTCGTACAGTAAATATGTTCATAAACAAAAAGGGAAAATAAAAAAGGTCTGCACATGAACGTAAATTGAGCGATGAAAAAACGACTTCAAATGAGCAGTTAAATTAATGATTTTTTTACTTTCTTCTTGTTTATCAGAAGATATTTGATTTACCGCGAAGTAATGCCAAGTGCAGATCATAATAATAACTGACTCAAATGTTACAAACATAATGTACATGTTTATGTAAGTTATTCTGCAGTTTGGTCCGTAATTTCAAAGGTAACAATGCGTTTTTGCTCATCTGAATTTATTAGATCCTCAACTGTCATTTACATCCTTTTGTTATCCAATTAAGGTTTCATACGATCCGATCAAAACTATTTCACACCCGACGTCTTGTAATTGTCATATCATGTAAGCAACAAAAGTACATACCTATATGTAAATAAATGCTGGAGGTAATCGCCGATCAGGATAAAATTCAGTGGTAAAGTACCTTTAAGTTTGTTACAAGGATAAAAGCAGTGGTTTAGCGGATAATAAAACAGTGTAAATCGCTTATTAGTGACAGGATACGATGGTCGCTTTAGTGGAATAGCGGGGTGGTCGCTTTACTGGACAAGCAACCAATAGTATATATAATAAAAATAGTTGGTTCTGTGAAATAATGGTCATAATAGTGGTGTGGTCGCATTTTCGGTGTGGTCGTAATGCGGAATTCTACTGTATAGCACTGGGTAGTGGAACCAGCACAAGTTTATAATCAGCTGTAGTGGAGACCTTGAGATTAGCTTGAATCAGGAAAAATGATATGCTTCAAAATGACTGTGATTAGAATTATGCCTGTCTGACTGCAGTCTGTTGATTCATTGCTTCTTGGGTGATTCAGAATGATAAAACTTTTTTTCGGTACAGTTATAATACAAAGCAGGATCTCCTAGACAATATAATATCTATATGATTGTTCTCCTTTGCTTTTTGAGACTTTCTGCTGACTTGAAATTTGACAACTTTTACGGATTTTTTTTTTTTAATTCTGAAAATAATATATATATAGCAGAGTTATGTTTCAATTGTACAGCTTGCTTCCTGGTGAATCAGCCAAAAGGGAAATACTTCATAAATAACTTATGTAATAGTTATGCTACTAATGTTAATACTCAATTCTTATAAGTTGTTCTCTGATCAATTCTCCATATGGGCCAACCTTCACAATTCTTTAACTAAATATTTTCTTCTCTTCGTGCTTCTTAAAAAAAAATTGTTATAGCAGTATCTAGTTGTCAAGAAAATTCTACAGATTTTACTTGAGATGTGAACTGTTTATATTCCTGGCCAAAAATAAGATTTCACCTCGGCTGAACATGCCAAGACCCCTTCACTTGAGATGCTGTTTGAATATTGACCCTGAGTTTTGTGTTTTATTTGAAAATACACTGCTTTTTTGCTTTTATTTCTAATTGTTCCAAAACTGTAGTGGGACTTCAATGAATATAGTAGAATTTTGTTGACATGTGTGAGATTTTAATCTTTTCGATACAAAATGTGTTGAACTGAATTCCAGACAATTCTAGAAACTGTCAATAACTGTAACACAGTGAATTTAACGAACTGCTAAAAACCTTGCAAAATATTGCCATTACATTGTAAGTTTATTATAGAAATAAGATTTTTTTAAAAATCCCTCCTTAAAAATTTCAAAAAACACAGTCAAATACCCCCCACCCCCCACCCCCCATCCCCAAGCCTTGCTGAGTGAAGTCTAACCGTAATCCTGCTGTCATGAAGAGACACGCAGCTTCTGCCATCAACGTAGATCATGATCAGCCAAATTAACACATGTCCAAATTGCCCTTCAAAAAATTAGTGATAATCCAAATTAAAAGATACTTTCTCAGTTTCAACAGACTTCAAGTCCTGGTCTGGCTCTTACAAGCTCATTCAACACACTTTCCTCATTTACTGGAGCTACTCTAAGTTCACAGCTTACATATCTAAACTCTTAACAACATCTGTTAACAATTAGGGTATTAATTAAAAACATGAAATATAATAAGACATTTGATTTTCATGTTAAATAAAGCTGTAAAAACTAATGAGGCATCTTATGGCTAAGTTCTAATGCATGTAGAATTGAAATCAAGGGCAATTACCGTATACCCCTATATAATTTTCACTTTTGGTTGGGCTTTGGAAACATTAATATTAGGTTTGGGGGATTTGGCAATAATTATATATATTTTGACATAGTAATCTGTCAATTTACCAAGAAAGAAGAAGACACACACCTTTCCCTAAACATTTTGGTTCTGCAATAAATGCCCCCTGGGTCAAACATTTTGAAGAAAAAAATATTTGGTCCCTACAAATTCTTACCCCTCCCCCCACCCCCTTGGGTAAAATATGTAACACCCCCAGGGCATTTAAACAGGGGTATATGGTAACTTTTCCAGATTATTAAATTATTATTGTGAAACTTCAATTGAAATAGCTGTGCAGAGAACTTCAAGAAGTTTGTTAACAAACAGAGATCATAGGCAATTACACTGCTGCAAATATGTTTTCAATCATCTGATGAAGTAAAACCATATCACAATGAATACATTCTACTCTTCATTTACTGATCATTTGTACCAAATTTCACTTCAACACATAAAACTGATCATTTGTACCAAATTTCAGTCCAACACATAAAACTGACATCAGCAAACACAAAAACGGAAAGGCATGAAGAAAACTCTCTCAGGCGCGTAGCCAGGCATACTTCCATACTCATGAGAGTACTTCGAATTTCAAAAATGAAAAATTTAAATGACCTAAAATTGATGTTAAACTTGTGCCTAAAGGGGGGTACATGTCCACTCAGGTACACCAACAGTGTCGGTTTATTTTTAATCATAAATGGTAAACTTGTGTTTCATACATGCAATAAAATAAGTTTTAAGCGTCCTAATTATTTACATTATATTTGGCTTAAAACAAAACCGGGAGTACTTTCATTGTGTCCCTAGCTACGCTCCTGTCTCTGTCCAAATCACAATGAACTTGAAACCAGCTGAATAATGATTCCGTATACCCTTCATTTAATCTGCATCATGGTAAGTAATTGATAACATAACTTACAAAAATTATTTGACATTGAATGGCATGTGTTTGTAAACATCCATCAGTTCAATGATACAATGATAATCAAATTGTAAACAGTGTGGTCATCTATTTGCTCTTTTTCACACAACAAGTACATTAAACTGCCCAATATTTGTTCCTGTATTCTTGGGTAAACATATTAATTAGAAACATGAGTGTCTACATCAGTTTGAATGTTTGTATTAAAGCTGTAATTCTATTACATCAACTTAGTTAACGTACTTATTGTTAACTGTATAATGTTCTGGTCTTATGTAAATAAAATTTTGTTCTGTTCTGTTCTGTTCTTAAAATTGTTAATTGCACCAAGAGTGATAATATGGGATGGCTTCCAATTCCTAGCTGCCCAGTAATTTTGCTATTCAATCTTTTGGCTTAATTAGCTACTGACCTATCTGAGACCCACTTTGTTTGGATTATTTTCTTTTTGTTCTTTATATTTAGAACTTTTCCACTTACCATACAAAAGTCCCTAGGATGGATGGGGTCAGGTCAGTCTTACTGGTTTTTCCGACAAACCATAGTACAACTTCTTAGAAGCAAACACCTATGGGAACACAGAAATGTGTTTGTTGTAGAGAGGTGATGTTTAGAAACGAACACCCATAGGAACACAGAAATGTGTTTATTGTCGAGAGGTGATGTTTAGAAACAAATACCCATGGGAACACAGAAATGTGTTTATTGTCGAGAGGTGATGTTTAGAAACAAATACCCATGGGAACACAGAAATGTGTTCATGGTCGAGAGGTGATGTTTAGAAACGAATACCCATGGGAACACAGAAATGTGTTTATGGTCGAGAGGTGATGTTTAGAAACGAATACCCATGGGAATGGAAACACAGAAATGTGTTTATTGTCGAGAGGTGATGTTTAGAAACGAATACCCATGGGAACACAGAAATGTGTTTATTGTCGAGAGGTGATGTTTAGAAACAAATACCCATGGGAACACAGAAAAGTGTTTATGGTGAAAGGTGATGTTTAGAAACGAACCCATGGGAACACAGAAATGTGTTTATTGTCAGAGGTGATGCTTAGAAACGAACACCCATGGGAACACAGAAATGTGTTTATTGTCAAGAGGTGATGTTTAGAAACAAACACCCATGGGAACACAGAAATGTGTTAATTGTTAAGAGCTGATGTTCTCGAGAGGTTGATTCCTTATTATAACAGTAAAGAAACTGTATGTCTTTTTAACAAGGTTGTTGCTTTAGGGTTGAGATGCCATTGGGGAAGGTTGGACTGTTCATGCCTCAGAATATGACTCATTCACTGATATCCCAAAGTAAAAGTTCTGTACATGAAGTTTCTGATTCATTTTCAGGGTTTTTTTGATAACCAATTTCAAAAATTGTTTCAAATTTTTTGGCAAATCACTATCAATAATTCAGTCTCAGTTGCTATTTTGATAAATCAGGAGCAAGATAATGTCTCTAACTATCTGTATAATACAGGTATTATTACATCCTGTGAAATAATCAGTGACCTGCCCACCATATCAGCTTACAGGAAAACCTTGGCACTTCGGCTTTAATTTCTGAAATGAATACAGCATTACATTTCCGTTTGATAAAATATCAGCTTCTTTTTACAACATTTCCTGTTGGTCTGTTAATAATATACAAAATGTACTTACTAAAGAATGACAGACTAAAAAATTACATAAAACAAGAATATTAAATCATCACTTGTAATATAGGCCAAAGAAAATGTCTTCCCTACCAAGAACACAAGAAACAAAATTGAAAAATATTTTTTTTTCTTATTTTCTTGGTAGGGAATAGCAGATGTGTATTATCAAAAGGGCCATAACTCTGCTTTCAAAGGGGTCACAAGGAGATACAAAACCCATACTGATAAACACCAGTCCTGTAATGTTCTGTGACTCCAGGTAACAAAGTATGCACTGAAAGAGCCTATGGTATGTTCAATGGTATGTCTGTATTGACATAAAGACAGGGCCTCAGCTGGCACATAAAAATGTATCACTGTTAATCATTATGTCTTGTAGTATCAACCCTAATCTGAAAAGAACCACAATATTTCATTTAAATCAGGAAGAACACTATCTTCAAGATAAATACAGATCTACACTATCAGGACCTTGGCTTGGCATAAGATACTTCTTATCCACTTAAAGTGAAAGGATTGGCAGATAAAGGCATACCGTTCAAATAGATACTGTTGATTTTGGGCACAGACTGCACTTTTATCCTTCAAGGACATTGGTTTGGCAATACCTAACCATTCCTTATTCTTTCAATGATTTTTTTGTTTTGTTTTCAATTAATTAAAGAATCCGGAACAGAATGCATACTCTTTGTTGACTTCAGGACAATACATATCAGTCACAGAAGATAGGATAGACAGGATATGTACTGTTAAAATGCAAAATATTCTGCACTACAAATTCTGCACAATGTGTCACATATTTTACACTACTCAGATACTGCACATGATGTACTGATGGAATGTCACATATTCTCCACTACTGATGGTGAAGTGTAACAGATTCTGCACTACTCAGATATTTCCCAAGTACTGGTGGAATGTGACATATTCTCCACTACTGATGGTGAAGTGTAACAGATTCTACACTACTCAGATATTTCCCAAGTACTGGTGGAGCACAGTTGTTTCACACTCCACCCTCTTCCAAATTGTCAGAGGAAATAGCGGAGAACACAAGGCTGTATGGGACTGTTAATGTCACTCCAGATAAATCAAAGTTATAGAATTTCATACACACATCTGCAAGTAAGTACATCCTGACACAAAGTCCTGTTTAGTGAAAGCATTACTATATCTCAGACATTTTTATTAAGAAAAACTGATAAAAACTGAAAGACACCGATGTAAAAATTTCATTATTTCTAAAGATGACAGTTTCTAAAACAAAATGCAGACAATCCGACTGTAAAAAAGGTTTTACAACCATAAACTGGAGTACTTTTTACATTTCACTGTCATAAACTCCTTTATGAACCAACTGTGGCAGAAATACATGAATGCAGATTAATCTAAAAGATAAATGCAGCTAAATAACTCTACCTTAATAGACAATTTAATCCTTGAAACACTATATACTACAATTAAAAATCCAATAAATTTACAGTTCAACAACTATTAAGTAATTGACACCTAATATGTTACTATCGTGTCCTATTTTGTCAGATCCATTCAACAGCAATAATCAACAGGTAATAAACTATCCAATTAAGGTAAATATCACTCTAGTGCAAGCTAGCAATAATTAACAAAAGCTGGCTTTTATTTCTTTGATCTTCAATATGCAGTAGACAATTGTGTTAAAGTCAAGTCATTAATCGGACCAAAATGGGTCTGTATTTCACTTAACCATACGAATTTCTAAAAGGGGGTGGTCAACCTGAAAAGCAACCATTCACAAGCAAAACCAGGCAAGCTATTAATTCAGATAAAACTTTTGGGCTTTTTAACTAATCAATGGTTTGTTGAAAGATCATACCGTAAATGGGCTTTTAGTCTAATAGATCATAGTGGAAATAGATACTTTGCCTCTAATTAAATGTAATGAATATAGGAATAACTGACTTTTACTTTCAGATTTCTGTCTGGTTTCCGTGCGAAAATGTCAACAATATCAAAGCACTGAAAGTACTGGTAAACAGCAACACAAGAAAGCCAACTTGGAGCTAAGTCACTCATCTGAGAGAGCTGCAGTCATCAAGACCTATATATAGTACCCTGTAGTACCATTTTACTCTACAGAGCTGTGACAGACTATTTGGCAGTACTAAATTCTAGCCGACACATAATATTATATATTTTTTAGAACTATATTACTCTGTAACTGTAGTATTATATAATTCTGTATTACTAGTACTGTACAGTACTGTTTTAACTCAATAGCTAATGGGACAAAGCTGTTTAAAGATTTCTTAACTTAGCAACAGTGGCCCCTGTGGACTTGAATTATTTCCTCTTTTTTGATAGGGGAGTAAATGCAAGAATGCTACACACCTACACGTTAGTCTTTTGCAACACAAAGCTCAAATCTAGATATCTATATTCTGATCTCTTGAATAAACAATTCATATTCTTACAACTCAGCTCAATGTCTATCTCACCCATAAGACATTTTATATCCAATATAGTGCCACCATTTAAATTCTCTTTCCACGGCAGGTTTATTCAAATAAACTCTACTTTTCATGATAAAACTTGTAAATAAGCTTTCATAATTATATTTCAAAATAAAAGCAACCTCATAAATAAGACTTTCCCTGATAAACGAGAATATCTTCTTTCTAAAAAAAAAAAGGAATAACAGATTATTCTTGGGTGTTTTATAGCTAGTAGTGCCAAGACTCACCATGACTTTAATCACCTGCATCCTGTGTTTGCATCACACAGATAATCAAAGGAAGATTAGACTCTTTCCAAAACTCTGCCATAAACTTGCTGTTTCTATTCAGAAATATGAAGATTCAATTTGTCATAAACTGCCTGTATCACAGTTTCCACTCTTATTTTAACTAGATCTTTAGATGTCTAAAAAAAAAAAATAAAATCAAAGGAACTAAGACCGATATTCAAAATTCATCCACTAAAATTGTACACCCTGTAGACTTCAAACAAAATATTAGAGCTCTTAATATATATAACAATGTCTTTTTAAAATATAATTTATTCACTTTGTACTGCCTAAAAGAGTAAACTCTCAACTTCTAAAATGAAATATACGAGAACATAAAGAGTTTTGGCTTAGACTTTTTTCAGGTTATAGTGACTCAAAATTGTTGGAATTAGTATGGAAACAAAAGTATACTGCACTGTAACCCCTGCTAATTATGACCATGGTAGACCATTATCATCCAGATGAACCATTGTTGAACAATGGTCAACCTATGGTCTAACTTATGTTTAACAATGGTGCAGTCAATCATACCATGGCAAACCATGGTTGTTAATGGTGTTTAACATGGTCTTTGACAGTTACAATTTTAAGTGTAAAATTTTAGTTAATGTTTCACAAATACTTAGTTATTTCTATAACTTATTAGTTGGAATATTTTTGTTGCGGTCTGTTTACCCTTTGGTCCATAAAAAAACCTATTACTTTCACCTAGCAACAGTCCTAAGTGATTATTTGACTATGGCTAACCATTTCCATGCCCACAAATTAGCATGATTGTTCTGAACCATCGTTAAATCTGACCATAGTCAACATGTTTGTGGTGCCAATTTATACAAATGTTACACTATGGTCAGCTGTGGTCAACCATGGTCAACTATTGCTTTGGAACAATGGTCAACCATGGTTCAAGATTGGTTGACAATGATAAGCCATGGTTTGCTATACAGGGATGTAACTTCTACAGACACACTGAGTTTCACAATAACCATTGACATTTGTGAAGTTATCTAATGCTTGACATCTTCCTTAGATGAAAAAAAAAAACAAACAGAAAAGGAGCTGAGGATGTGGCAGACTGGCTAGGATCACAAGTGATGCTCCCTCAGTCTGAGGTTCAAATCCAAAATCCTAACCTTCGTAACAAATGCTCTCCCTTGACTTTCAATAATAGCAATAACATTTTAAGTTCTGAAAACTCTCTTTTGATACCCATTTTCTCCATCTGTAAAACAATTTTGCGATGCCCATCATTCCAGACTTTGGGATACAGTAAAAGCAAGATATACATACAATACAGAAGTAACTTTGCTGCACCGAATTTCAGGGATCTGGATGAATAGGTCAAAACAGCAAAAACGGAGAGGTAAACATTGTAGAAAAAAAACATAATTTGATAAATGCTTGCCGTTTGAAACATGTTACACTCCCTGCAGGCTTCTATCAAGACTTCCACAGTATGTTTTCTACGGCCGATTTGTAATTTATCTACAAACTCTTCATGAATAATCTAAATTAACCCCCCTAAAGACAGAACACAATTGCATTTCCGAAGTAAATTCAGACCTTATTTACACATTTACAAAGTTCAGACGGTCTTGAGATTCTTGGAAGACTGGGTTAACTATTTATCAGGGAAAATTCTGCGTTCGCTAAATAATATCCATAAATGCACACTTCCGCTTTACCAGTAATTGCATAAATAACCTTTTCCCATAATTCTCTATCAATCTTTATAATCAATGAGTTTTGGTAACTTTTTGCTTCCATTTCCTGCTGCGGAAAGTAAGACAAACAGATATTAGATTGACAGCTTTCATGCTTAGTACCCATTGATCTGAGATTCAGTTTTCCCCCATGATTGGGTCTCATTAAGGCAGCACTAATGTTTTGCATAGATCGCAATCCTCCAAATGCAGGCAAAAGAAGGTATCGAAAACGAAACAATGATGTATAATCTGGTAGTCTGCAATACAACTTTTTGTCACAGGGGAAAAGAGTATCCAGCGACGGACAAATGGTCTTTAGAGGTTTAGGATTCAGACAGATTAATGGGGGGGTTTAAAGGAATTTATACTTATTTGGTCATAAAATGTAGATTCACTAAAAAGATTAATTATTCTAACAACATAAAGTAATTTATTATCTAAGGTTTATAAGAAAACATGTGGTAAAAATAAGCAAAAAATCGGGGTTTGACAAAACCATGCATTAATAATGATGTACAGGGTCACCATTTTTTATTATGCCATTTTTGTTATAATCTCTAAAGCAGGTGGAGATAAAATAAAAATGGGCTAAAACTCTAGAAAGCCTTAGGTTAGAGCTAGAGTTTCATCCTCAACAACATTAAAAAGAAAGATAATTTCAAACTATGACTAAGAATTACAATTGTTTGGGTGTCAGTAATGCTGGACAGCGCATGGCTATACAAAATGCCTTCTCTTCCTCTCTGTACTCTAATGTTAAACTGTGCAACGATATGTCAATCAAAATATCATACAGTAAAGCGTGTCTAATCTGACACCCCTTTGGACCACCTAATCATGCCAGTTAATGCAGGTTGCCGTTTAAAGCAGGTTTTTACTATTATACATTTTATGTTACTAGGACAAAGTGACTGTAATGGACAAGGCATTCTTCTGTTATAACGAGGCTGGGGAATACACAGGTTTACAGGGGTTCACAGTTTCAAACAGTGATGTTTCCCAGTCTATATATAGTACTGATTTTTATCAAGTACATATTACAACTGGATATCTCTCTATACATAACTTATAAGTCACAGGTAGGGTTTAACAACTGATTCAATGTTTGTGATTAATAAAATATATAAAATTGCAAATATTTGAAATTGTGAGATCATAAGTTTTCTTATGATGTATTTACTATGACAATTTAACGAGGAATTTCATATCAGACGGAAGCTGAGTTTAAAAATAGCCTTGAGCATAACACAAATTCAAGGTAGGTACCTGATACACTGGGTATATCTATGTTTAGCCTCGCCACCAGGCTAGACGGTAATATATTTCTTAAAACTCAGAGCAAAATACTTCCGACCTTTCTTCTTCTAACAGGGCTCCATCATCTTACATTGTTGGCATCAAAGGGAGGTAATTCAGTAAGATATGAATGGACAGATAATCATAAAATGAAATAGTGAATGCCAGTCTAATCTATGTTGTATAGTCTCGAAACTGTAAACCCCGTGTATAGACAGGTTTTACAGTATTTATCAAAATTCTGTTGTTTATCAAATCATAATTATTAATATCATAACCTTTGTATCTATCTTTTAGAATAAATTCTTTGCATTCTTTCAAATACCCTGTAGCCAGCTTTAAGTAAGATTTACTGAATATTGATTACAAAAACAGACCAATTGTGCTTTTATATATAGCAAAATAATTAACTTTCTTGTCTGAAAATTTCTATCTTCACACACTTTTTGAAACCATTATAAACTTCTGCTGGGACAGTTTTTGTAACAAATCTAATGAGGGTTTCCATTTAAACTCATAGATGTTTTTGCAATATCCACACAATTTAATTGCAGCAATTAATGACTTTAGGAGAACAGAAAATGTTGTGTCTAAAACTCTCCGAGGGACTATTAATTTCTATGGATGCTGAGAGCTTGAAGTTCCTACAATATCTCAGTGTTTTTACTTTGTATGTCTGGTCATTGTTTCTGTTACTTCCTAAATAAGGTCAGGCAGACTTAATATATATAAGGGGATGATTTTTCGCCCAATATTAAGCAGGTCGTACCGAATATATATCTCGCCCGAGGGTGGTGGACCTAATAAGCACGTACACAAACAAACCAAATATTAACATCAGAATTTTATTGATACTAATAACAGAAATATGACAGCAGCAATAAAATTGTCCCTAAGTTGTGGAAAGGCCCACAAAGAATTACTACTTTGTTGCATTAAAGCTGCTCGCTCTCAGTTGCCGTTGAAA
Organism: Saxidomus purpurata; assembly: GCA_022818135.1. NCBI lineage: Eukaryota > Metazoa > Mollusca > Bivalvia > Venerida > Veneridae > Saxidomus > Saxidomus purpurata. Next base: position 22,938,868 of record JAFMSR010000005.1, on the reverse strand, counting down.
AAATAAAATTTTCAACAATGATATAGTAATACATATAATTATAAAGTATTAAACTAAAGGCTAGCATCAACAAAATAATTAAACATTTAGATAGGAATTTGCAAAAATCGATTGAAAATGCTGGTTTTACGGCACTGCTACACTTTATGTTATATTGGAATTTCAAAAGCGTTTGCAACGCTTCATTATTTTGTAGCATATTTACAAAACCCTATTTCATTAAAAGCTGATCTCCATATTACTCAAATCTCAATATAAAAAATTATTCACTTATTTTTCCAATAATGAGACTTACTCACAGGCAGCTCCCCTTAATCTCTATAATTTCATACAAATATGTCGTCGATGGGAAAACTGTAAACCGGTTTGGGTCCATATTACAGGAAAAACGAACTTATTGCTTGCGCTGTGTTGAAGGTAAATTGTTTTTCCTGTATCCGTAATATAGACCTATAACCTATACATATTATTTCTTATCTACAGTTATGCTTTATAGAAATTTATCCTGGAACCTTTTTATATGACTTTATGTTCTAAAACATGTTATTTCCATACAGTTTGAAGAAATTATTTTCACTAAAATCAATGTAAGTATAGGTTATAGGTCTATATTACAGGAATAAACAAATTTATTGCGAGGGAGTGTTTAAAGTGAACTGATGCAATAAGTATAGGTTATAGGTCTATATTACAGGAATAAACAAATTTATTGCGAGGGAGCGTTAGCGAACCAATGCAATAAGTTTTTTTATTCCTGTAATATGGACCTATAACTGGCTTACAGTTTTCCCATCTACAGACAATATTTGTATTGAAACATATTGAGATTAAGGGCGGAGCTTAGCTCTGTGATGTCACAGTCTCACTTATTGGAAAAATAAGTGAAATAATTATTTTCATATTGGAGATATTGAGTCAATATGGAGAATACAATTAGCTTTTTTGAATGAAATAGGGGCATTTGATTGGATTGGAAAGTAGGGCAAACTGTAAAAACAGAAATGAATAGTTTTACAACAATAATTCAATGGGAGCTAACTCTTTGTTATTATACAGAGCACACTCCTAGGAAATGATCAGATGTTTCTTCTGAGGATTTGAAGACAGAATTATCTACATAAAATGCAAAGTTTCATTTCAAGATCTCATTTAGCACAGAGATCTAAATGTATTAGAACCATGTCAATAAGTCTACTTTTGCTGAAATTGTATTTTGCTTTAATATCCAAACTATGACAAAGCGGAACAAGTTTGGATTGCAACTGTCTATACCGTCTACTGTCAGAGAAATGCACCATCCTAAGTAATCGATTGACTTTTTTGAAAGCCAGCATAAATGCAAAGACTAGATACAAATCTACTTAATAAGTACCCTCACAGCAGAACATTGCAATCTCACGGTATTTTAAATGCCAATTTCAATAGTGTTTCAGTTAATGAGCAATAATACTTACCATTATACCTGGGATAACCCGAGGGTGGTGGACCTTATAAACACATATACAAACAAAATTGACATAGGAGGTTGGGGGGGGGGGGGGGGGGGTAACTTCAACACCAAATGATCAAGGTATTTCAACAGTGAAATAAAAAGAACATCTCAGATGCATTCACACAGCCATAGAAACAGCATCACTAGAAAGATAGGCAATTGAGCTAGTTCCGATAATAAGAAGCGATAATAAGAAGCGGTACAGTACAATTATTGGTACTCTCCGCTACATAGATTCACAATCTCTCGGCATAAAAGTAACAAATGGCAATGTATTAGCATGACAAGTCGGCCCCATTAGAGGTGCTAAAAGTCAATGCTGGACATTTTATTAGACATGATTACTGGTTATCTGGAATATACTTTTAGTCCAGATTGTTCTGCTCTCAATAAATGACATTAACTGCTATTGACTGCTCCATTCAATAGAAAAGTTCTCCTTAAATAGTAATTTTCGAGAAAATGGTTTTCGTTTATAAAGTTTCCATTTATACAGTTCCCATTTATAAAGTTTCCGTTTATAAACAAGACTGTCAGTAAAAGTGCTAAATCTGCTCACACATCACAAAAATTTCCTGACCTTGACCTTCACCTTTCATGTTGCGGCAGCTTCCAAGGAAATTCATTATCACTGTATAATAAATCTGAGAAGTTTTTGACTTAAGAAAACAATTCCATCGGGATTTGTTTGTTTTTGTAATTTTACTTTCATGAAAATTGCTGTAGATATCTGCCAAGGAATGTGGCTAAGACATAACAGCAAGTGCAGGAGCCTTACGGCGTATTTTGGCACTTTTGTTTACCTTAGAGACACAGATTTGCATGCTCGAAATTCCTTCAGCCATATATTTCTGTTAAATATCAACAAATTCCATTATGCATGTTCCACCATTGTAATTGACTGGTCAGTCATGTAAAACTAAAAAAAAAGTGACCTTAGAAATGACCTTGACCTTTTGAGACTCAGATGATGTTATGACCTCTGTAAATGTCATACCTTATCTATTAGGGATTTCTTTTTCTGGGGTATTATAGGCATCAGTCGCTATCAGTTGCATCTAAAGAAAAAAACATTTCAGCATATTATGGCTTCAACTGCATTATTTTTGCTTTTACTTAACCAGCGAGGGAAACAAAGCATTGTAAATTCTGCAATAAAGAACATTTTTATGCACAGACCAGTAAAGAACCATTTTGACATTAAAAATGATGTCATTTCCACTGAATGACATAGGAGTATAAATGCAAAGTAAAAGATTATCCATTGACCTTTTTTCTCATTTTATGTGTGTGTGTGATAAGTTGAATAATACTTAGGTTATATCCTTTTAAAAGGTGTTTATTATATAATAAACAACAGTTTGTCATTTAATATGCTTGTAACAGCCTTTTTGGACAGTGCACACCAGCACTCCAAATTGTTTAATAAGATGATAAATAACACTTGAATGGCCATTTATGACATAACTATTTATTGGGGAGTGGTGGTGTAGAGGTTACGGTGTCTGCCGCTCATCCCGGACGTTGAGGGTACGAGCCCCACTGGGGTCACAACCAAACTTCCCAATATGGCACCAGTACTGGTTCTTCCAGGAAGCGGACTCGAGAGTGACTCGATAAGCTAAAAGCTTTCTTCACAATCGAGCAAAAATAAATTAGTTTAAACTAATTATTTATTGTAAGACAAAAATGTTTCTCCTGTAATTATTAAGTCATCCCCATAAGTGTATTATGTACGTTAAACATTGTATCAACGGTATTAATTATTTTGTCACGTTTTCTTAATATTATGACCCAAATATACCAGCAAAGTACTGTACAAGACCCCCTGGATCATTCCTGTTCCCATAAGTCTTTCAGTGAGGGTTCTTAAATGGCATGAGACTTCCACCAAGCCTCTCCTGGCAAGAATCCATGAGCTATTTATACAAAAATATTGGCATTCACAGATTTAATAATAAAGTTTTACCAGATTTATAACCAAACAGCTAAGAAGACAATAAGTAATTTATTTAAACAAGTCAAAAAGATAAGACATCTTCCTCTCCCTGCAGGGTGTCAGATACCAGCCCCCTTGTTACTGATCAAAACAAATGTGATGGCATGTCAAACTATCCATCAGACCAGGTGTTACGATTTGTTTAGTTTAAACTTATTTATTTAAAAGTGATTGTAGAGACTGCTGTAGAATTCTTGCAATATATTCTATAATCTTGACTCTCATATATTCCTTTCACATTTTTTGCTAGTTTTTTTTCAGAAACTGAATTTTCAAAACAAATCAAATTTCCACCATACATGTAGCTTGAAATAGTTTAAAAAACATTATATAGGTTAAAGGTTATAGACACATTATATAGGTTAAAGTCTTTCCTTGAAAATCATTTCAGCTATTTTTGTCAGACAAAAGCTCCTGTTTTTTCCTAAAGAAAAAAGAAATTATGCTAGTCAGAATGGAAAGAACATGGAATATTAGAATGAGATGGTATTGCAGCACCATTTCATCATCATCATTGTCATCATCATCATCATCATCATCATCATCATCATCATCATCATCATCATCATCATCATCATCATCAAAAGTATATTGAAAACTCTGCTTTCCAGCCATGTTACATACATAATAAAATACTAATACAGTGCAATCTCGGATCTGTAAATTCAACTTCCTATTTGTTGGTGACCTGTCAATGTATTTTCAGATTAATATAGTACCTTATACCTCCTCTCCCCCTTGTTTACACATCCCCTTGGGGATTACATTTCTGACATAGGGGATGTTTATTAGCGACCGAGAAATCATAGCTTGTCTGCATACCTGGTAAGTCATTTTTTTCTTTCCAAAAAAAAAGGGGTGGAGAGAGGGGGGAGGGGCATTTGACAGGGATATACGACATGTAAGACAAATTCCGTTTTACTCAAAATAGCCAAATGTCCTTAATTTTCTTTCTAATACTACCTCTGATCTCTGCAGACTGTGAGTGAGTAACAAGATTCCTTAGGGCTAACAGTTGTCATGGAAACCAGACAGTCACTACTCCCAGAATGCCACTGCTAAAGTCACTGAAGACCCGCCAGAAACAGAAAAACAACATATTTCGAAACAGATTGAATTCTTTAAGACGAATTAGTGTCATGTTCACTGAATAAAATTTCTTCAAAACAAAACTAATGATCTGTTTTTCATAAAAATTGTGACTTTTAACTATTCAAACACTGCTTAAAATTTCTAGAAAATTAGGTACTGATTTAAATTCCAGACCGTTAAATTTTGATTAATGAGTTTTAAATCTGTTTAATACATTTTCTAACATTTCCAATGCATAGAAAAATTGAATCTTTAAAATGCCTCAGAATTTCATTTGGATTCTCCCCTAATCTATTCCACCCCCTTGTTTTTGATTTTACATTTCAAGATGACGAAATTTTTCTGCTGTGGAAACAAAGCCGGGCCCCGGCCTTTAACAGCTATCCTACAATCAATTGAAAATTTCTGCATCAGATCTATTAATATCTGTATAAGTTTTAAAAAATATTCATGTAAGGTAATACTATGCTCTTTATTATTTCTTTTTCAAAGTTTTATTCTTTGACTTGAAAGATACACATATTTTAACTGTTTTTTCTCTCAGGAAGAAAAACTTAAATAAAATACTGTATGCAGCAAATCTTGAAAACCCAGAGCTTGTGAAAACCCAGTGTCCCTGTACTCATTAGATTTATGGGCCTGAAAATAAATGTTTACAATAATTATATCTTCCATCGGATTTATGTCACAAGACCAAACTTTGTACAAAAGTCCATTGGTAATGTTGACACCTGAGTCACAGATTACTGGGCTTTAGTTGCATCTGCAGTCCCATCATAAAGTTAGTTCTAATAAACTGAATGAATGTTGTTGTTTTATATGCTGGAAAGAACCAATAATAATTGACACAGCTGACATCTTCATGTAGTTCAAAAACACTCACAGAAACATATCTTAAACTGCAGATAAACTTCATTTTCAACATGCTGAGTTTAGGGTTATATAATCATCTCATTTTTTGAAATTTGTTAAAATCTGCAGCTGTTAATAACAAGAGCATTAATAACACCAATGGATGCTCCTTGAAGGCTGCGTTTTTGAATGAACAGAACACAAGAGGTCTGTTCTTGCAAGTAAAACCTTAATGTTAAAGTTTCAATTTATTTGCTTGAAACTTGTAATTGTTTATACAGAAACGTACATAATTAAATCATAGGCCAAGATTAAGTTATGAATCTTAAGCAATGCACTTCCTTTAAATATTCTCTTTCACAGTGCATAAAAAAGTTGCATGATTGCGGGCCGCTATATTTAATACGTGGTGAGTAAAAGATGCATGGAGACTTAAGCACTAGATCGAACATATGCGTCTCTTTTCATTATAAATTGAGGTACTTCTGAGATGAAAACTGTAGACACAGTCAATTTTTTTGGAAAAGCAAGAGTTGTCGTTTGTAACTGAGCTGTCATTCGTTTCATAATGGGCGTAATCTAATATATGCTGGTAAAAAAAGAAAAAAGCTTTTCACGTTTCAGTGCAATCTACACCTAGAAAAATGGATATTGATTGCTTTTTCCACTAACACAACCTTTGACATTATAGAAACGAAACGAGGACTGAATATTCTTTTATGGCCTTTTTAGACATATATGATATTGTCTCATCAATTTTTCCCATTGATAAAAAAGACTGCCTGCGTGGTGTAATGGATAAAGCCGATAGACACTTTTGTCTACGTGTACTTTTAAAAACCACGAGTTCGAATCCCATCAACACCCAATTTTTTTAAAACTTTTTTCTGCGTTTAATAATCATTTTTAATTTTAAAAGAAATTTTCGGCAAATAATCATAAAAATCTTCATTCATGTCAAATAATAAGGATAATGGTAATGAAAAATTGAGACATACCAGGAACGGTCTATAGAGCATTCCTGGACATACTGTATAAATAATATTTGATAACAGTAAAGTTTCGATACTACAGGTCAGTCAGTAGATGTGGTGTCGTGTCAGGTTTTGCTTGTTCAACCAGAATTGGTTCCCTCGAGTTATTTTGGGGCCATGCCTTAATATCAATTATCACCAATTTTCAAAATATTTACATGGGATTTTTGTTTGTTGGCCCGCTGTGATACTTTGTATCACAGTTTTTCTTGTTTTTTTTTAAACTATGTGCCCTTCAAGTCTAATTTCACATTACAAAGGGAGCTTATTCAAAAGGAGAAAATTTAAAGTAGAGTTATGGTTATTACACACTGCAACTTGAATTTCAAGGGTTTTGAATTACTGTTATGGACAAGCATAATTTTACATGACAAAGGGAGATAATTCAACCATAGGGTCAGGTAGAATTATGGTTCTTTGTCACTGCACTAGTGTCAAGTCATTCCCTTACAAAATTTTTGAGTTATGCTCTAGACAAGTGTTCTACATAAAAGGGGGGTGGGGGGGGGGCAATTAAAAAACAACCATTATTGTGCTTCCCCCTTTGGAGAAAATAAAAAGTACAGTTCACAGACCAAATTAAAATATTGTTTACAAACAAAATCTATAAATATTTTTATCATATATATAATATACTTATATATAGTGCCCTAAAAGGAAAGTTCAGCATGCTACAACTGGTGTGACAGATAATTCATTCACTCACATGATGAGTAATACTGTTATAACTATTGGACAATTCTTATATTCCGACTCAGGAGTTAACTTGATAGGATAAGTATATTCCTTCAGTACAATTATTATGTGCCACAAATGAAATCTCATCAGTCTAGATGCCTTACGATTTATCTGAATTGCCGTGACACGTAATTTTTGTTGCAGACTGTTCATTAATACAATAGAATACAGAAAAATATTCCTTTTGAGGAATAAATAAAAAGTTTTATGCCTGTATTACAATAGCAACAGACAACTCTGAATACGAAATTCAGGTTATGTCTGGAAATATTGCCCCATACTCGGCTAAACTTTTAAAAAATGGACTGGACCTGCCTCTCAGTTTGGATGGTACCATTTATTACTTGTAGGGTAACTCACTGAAATAGAAACTTACTGATTGAATTGCTAACAGTGCAGATTATGATCAAACTGCATGAATGTACAGGCTGATCATGATCTACACTGGTCACAAAAGGCAGAATCACCTCCCTCACAGCCTGCTGTCTGACGTAGTTAATACTTCTACCACAACAAATAGTACTTTTACCAATTTCAAACTGGGTTTCTAAAACTTTCTTAAAATCATTCTATTCCAAGCTGAATCAAAGACCATCCTTTTAAACTCCTGTATATTAAATCAATGGCTGCCAATAAAATTGCTAGTTTAAATATAGCTTACGTTCCACACTGTTTCTGAATTGATTCTAAAGATTGAGTCTAGAAATAACACTGTAATGACATCCTCAAAAACCCCTGTGCTATCATGGGCACCAGGTTGGAAGCTTTAATTGTTTCTGGAATTACTAACTAACTTAATGTGTTCTGATTTTCAACAAAGAAATATCTATTTAGTTTAGTTTATACTAATTTATTTTGGCTCGATTGTGAAGAAAGCTTGTAGTTTATCGAGTCACTCTCACGTCCGCTTCCTGGAAATACCAGTACTGGTGTCATATGAGGAGGTACGGTCTTGACCTTGGTGGGGCTCGAACCCGTAACTTCCGAGATGAGCGGCAGACACCTAAACCTCTACACCACCGTTCCCCTCAAATATCTATTTGAATAGGTATTTTAGATTTATCTTGGGGGGTTAATCATTATAAAACACATCTGTAAATTTTACTCTGAAATCAGGCCTAACGTTTCTAAGTCAAGACTATCTTTTCTTTGGTTGCAATCGGGCAACTAAATGAAATTCTTTGAACAATATCTAAGGTAAAATATGGAGATCAGAGCATAGAATGTGAAAAAGCCAGCTTGAGTATTTTTCGCTTACATGAGGTTACAAAGTCCAAGGGCTATAACTCTGCTCTTGCTGGACCCTACCAAACATAAACCCTTACAGAATTTCTGGCGTGGCAGGCGAATCTGAATTTCATAACAGATTCTCAATGTGTTAATTATTATCAACAGTGAGCATTTTTTCTGTTCATGTTTTTTTTGCTCTCATATAAATTAAACTGAGGTTAAAACAGACATACTTAAATATGCCAGAGTTTACAGAATCCTAACTCCAGATAACAAAATTATTATCAGCCGATATACCTGTTTATACAATTAGCCATTCTTATGTTTATAAAAGCCAGCTTTGATAAGAAAAAAAAACTATTTTCAATGCGAAATATTTCTGATTATTTTCCCACCAGTCCTGTGAGCACTGTGGTACATGGACTGCTTCCAGATGCCAGAATCCGTCTATAACATAACAGAATCCCGTCTAATGTACACTTTATGCATGAGCAGGAATAATTTGTCTTCAAATTTACAGTGAAGACTGTTGAACTGATGTCTAACCCTGCAGGTAGCAAGTGTTTCTCAGCCTCTGTAACCTGTGCAGATCATGATCTGTCTGTCTACATCACAGCAACCTGATCATGATCTGCATCATTTGCTATGATTTATCCGTTACATTATGGATCAATAAATCTGGTCATACTTGAATGATTTGGCTCTACAATAATCATATTTGGCATAAAAAATTTAAAACTTGGCAATAAGTTGGATGGCCTCTCCTACTAAAATTCTCCTTTCAGACAATAAATTAATTCAAGTTTAACAGCACTATGGGAGAGATGCTACATCAATGCAAGGTAAAAGACCAGACCTTATAAAATCAGTTCAGTTCAGTTCAGCATAAAAAAATTATATTGTCTTAAAGTTAATTGTCTCAAACAACTTTCAAAATTGGGGTTTTCTATCTGTTACAAAGCAGTAACTTTGGAATTACTTTAACTGGCCAATCTGATTGAAACTTGCCCCTCATCACTTTATGACTCAATACATAATGATCTTAAATTTGGTGCCAGATAGACAACATAAACTCTATCTCTCTCACTCACTCTTCCCATGGGATTGTAATAAAATAATGTGATTAATTTCATCTATAAAAGCAATTTTTATTTCTCAAGAAATGTAACATATGATCCACATCCCTGCTAGTATTTTTTAACATTGGCAAATAACAAAATTTCACTGGCACATACAATCATGTTTACAGATAAAAGTTTAGAAACAAGAAAGAAAGCCAACAAAACAAATTTTTGACAACCATTCCATTTCATGTGTGCATTCATAGACAACCCCAGTGCCAGGAAACCACAGAAAAAATCCCCCCATTCATTTTCATCATTAAATTATTATTTATTTTCCTAGAACAATCGCGATGCGTTTTGCCACAATTCCCTATATGCAGTTATAACACCATGCCTGATCAATTACGAGATGCAGAGAATCAATCCTGGCTTTGTTTGGAAATATGATTTGGAAATTGATAGAACATTTTAAAGCAGAATTATTCTATGCCAAAAATACAAGCAACAATAGAAAAAGCATTGAATTCTAGATAAAAAGTTTCCTGAACTTCCTGATTCTTTACAATCTGACATGTCATTTGTACTTAATAAAATACTGTCAAACTCCGTTCACTAGAGCTCAATGTGGTCTATGGGCTATGTGTGAGGGTTTGGCAGTTTCAACCATTAAATGGAATCTGGCAGTCACAGCATGCACTGTTGTCATACATCATAGATCACTACATATCAAATGTTTAAGAGTAAACAAAACATGGTTCTATCACTTTTCTATCTGTTGATTCATTATTCTATTTATGCAATTTTTTCCTCAAAGTGATAAACAGCCTCATAGCATTCATGCTTATCTAATGAACTGTCTACATGATGAAAGAAATTCAGTTTGTTTGTTCTCCACAATCTCAATAACAAGTGTAACTATGATAACACATGCCATCTGAACTTCTAGATATAAAG
>JAFMSR010000005.1:22753413-22920913 GCA_022818135.1 Saxidomus purpurata | reverse complement strand
GGGGGGGGGGGGGGGGGGGGGGGGGGGGGGGAAAGGGGAAAAATTTAAAAAGAAAACTTTTTTTTTTTGGGGGGGTTTTTTTTTTTTTTTTTTTGTTTTTGAAAGGGGGGGGAATTTTTTTTACATAATTAAAAAAAAAATAAAACTTTAACCAAATGCATGATTCTTTCTAACCTTGCCACCAGGCTAGATCCGAGCCAATTAGGGAAAATTTTTTTTTTTTTTTTTTTTTATGGTTTTGTTTAAGCAACAATACAACAAAATTTGATACGATCAGCCTTTTATTCCAACAGGAATCGAATTTAAATAAAAGGGGGGGGATTGTTTTTTTTTATTTTTTTTTTTTTTTTTTTTTTTTTTGGGAATCATCTTACATATTTGGCAGCAAAGGGAGGTAATTGAGTAAGAAATAGTAAATGTAAGGACTGAATGCCAGTCTAGGTTCTTTCCAATACCAAAACATTCAAACTTGTGTCACAGCAGTTGTATCGTAACAGTAATTGTATAAAATGCACAACTCATTTTTTGTCACGTGTTTAATAACAGACATACATCTTCATAAAAGTCCTGATGTAACAGAGTCAAAAACAGAAACAACTGCCATTCTGTGCTTTGAATCATTTGAATCGGCAAATCTAGAGAGATTAAGTTGACTGTAGTTTCAAATCTGCTTTCAACCTCTTAAGGACATTAAATTTTAGAATCGGCAAATCTAGAGAGATTTAAGGGAGCAATGTGATCTCGAATCTCTGTACAAATCATTATGCCATTAGTGCTATGATGCACGTGTCTTTATTGTTGGGATATCATTCTTCTATAGCAAAATCAGAATCTACAAGTGTCTTTATTTTTCGGATTTTATTCTTCTATAGCGAAATCAGAATCTACAGGAAACATAAGCTAGTCAAGTATAAATCACTGTGCGCACCGAAACTTGATTGAACAGCCCCTACTACCATAAAAGACTTCATCAAGGGAAGTATTCTGATAAAGGTTTTATAAAGATATGATGACGACATATTTGTTTCTTCATTCTTCAATAAAGTTACTTCTCCTTTTTTAATTCAATCATCCAATTTTATGACTCCATGTGGCCCAGTTTCAGTCAAATTTTAAACCAAGAGTTTTTCAAGACTTTTAAATCTTCTGACTGTGTTTCAGAAGAATCCAATAAAAGCTGTGGTGTTGAGTGTGCCAACAATGTCGATGTTGATGGATATCACAGACGGAAGGACCAAGGTTTAGATGTCTGCCACTCATTCCGGAGGTTACAGATTCGAGCCCCACCAAGGTCAAGACCATACCTTCTCATATGACACCAGTACTGGTTTTTCCAGGAAGCGGACTCAAGAGTGACTCAATAAGCTAAAAGCTTTCTTCACAATTGAGCTAAAATAAATTAATATAAACTAAGGATGAACGATGGTCACAATTATAACTCATCCTGACTACGCTCAAGAACTTGAATTCTAGCGAACAGATTTATTCCAATGAAATGGCACTATTTCTCATTTTTCCAAAACTTGTTTTAAATTCCATAGAATGGCTTGGCGACTGTGCTACGTTAAAATCAGTTCATAGTTACTATACTATGCTAGCAACCGCATGCTGGTATCAATAAATTGGTAGAAATAGTGTGGTTTCAACTAAATATATCAGTGTTCATCTGTACCTGAGTTCCACAGAAACTACAATGTCCGTCACTGTGCCCCTTATCAATAGAACAGTACAGATAAAGAATCCGGTTCTATGTATCATAAATATGTAAAACCTTGCAATAAGAAACCAGACATGATAATACTATTTGATGGCCATGCAGTGCCTTAAATGGAATAAATATGAAGAGTTCCAACACCTCAATTATTATCTAATCCTGAAGGTCAATGTAATTTTTTTCTTCGTAATACCATCACATAACATCTGTCAGAATTCCTGATAAAACAGCTCAGAATATCAATAAAACGACAGACAGCCTATAATCTTTCTTCTGCCTCATACAGCATTGTGATCATTTTGATTAAGTTTTTTGACACAAGTAGCTGGAACAGTCAATTACATGCTGATACTGCCGGCCTATTTCTTCACTAGAAGAATTACGCTTCACATAGCGGACAAAATGGCGTTATGATTGTAAAGTATTAGGAAGTTTTCTTGAGGTATTCACACAGACTTTCTCGCTGATTTCGATTTGTTGAAGTTTTGCACACTTAAAATGACCCTTACTCACGAATAATTAAGCAAACAATTTATTGCCTTTGCCAGTGTATGCACATGTGTTGCCACTTTGTGAGCATTGCCACTGTTATTGTGTTCACCAGCTCTGCCAGTAAGTGAGCACCATCTTTGCCGCTATTACTGAATTCACCAGCTTTGCCAAATGTGTCCACCATCTTTTTCTCAGTGTGTTCACCAGCTCTGCCAGTGCACAACCTTTAAAACTACGAGGGGTGATAAAAAAGTTTCCAGAAAAGTGCTCTTATTTTTATTTTCTTCACAATCCTATTGAATTGATAATGTACGGATCTGTATCTTTCATGAAATGAGAAATAGTTTCCATAGTTACGTGACCATCATCATCCAAGCCAAAACTTAATTTGCCTCATCAAGATTTGTAACATAGTGGACAGAACACACTGCTGCTATGAGTTTCAAACATCACTTATAACCAGCTAAGTATACAGCCACTAATATTACCTGCACAATGGATTCCAAAATTGTTAAATAATAACCAGAAGCATGTCCTAACTTTGAACTTCTAGACTATCCTGTCTATACAACTTGATTTTTTCCCCTTCCCTGTGACCAAGAGCAATCTTCGAGGGACAAATTTAGACGACACCGATGAACTTTCCTCTGCAGTGAAAGTCTCTGTTTCCAACATACAGGCTGACACTTTTAGAAACTGCTTTGCAGATTCATGGATAGAAGGGGTGCAGATTTTCCGGGGAGTATTTTGATAAAGACTGACTGGATATCAACCGGACAGTTTTTATACGCATGTACGATGAAATAGATATAATTTTGTTGTGCCAGAATTTATTTGGTGATGCTACTGTAGTTATGGTTACTTATTCAGTATGTATCAAAATCATCACGAAATGTTATAATCATATTAGTATTGTATTAAACATTACGAATTTTTAGCAACTGCACGGCTCTAATAAGGAAATGAAAGCATTTCTCCACTTTTTTATCACCCCTTACATGTATGCAAAATTAAATATTTTTTTGCTAATTAGTGTGCATCATCTTTACCATTAAGTATGCACAATCTTTCACAATCTTGCATACCCTTACATATAAAAAGCATGCTGATGAAATTATCAGTAAGACATTGCAGAAGGAGACACTCTGAGAACTAATTCAGACTGAAGATGAATTCTAGAAACTCTTCCAGTTTTATCTTTTTCAATACTTTGAGGAAGCACAATAACTATTGTAAGGTTATCAGCAAGAAAAAAACCTTTTCTTATCACAAATCTGACAATAGTCTTAAAATTGCAAACCTGACAATACCCTTAAAATAGGCAATTCTGACAATACTCTCAAAATTGGCAAATCTGACAATACTCTTAAAATCGGCAAATCTGACAATACTCTTAAGATTGACAAATCTGACAATACTCTAAAACTGGCAACTCTGACAATTCTCTTAAGATCGGCAAAAATCTGACAATACTCTTAAAACTGGCAAATCTGACAATACTCTTAAAATTGGCAAATCTGACAATACTCCTAAAAGCAAAACAAGCTTCTTATCCCCTGAACACAGTAAATGGACTCATAAGCATATCAATTCTTAGATCAAGTCTCTTACTTTAATGTACAACACCAATCAGTCTGATTGAAATTGGAGGTGCGTCTTTTACAACATATCTTTAAATGCTGCAGAGTCAAAGAAATGAACATGCAATACAAAACACTCTAACAGAACTTCAAGTGACATAGAAACATGCACAAAGTTTACATTTAGTGATAACTAACTTCCCAGAAGCTAATATCTAAAAAAAAAAAATGCCTGCATCTTATCATACTATAAACACAGCACTTCTGTTTCTGTCTTAACAATGCTGAAACACATACAACATTTGCTGCAATTAACAGGAAAAAATCAACCCAAAACTGTTCCACCTAGACATTTCCTTGGCTTGAAAACATAAATTATCTGACAACCTTCTTTGCATCTTTTATTGATAATGTTAGAAGTTTAATGAGCTACCTATACTGAATGGTGTCAACACTTACCACAAAGAACGTTCCAGGCAAAAACGTTCTCCTAACTTTTCTTTTTTTCTCCACATTTCATGCTAAAATCAGTCTTTTCTTCTTAACAGATAATGCATGGGTCAAGCATATTTCAATTATGTACAGACAGGCACTTTACCTAGCCGCCGACCCTTGGGAAGACCAGTCTTAGAAACTCCCCACTATCAACTTCCTCACATACAGAGTCAGGTAGGTAGTTGGGCTCAAACTCAGGACCCTCAGTCTGAGGATTATTGATTTAAAGTCAGTGTCCTAAACATCTCAACCAGAAAGTGGGTCAGAACCCTTCAAATTAAAAGCATAATATGGTCGAAATATGAAAACAATGCTTAACAGTTGTGGTGCATACGTAACTTCATTGCATTTTTTGCCGCCATTTTATGTTTGCCCATCCGACATCTAAAATTTAAAGTCTTATTTTGTTTTGTAGTCAGTTGATAATAATAGAACGAACCTCTGAAGCACACTGTACTTTACTCACACAG
Organism: Saxidomus purpurata; assembly: GCA_022818135.1. NCBI lineage: Eukaryota > Metazoa > Mollusca > Bivalvia > Venerida > Veneridae > Saxidomus > Saxidomus purpurata. Next base: position 22,916,162 of record JAFMSR010000005.1, on the reverse strand, counting down.
AAACCCACAGCATTCCGACAACAATATTCCAAAATGAAGCATTCAGATGTTTCCTAGCTGATAATCAAGACTTGATTTCACTATTAAATTTTAATGTATATTTCTAGCATGTTACTTTGCAGACACAAGGAAACTTAAAGTACAAAATTCATGGGAAAATAGAGGAGACTTTCCCATCCCGCATTCTTGTACCTGTTCTAAAACAGTCTGTTCATTTCAAATTTAGAAAAAGCAATCTAAATAAATCCGCCATCTCCGTAAAGACTGCGGGGAGTGCAGAAAAGTGACACTTTTAATAGCCATTGGCTTATTTCCAGCATGTTTGTTAGTAATTGTGCTTATTAGGTCCACCATCCTCTAAGGAGGCTATAATCGGAACGACCCGTTATTTCCAGCATTATCAAGGATGTCACTATATAAACACCCGGCTGGAAAATTTTTTCTTTCAGTGTCACTATTTCTTTGTTTGTGACAGTATTGAGAAGTGACATCAAGTGAAATTTACGGAGCATCAAAAAGAGAACTCACAAAAAACAAATGAGTTACAGAACGTGTATACCGGTTCGTGAAAAAGCTTTTTTGTCAAAACATCACCAATAAAAGGGAGGTAATACAAGACATTCAAGAGAAATCAATATCATCATAGCAAATGGGTAAATGGAAAAGTGCTGTTTACAATTAAGGTGCAGTGACCAGCACCACTTAAAACATTTTAAATGAACAATAAAACATCGAGGCGCCCTTCCTCTCACTTTTATGCATAATGCAGCGGCAGAAAATTGTAAACGCCTTCTGCATTGCCCCACAAATACATTTCCAAACCTGAGAGAAATTATTCTGACATCATTAAAGGTACAAAAAGCCAATAAATTTGTGTTAAAATTCCATCTTTATGCCCCATTTATGCACAAAAAAAGCATCACCTTATCTTCCCAGTTTGATGGCAAAATAATAATGGATTGGAACATTTACATTCCCCGTAACTGCATCAGATTGGAATCTCTCCTCTTTGAATTTTGCAAACAACCCCCCAGACTGAATTAACAGTTCTATGCACCTGGGACACTTCTGAATTTCAGAACGAACTATACATATCACTGAAAATGATTCATACGCCTAGCAGTTTGTCCTACCTAAGTGAATAATGAATTTTAGTGTATAAGGGGACATAAGTTGGTACATAACCTAAGAAGAGTTATGCATCTTAAGAGACAACATTATTACAATGATGCAATTTATGAAATGATTGAGTAAAAATACCTATGTGTTTTAGAATGAATTCTTGTAACTTGAATTATTAATTTATTGCTACTTTATAGTGAAGAAGTAAATGGGTAACAGTAAGTAACATCACCAGGTGACGCAAACATCTTCAAGATCTTAAAAGAAGGGAAACTAAGGTGTTTTTTTTTAAATTAATAATTAACCTTGAAATGTTAATAACAAGAAAGGTTGGCCATAAAATTAATACAAAAGCATTGAATATTCTATATGATAATTTTTCCTTTTCTGGAAGACACACAGACTGGTGTCTGTTTCAATGTACAGTAAGAATTTTCAATAGTGGTGCACCATTTCACATGAAAATCAAATACCATTTGTCACAGGTCGTATTATCCTGACGATATACAAGAATGCAAGAAAGAAAACTGAAAAACATTTGCACCAATGCAAATCAAGTGCACAAAAAAATATCAAAGAAGAAAATCTTAAAATGGTATTTTATCGCTGACTAATACTACAAGTCTTAGTTACATGCCAAATTTGGTCAACATCAAAATCTCTCCCGGCAGCCTGCGGATGTCACATGACCCTATATCAGAATTTACAGCTATTTGACCTATGCTTAGCACAGCAATAAATCACATCTCCAGACTCCCTTGGGGGGGCCTCTCACTTGGATAGTTTGCTGGTAAATGACATAATATGCACATGTGACTGGTTGGAAATACATTTTGTTATACTAACTTGTATTTCATAGACTTTTTGGAAATATTTACTACCAGTGTTTGATCCTTTCGGAAAAAAAAGTCAACATGAATCTAATGAGAATGATTCTCTTCTGCATTTTTCATAATCAATTGAAAAATACTACTAAGATAAATACAATTTTGTATGAAAGACGATTATTGTAGAAAATGTAGTAAAGTTTCCTGCAGGCTTGATATGCTAACTGGAGCCATTAAGTTTGAAGGAAACTGTTGTGAAAAGCTCTAATTGACCTTGTTGGCTGAGTTTTTGGCTAATTGTCATTTATTCTCAGGTCTTTGAGTGAAACATGCACTGTTTTCTACCTGTTGGTTATTATTTGCACGATGGTCTGTATTCATGGGTGGTTTCTATGACAGGTTTGACTGTCCAGAATCAAAGATACAAAAAAAACAACAAAAAAACACCTAATGGCTGTCTGTGACCTAGCTTTTGTGGTGCCAAGCTTAACTCTAACTCATGTATCTTCAAAACTTAATTTTACGCATTTTTATTACATCACAACTTTCGTTTGAAAAAAAATGCAATTTTTCTTTAAAAAAAAGCAATCTAATTCCTCCGCAGAGATTCATTAAATTACTCACTTAAATTGTGGTCTCCAGGAAACATTTAACAATTTTATCGCTACAGGAAGATGTTTCAGGAAACCATTTTTTTCCACACATTTCATAAAACACAAATTGCAAAATTTGCTTCCTGGGTCTCTAGGCGATAACATCCTGGGCCGTGTTTCTTAGGCATAACAGACAAGGTGTCTGCTAAAGTTCTACAAATAAATATTTATCAATTAAGAAAAACTTTGTCTCAATCAAGCAATATTGCTGTGATGTAAAAGAAGCATTTAAACTCTAATAACTTTCCGTTGTAATGTCGCTGTCCCCCAGTTTGAACTCAATTTCAATTTCCCGGAAAAAAAAATTCAAAATAATCCAAAAATTATACAAGCCTAACAATGAGACGAAATAGAATTTTCAATTCACCATGTAACTGGCTCTCATGAAGAACAAATACAGCGAACAAACTAATAAAAAACGGTTTCAATCTGTTCTTATTTCCTGTCTTTCAACTGAGTGATATACATGGTAAGGGAAGATTCCCATTTAGTGTGAACTTCACAAAAGCACTTGTCCTTGTTATCCTATAAGCAGTTTGAATATCAAAGTTACATCCTTGTAAAAGAGGAAAGAGCTTTGCATTTTGAAAAGAGGCTGGACCAACAACCCATCATACACACGTAAGCAGCTTCCACACTATTGTTCCTAATATCCGAAGTTTCTTTAAAATCAGAGGATGTTATGACCGTATATCTTTACACTAAACAAAGAACAGAAAAAATCGGGCAAAAAAAAAATAATTTTGTTTTATCCAGAGTAACAATATCACCGAAGTTGATATATACATGTATACTGAATTTACTGTATATCAATGGGTTGTAAAACAACTAAAGTTATTCAAAACTAGACTTCATACAAAAGCATCTATGGCAGTTTCATCTAAAATCCATTACTTTTAAAGTGCAGTGAATTTTCTAAATGAATTAACACACAGACATAAGGTGAAGTTATCTCCGCAACCATTTCCATCTCCCCGACCATTTCCATCTCCCCGACCATTTCCATCTTCAATTAATATTTTTCATCAAAATAGACGGTAGAATAAGGAACCTACGAGTGTATCCGTATAATAACCGTTCTGCTATATAAGTTATACAAGGCATCACACCATCATGGGACTGAGGCAAGGAAGATAATAAAGATAGGAGCAATTCAACTTAAAAAGCGTAGGTTTTCTCCCTTGCTCTGTATTTGGTAATTGGTCAGTTCCATGTCAAATGCTGTGCATAAATGTCACGGTGCCTGAAAGGAAGTAAACCCTTTCCAAAAACTCTTACCTCACATGTATGATTATCATTTTTTGCCATTTTTGTAGAGGGTCATGAGATGATAATTTACATCACATAAAATTAAATTCTGACCAGTATTTTCAGAGAGGAATATTTTTAAAGATTCTACACAAAAGCATGTAGAAAACAGCCTCACCCACTGGTGGGCCTCATTTTTAAAGGAATCTAATTCATTCTAGCAACTTGGGAAAAGTCAAAAAGCGATCATTTGTAAAATAAAATAAATTTTTGTCCACTCTTTTCAGAGAAATATTTTTTAAGCTTCTTTAATTATATAGAGAAAACACTCTCACCCCACTGGGTGCCTCATTTCTAAGGGATGAACTTCATTTTAAAATATTTGGTAGAAAATCGAAAAGTGATCATATTTGTCCAATAAAATAAAATTCTGACCTGTAGTTTCAGAAAGCGGTTTTTCAAGTTTCCATACAGATAATATAGAGAAAATAGCCCCACCCCGCCATGGGCCTCACTTTTTTATGAATAAACTTCATTTAATCACTTTTAGTAGACAGTTATCAGGTGATCATTTGTGCCAAATTAAATTAAATTCTGATCAGTAGTTTCAGAGACGAAGATTTTCAAAGCTTTTCCTTTTGGTTGCAGTGGCAACCAGAATTCTACATGGATCAAACTTCTTTTAACACTTTTGGTAGAGGATCATACAAGGAACATCCGTGCTAGGTTTTATTATAACTGGCCTTTCAGAGGGAACGTTGTTTGAAGCAATTGCTGACGACAATGACAGACATTAAGCAGTCACGATAGCTCACCCTGGCTCTTAGTGCCAGGTGAGTTAATAAAAAGAATAGCGTGGCATTCGTCAGTGCCTAAGATTTCCACTTTAACACAGATTACAAAATGACTTACCTTTCAGATCTTGCCATTATTTCTGTTCATCCCAGCCTCGTAACAGACATGTGTTCTTCCAAAACTGTTCAAACCATGACAACTTTAACTACTGTCCACATCCTCTACAATCCTCCCTCTCACTTTTGATTAACAATCTACAATACTTTAAAGCATTAAAAATCTGAGACAAAGTTAATGAAATCCAATAAAGCACAGTTAATCACTTTCTTAAAGCGCAGCTTTCAAGATTTAGATGTTAACAACTTCGCAGACGATGAACTCGGAGAACGTGAAGTATGACAGTAAGTCCCATCATTTCACCTATAACAGCTTTTTCCAGCACGGTTGCAGCCGCTTCCATCTTCCCTAGATGTTCATTACTTGATAAATATGATTTAATATCCAAATATTCAATAACCAATCCAGACTACGGTTGTAAATTTATATTACCGGCAGTTTATAAAAGCTGATTACTATATTTGCATACTAGTGTCTATTCTTATCTGTGAACAATACATAATTAAGGAAAAACTTTCTCTGTACATGTAAGATGGGTAACTTAGGCTTGATGGATATATGGCTGGTTAACGGAACCATTGACTGCTTGAATGACTCGTCACATAGACAAACGCATTGACATAAAATTTGATATGATATAAATTCTGATAAGACAAATTTTTTCTTCAATGAAAGAATAAAAGGAAACAATTTCCAGAAAAGAATCAGGGATGCACCAAGGTATTAGTGTAGGGCATTCAACCTCTCATTTGGAGGACAGGGTTAAAATCCTGTCACAATTCCTTTCTTCAGATCTAGTACTGTAAGACCACAAGCCAACAGTCATTGCAAGCACTAATCATTATGTGCAATAATTTAAGTCTGTAATCAACATTAAGTAAGTTTTAACTAACTCTTTATACTAATTAAGAAAATTTGAGCCTCGCAATGCAAGAACCAACACCCTGCCGTTCATCGTCATTATAAAAACAGAGCAATCAATACTTTTCTTTGAAAAATCAATGACATATTTCGTTATAACTGGTTTGATTCTGGTTCCCCAAGACATTTGCGCATTCAGCTGGGATCCGGAACAGTTTGTGTATCCTATATATTACAGTGATCATCTCAATTAATTAGCCACCTGGCATTATAACATAGTATCCAATTTACCAGTTTTATACACCTGAACATGTAGTAAGCAGACACCTGCGTTCATTGGCTACTAAGATGCTTTTTTCACTGTTAAACTGTTACTACAGAAAGCCCATGGGGTTGGGTTTTGTACAGCGAGGCCCAATTTAAAAAAAAAATTCCAACTTACCATAATCAGTAGTGTCATTGTCTATGATCAAGAAGGGCTATGACAAGAGCTCTTCAAATATCTGTCATCGTATGTACAAAGTCGCCGACACTGGTCTCAAGAGGTTACAAGTCGACTATCATCTATCACAATATTTACTTTAACCGGTATATTGGATATCCCATAATCCATTAATCATACACCGATCTTATCAAACAGTTTCTTGAAGACCGGCTGTTATGGCATATAAACATACCACTGTAACTTTCTCAACATCTTGAAATGTGGAAAGGTTAGACCTGTACCACCATTAAACACTCCAAATGTTAGCTTAAATGAGATACATATTTTGCCAGCCATAAATAGCTTCATTTATGTTCAAGGGATAACCCCTGCAGGGGAAACAGCCTTTTCCCTAAAGTATTCGAATCGTTTAGACAAACGATGGGGCTTGAACTTACATTGCTATATCAATTTGGAAAAAATAAAGAGGCCCATGCATCTAATGAAACTATTTTTGCTGTTACATGTTCAGTTAGTGTGTTCCAAGTGTGCATCATGACCCACGTAACCAGCATGATTGAATTTGAAAATCAAACATCGCGTATGAATCCAAAACTTGTAAACGTGAAGAGTCACTTACAGGTTTATTTTGGTTATACCATACTGTAGACATGTACATTCATGCATCTACACCATAGCCTGACATGTACATTTTACATGTATACTAAAACTAGGCGTGTCTTACAGAGGACCCACAAGATATTTTCAGACCAGACAAACATTCTGACTCACCCACGCGGCATTCTTCCATGATTTTACTACGGCTGCAGATCTTTCACTGTAATTCCACTGTAAGAAGATAAAAAATAAAAATCATGAATTTTCGAAGACAGCAGGTTGCCTATTTTTAATTTTCTGTAATAACTAGCATAAACTTGATACGATATTTACAAAACTTCAAAGCTTTTGGCTGAGGAGTAATAAAACTTATTTATAGAGGCACTTTTATGTAATGTTTACCTTGTTACACTGCTGGATCAGCCTAATTATAAGCTTTAAACAATATTACAACATCAAAGAGCCCTACGATTAGTGCATTGATGCAACAATAATTAAGTGCTGCGGGTGAGCATTGAGACATTTATTATGCACCTCATTTCAAGTGAGGAGAGAGATCTGCTATCGTAAATAACTGTGGTTTTAGAAGATGGATGATTCTTACAATTTCTTTTGGAAGCTTTGCACAGAGATTTGAACAGTTGTGAGAGCTTATTCTTTGTATTTCTGCAGTGAAATGTTCATCAGATACCACAAGATTTCCAGGCACTACTGGTAATCATGAACTTCTTCCAAAATATAATGAATTTAAGTTCATAATGAACCTTCTCCATTAAAAGTTGTCTAAGACAAATTCATGAACTCTCAGTTTCATTTGTAAGATCAATAACTGATTGAGGAAATATCAATTAAGTTCAAAAACATTAAAAAAGAACATTCAACAAAGAACAAGTCCTTATAAAGTTTTTAAGAAATATTTGTAGTTCATGGAACTCATGGATTTTCCATGCCAACAACAGTTTTCTTTGTCATGAATTTGATTGATAAATAACGAAAAATCAGGATGTAAATTTTTTTAAGGGGAAATGCAAGGCGGGACATGCAGCTCCTGTTGCCTTACTTAGTTTTGTTAAGCTTAATAGCATTTAAAGGGAGGTAAATCTTGCTACTATACACAATTAAACAGAAACGATCACAATAAATGGCTCATGTAGATTAATTTCAAATGGCTCAAATAGTTTTGCACCACACCTTTGAAATTTGAGCTTATAAATTTCTTTTAATCAATATTGAATACAAAATGATTTCCTATTAAACTGTTTTCTTAAGGTGAAATTATGCGCATTTTTTTCAAGTAAAAATCCAGCTAAAATAGGTGAGTGTAAAAAATGGTAGAGGAAATAATAGCTTTTAACCTAATACACCAAACTCTTCCTGCTACCAGTACGAAATAATAACTTCCCCAATATTACTTTTCCTGTTTTAACTGGGGCAGTCTTTTTAAACAAAAACAACTGCATGCATTCTATTCCACTGCCGAAATCTCTACCAACAACAACAACACAAGGGAAATCACGAAAGGAAACTTTTTTTTTGGGAATATTTTTTTTTTTTTATAAAAAATTTTAAAATTTTATTGAGAATTTTAATTTAAAACAAACCAAAAATTCTTTTATAAAACTGTCACCAAAAATACACTATGTGCAATAAGATGTGCATAATGTCACTTTAAAATTAGCGCATGGAAAATAAGTAAAAGTTTAAAAATTCAGACAAAATACAGCATACATGTATAAAAAATATGCATACCCTAAGTTAAGCTCCTATCAAACTACAAGATTTCACTGAAACAAGTGGTTTAGACCTCTAAGCAAAGAAGCCAAAATATTAGATAAATATCTTGCCTGTTTTACTAGAAAATGTCAGCCATTAATACAAAGTTCAGTCTGACTTCAAACATGAACGAACTGTTTGTTACAGATACCAATCTAAATTGCTATATGTATCAAATTACAACAAATTGTAAGCCAAGTTATTTTTGGCTGAAATGATGTAATATATATTTAAATTGCAATCAAAATACTGCACCTCACTTGTGAAATTTGAAGATGCTTATAAACATACCATTGAAGCTGTTTTAAAATTAGTAGCTAGATTTTTGTCCTTTTTTAAAAACAAGAGGGACACAATGGCCCTATATCGCTCATCTGAGCGAACCACGGACAAGGCACAATATGACTGTGACCTACGTGATTCATGTAAAGAAATAAAGATTAAAATGTGACCAAAATTATGCACAAGTTCAATTACATTTTCTGAATAAGAGTTGGACCCTGCTCTTTTTATTGTCCAGATATAACATATAACTATTCAATGTAGAGGACAGACAGTGCTAACCCAAGCATCATTACTTTACAGTGCTTTTACAGCCGTGGTAATTTACCTGCAGCATTTCATATTAGTTTAACTACGTCTACACACTTTTCTTTCTAACAAAAAACCGATACATCTGTCGATACATAAAGAGGGAGAATCCATTATAAAATTACCGCTTAAAATAGGGGTGTCGTTAGTACACTCACGTCGTTAGTACATGCGCTTGAATTTAAACCTTTCTTTGCGTCATTTAATACAAAACGATGACAATGTGGCAGATCTTATGTACAAGCAAGGTCTTTCAAATAATACTATTTGAAAGACCTTGGTACAAGGTAAAAATATTTCAGCGGATTTAAAATCGAAAGACAGTGTCGTCTTTCTCTAGTCACGTTGGTAAACTCTGAGCCAGTTCATGTGCAGTTTGCATTTACTGTACATGACCCGGAAAGTAACTACATGTGCCAGTTTACATGAGCCCGCATATGGGCATATATTGGGTACTATATCCTTCATTCCGTCAGGAAGCCAACAAAAAAGGGGCACAAGTTGGGTAGGTTTAATACTTTATATAGTGCGCTGTGGATTACTTTCTTACAATAGGAAACAATGGAAAGTACCCAACAAATGCCCATTTATTACGTTGTCTGCAGTGTCCAATCACCAGTCCTTTGGCTACGTCCGAATATTCTGATACTCGAAAGTAACAGAACCAGAAAACGATCTGCATGAATGATAACAAAACGATACTTGTACCTAAATTTGACATAAAATGTTTTCTGTAAAATTGGCGTAGCGGCATAGAGTTAAGAAAGTTTTGAAGCAACAGATCATCGGAGTCGGGGGAATTTATTACCAAACGATAGCTTCTCAAAGTGGTGAGGTTACACCTCAGTTTATCCCGAGAGTTCAGAAAAGCATAGCTTATACCCAATTCAAGTTCAGTATGAAATATCCGTGTTACTCAATAATAATTGTCGACAGGTTGTGCCGTAAAATTAATCTTCATAACCAGAGTTTTAACCCGTACAGTCAAGGTTTCTTACGATGTCACACGAAGGTTTCTGAATTCCAAAATACACACCATTTTATTACCGAGTGATACGTGTATTTGTAATATTTACAGCCCGTCGAAAATCCAAAACTGTCTCTGAAGTAGCTACAATCCACCGAGATGTTGTTTATATGGGAGAAAATATAATTTTACATGACTGTGTAGTATTCATGCGGTGATTCAGGGTCAGGGGTTATTTCTTTGTGAATGATTCAATGGTATCTCTGGCTGATAATCTAAATTGCTACCGCAAGTTCATGAATTATTATAAATGCATTATGTTCCCTGAAGTCATGATATACTTTTTTAAAAATAAAATTGAAAAGCACAGTTTTGGGTACATATTCTCAAGCCTTGTTTGAATTGTCTTCATGCGTATGACAATATTTGTACATGTATGTACAATTCAGTGCTTTAAGATATAACGAACAGTATTAGCTGCTTAATTTTCATTAAAAGTGCAGTACGCCATTTTTTCATAAAATGCCTTTTTCACATCGTACTGTCCATGTTTCGCCAAAAATGAGAAGAAAATATCTTTCCGAAATTGATAATTTGAGTCGCAGCACACTTATGTCGTATTCAGCTTCTGACAATTTTACCTGCCTGCCGAAATCTTTACTTGTTCAGAATTGAAAAAAAAAATTGTGAATGTTCATTGACCAAACTTGATAGCATCACAGCGAGACCATGTTATCACGCTTTAACTAACTAAATATTTTTACTTTACGTTTTCATGTAAAAAACATACAATCCATGATAAAGAAAACATATACTAACGAATTTCATTACAATAAAACGACCGGAAAACGACAAACTATGTGCATGGTTAAAACCCGAATGCTTTTGACACGGACATTTTGTTTCCAACTAGAACGTTACAATGTACATGTCGTCAGTGTGACCGCTATATTTACTCTCGCGTGCAAATTTATTTTCAGTGTCATTGGCTACACACATACATTATTATGATAATAATTAGTGTAACAGTTCTATGACATATCAACTCACTGGCTGCGCAAGTAGTGGTGCACAAGAAATTCACGGAATTTACTTCATGTATGTAATAACTTGTATATACGAGTACAAATAAAACCGTGAAAGAATAACTATCACATTCCGGGGAGCTGCATATGAAGGTCTCGGGAAAATTTCTGTAGACACTCATCGGTGTCACTCTTTTTGTATCTTAAGGGATGTCTGTTCACACCATGCTCGTAAAATACATGTACAGATCTATTTAAATACAAATGTATGTCCATTTTCATTCACACCGTAAGGATGGGATTGTAATAGATCTATTATCGTTTTAATGTTTGAAGTTTGATTCTAAATTTTCAAGATGTGCGATTGTAATCTATTCAGTCACGGAAAGTACCTATATTTCCGTTTCAACTTTGTTACGAATTTTGTTAAACTTAACAGCATTGAGATGTATTTATTTAATTACACAAATGTGAATACTTCTTTTAAACAATGCAACTCACACTAAAGGTCGGGTAGTACACGAGTTGAATTTATCGATCGATACCTGGCTACTGAGGTATTAGATAGTACACCCCTATTTTGAGCGGTTGTTTATAATAGAATCTTCCACTTAAAGTTGCATCGGATTTTAGCTAGTGTAATACGTCTCTGTATGAAACTATACTATCGGGAAATGCTGTACAATTATTGCCATGGCTGTAATATCAAGGGCAAAAGTAAAAGTCTTTAAATTTGCGAATTATTGATTTTATGACTTTCCATTGGACTTATTCTCTAATTTTTGAATTAGCGAGTGAGCACTATTATATAATCATTCTTTGTTTGCTATTTCAGCGGGTTTGATGAAATTGCAGGGTGTTTCATTTGAGAAATTCAGCGAAAATAAAAAACTCGCTAAAGAACAACTTTTACAGTACTTGTTAACAAAGTTTCCAGAGATGATAATCCAAAAAAAAAAAACTTTTTCAGTTACAGAACAAACAGTTCTAATTTGATAAAATGTCAGCAATTCCTAGGCTCTAATGCTCGGTCTCCTGGGGCGATCTGGCTCGTTATCAATTTCAGCAAATATATTTATTATATCAATAATCATACACTTAACTAAGTTTAGCGATGATCTATCAAACATGTTTTTCAAGTAAGAGAGCAGATAACGCCCACTTGCCTCGTTTGATTTCATGGGAAACAACTCCACCACAACTAAAGCAACAAAATCTTTGTTGGTCATGCACATCTGCTTTGGTTAAAGGGAGACAACCTTGTACTGATTTATATGTGCTGATTCCCTTTTCAAGAAGAGGATTTTATGTACTCATCATGGGACCTCTTTGTCGGATACTGTTCAATCATCTATTTCAAGTTTTGTGGTTGAAAGGTGTATTTTAGACGCGGACAACATAGTTTCATTTTTAATTGTTCGTACAACACGTGGTCAACATAGTTTCCTTTTTAATTGTTTGTACAACATGTACAAATTTATCCTGCTGTTACTACTTACAATTTAATTACATTAATGACAGTTTTGTACTTCTTTAAAGTGACATTATGCACATTTTTTTCAAATAAAGATCCAGCTGAAATAGGTGTGTGTAAAAAAGGGTAGAGGAAATAATAGCTTTTAACCCAATACACCAATAAACTCTTCCTGCTACCAGTACGAAATAATAACTTTCCAAATATTACTTTTCCTATTTTGACTGGGGCAGTCTTTTTAAACAAAAACAACTGCCTGCAGGAGTTGCTTCCATTCCACTGCCGAAATCTCTTCCAACAACGACAACAACACAAGGGAGATCACTGTGAAGAAAGGAACTTTTATTTTATTAGTCCAATTTCTTTTATTTCTAAAGCACCAACTTCAAAATTAATACTCACGCGGCATTATCATTCATTTAACAGATTTAAATGCACAGCAACCGAAAATGCTTTCATAAAACTGTCACCAAAACCACACAATGTGCAGTAAGATATATATAATGTCACTTTAACTTTAGAATAAGTAATTATATCAAGTTTATTACCACATGATTTTGTTTCTGCCTTATTTTTAAGAAAATCTGTTCTAACTCGTAAGCTAGTTGAACGTACATAATTACATGTTATTTACGAGGGCCATGGGTTTGAATCCCACACTTAGAACTGCCTTTTCCCCATTTAATAATTATATTTCCTCTCATACTGATCGTATATCAACAGAAGGCAGTGACAACAGTGTTTAAAGCATTAAATGATATGATATTTCAAAGGTAAGGTCATTAAAACTGAGTAACCAAGTTTGATGAAATAGCTCAATCAAACTATCCTGTTTGAGATAGAGATAGCAGACTGAAGGTTATTAAAGCTTTCTTTGACCACGCTGTATGCTAATAAAGAGAGATGCACATCTACCGTGGATAAAAAATTGTAAAGTAATTAATAACAAAGAAAATGAAACCAGGTTTTCACAATTTCACCAGTCAGTGAATAAAATTTGACTCCAAGAGGTTGTAACAGTTGTCAATGCAAGATGGTTACGAGTACTACATGAAAATGAATGAGTGAAGTATACATGCATGACTGATACAGACTTGTGCAAACATGTACATGTATATAAGGCTTTTCTTCAAAATATAGACAATCAAATATAGAAACTTGTCAGGAGTGTTAAGCCAGATCATACATGTAGTTGTATGTTGAATGATCTGGATCTTCACTGGTTGCAAAGGCTGGGTATATTAAAGTCTACAATTACTTTTACATGAAAGGGTACCGCTTGTCTTCATGTAAGTTATATGCGAAATTTAATCACAAAATATCATGCTCTATACAAATCATTGAGCAGAAACTGGGCATCTCCATGCAAGCTACCTACAGACCAAGTTTCATTGCAAAGGGTCACTCCTAACTCAAGATATTGAAACCATTTTCGACTTTTATTTACAGTGACCTTGACCATGTCCCTTAATGCAATCCCAAGCTTCCTCTTTATGCAAGTTACCTACAAAACAAGTTTCATTGTAATTGGTCACTCCTTACTCAATTTATTGAGCAGAAACCATTTCTCTAATTTTAGTAACAGTTACCTTGACATTAGTTGACCTAAAATGCAAACCCAAGCTTCCTTTCCATGCAAGCGACACACTAAGTTTCATTGTAATTGGTCACACCTTACTAAAGTTATTGCGTGGAAACTAAATGTTTGACGCCAGCCCGTCATACTGCCCATCCAAAATACAACATCACTTAGAACATTTTAATGACCAGGTTTACATTTTATTAAATCATTATATTCTACATTTTGAACTTCAATATGTCAATTCCTTTATATCAGAGGAGTGGTCGACGTGCATCACCATGTCCAGTCAAACTGTCTAGAGCAAAATTTTAGGGAGAAGTCACTTCTGAGAAGAAAATAGGGAGAAGATTGAGATGCTACAGGGACACGAGGGAGAAGTGAGGGAGTAGTGAGATATTTGTCATCGGTTTGTTTCAAAGTAAACTAGATCTAATAACTTAATGGTTGTGTGATAAGTCAGGAGCTTGGCCTTATTTAACGAGGGTTGACTGCAAAACTGGTGTAACTTATATGAAATAAAGAAAAACATACAACAGTTTTGCGCTCAATCCTTAAATTTAATTTAATTTTTTTTTAATTTATTACTTTTGCAGAGAATTGTAGGCAGTGACCGTTTAGATTTCAACAATATTCTCAGTGTACACATCACCATGTCAGGTCACAAAGATTTTATTTTTTGTGAAGGTGACAGGGTGTCAATAGGAAAAAACACCTTGCGTGTAATGTAGTATTTGAACTGAAGACACAATATGCACTCCTCTGATTTAAGCTCTCATTACAGTCAAGTGTTTAAGTATTTTAAATCACAGTACCAAGATGACAACAATACCTCAAAGAAAACATTCACTCAACACCAGCGTATTCGACATACGTCTTCAAAAATCAAAGGTACGTAGTAGAACCTTTTTGCTGTTCCTTAACAAGTTAAAGTAGTAGTGAATTTCTCACTCTGCATACAAAAAAACTGTTAGTTACATCACTTATACAATGTCATTTTGACTATGCCTCTTCTACCTGGTTTAATAGTTTAACACAGGAATTAAAAAACAAGTTACAGGTCACACAAAATAAACTTATACGCTTTGTGTTGAATTTACATCCAATGTCACATATTGGAATTGAGCATTTTCACGTCTGAACTGGTTACCAGTTTCAAGTAGAGTTAATCAGATAACTCTCTGTCATGTTTATAAAATTAATTCTAATGTTGCCCCTTCATATTTAAGTGAGCACTTTACCCCTATCAATACTGTTCATGATTATCCCACAAGGTTTAGAGCAAAGGCATATCCCTCCTTTGATGGTACAGGTTTTTCTATGTCAGATAGTAAGAGATATGCCTCCCTGTGGTCAAAAGTTTTGGAAAAAAATCATTTGCATACAATGGTTGTTGTCTATGGAACAGTCTGCCACAAAATGTGAGGGATGCAACTACTTTGTATTCATTTAAATGCAAGGTTAAGGAACATTTTTTAAAGCTTAACTTGACTTTTTTAATGTCTTTCAATCAGGGTTTTTATACAAACTTCTCTTAAGGCATTTTGCTGTGATTTTTTACTGTGATAAATTGTATCTTCCTATGTCATACAATACTATATCTTAAGGACCACAATGGAAATAAGAGTTTGTTTTAGCTCTTTTTTGTGTTATCCTTAACATATAATGTTGATTGGCATGGCTATATTAATTCATACATGTTTGTTTATTGTTTTATTGTATGTTTTAATTATAAGTTGCCATGTAAATTGTACATTTTATGTTGAAATAAATCTATCTATCTATAAAGAAAAACAACAAGACGCCTCAGACTGTTCAGCACAAAAAAAGTATACTGGCAAGCTATGAAGAGCCGGATGATTTTGCAATTTTTTTCATTTATTTTCATTTATTTTAGAAATAAATGAGACAGAATAAAAACTATGGTGAAAATCTTAGCCCTGGCCTCCTTTGGGGGAAGGTATTTTTTGTTGATATTATTTGCGAATGCTCGTAAATATGGGACCTTAAAAGGGATGTTTAAAGCCCAAGAAAAATAGGCATTACAACAAGAAATGTTTGCGGCTTGAATTCATTGTCAATATTTTGCTCATGTTGTGTATAACACAAAAAAAACAAAACAAGAGGGTCATGATGCACAAAAACAAAATGCTAAGTAACATTTCAAATATCCCTTCTCTGCTTGTCTGCCTTGTGAAAGCTCAAAGTTTTCCCTATATAAGCCTAAATGAAAACAAGTGACCTCCCCCACTCCCGGGGAGGGTAATATTGACCAGGGGGTCATGATTTGAACAATCTTAGTAGAAGTCCACTAGGCATTTCTGCCAAATATCTAATCTCTAGACCTTTGGTTTCAGAGCAGAAGAAATTTTTTCATAATATGAACAATCTTGTTAGAAGTCCACTAGACAATGCTATATGCTAAATATCCTAGCTCTAGGCCTTGTGGTTTCAGAGAAGAAGATTTTTAAAGTTTTTCCTATATAAGCCTATGTAAAACCAAGTGACCCCCCGAGGCAGGGTCAATTTTGGCCTGGGGGTCATAATTTGAATAATCTTAGTAGAGGTCTACTAGACAATGCCACAAGCTAAAAATCTAACAACATCAAAAATGCATGTAATTTCAATTACTTTTCAATTACATTTATCAATTTTTTAAATGTTCAAGCTTTTAAGAAATATTGCACTCAAGTGAAAGACACAACAGTTGTGACTTTCATTTAATAACATTGATTATTATTGAAATCTGAATGAAACAAAAATAAACATGTCTTTAATATTATCATGACTATTGAATCACTTTGCAATTATGGGTGGTTTCAAAATAAATGAGGAAAAAGTGTGACATTAGGGGTCATTTTTAGATATAAAATGATGCTGATCATTTTTATCACAATTTAACAGAGACAAGCTGAATTTTCTAAAAACATCAAAGATTAAAGAATTTGAAAAAGTCAGTAGTTATATTTTTTAAATGTTTATTTGAAATAAAAGGAACTTTTCAAATCAAAGGGTATATTTTCATATACCATAAAATAGAATAAATGACTTTAGTAGGAATCATCATTTGTTCACTTTATCATAGTATATGATTGAAAATTACATTTGAGCACAAAAATTTGATATTTGGTTATATTTTTTTTATTAAAGTTGTGTTTTTTCCGTTTTCAAATTTATAATTTTTAAATCAAAGGTTGAAACTTTTTGTAGTTCTATAAATGCATAAAAGGAAAATATGAGAAGACCTGTTTTACAGTATTTTAACATTAAAAAAAAATAATCAAAATTTCACGCTTGTAGGACAAGGTTAAGGCATCTAAATTGAGTTCTGAAGGTATACTAGAAGTCTTTACTTTTGTTACACTCGGGACACAAGACAGCTTAGACAGCTATTGAAATGTTAATAATGTGCCCATTTACTTAATGAATAAAGTTTCCATCTTCAGGTGTCTGCCCTCTTATCTGCCAGCCCTTCTTTTCCATGCTGTTTAAAAAGACGAACATGGTGCTCAGGTGCTGAACAATATGTATGTTGTGATCTTCAATACCTTGCTCTATGCACTGCTTAGCATAGCTGACATCGACCAGCCCTTCACTATGGTTCGTAACAGCTGGAAACAGGCTAAGGGTTAGAGCTTAAGTTGGGAGGCACAGTGCTCAGGTGGTTAATACTCTGGGCTACCAATATGGTACGTTCTCAGTTCAAATCCCTGGCTGGGGGCATTGAAAATCTCGGAAACATTTTTCAGGGTTTCCCATCCATCTAAGGGAAGAACTGGTAAAAAACCAAGAGGTAGTGTCATGTGTTTCCGTGCTATATGGGGAAATAACGAAGGGGTCTATTTGTGAAGAGGGTCTGGTACTCAGATCACCCTGTTTCTGCATCTTATAATCTCTATAACATTGTAACACCTGTCAGGGGTCTTCGCAGTGTCACCTGAGGAGAAAACCCAGGGTCGGTCAGGACTAGAACAATAAAAAAGACCACTGTTAGTGCATGTATCGATAGAAAGAAAGCAGGAGGAGGGATAAACAAGAAAAAACAAAATTTTGACAGGAAATTCAGTTTTGGATAGGTTCAAAGAGCCGTTTTTTCTGTTACTTGTAATACATGATTAAATCATTTGCCTTCTGTTAAGCCTTCTATTTTCTCAGTTTTTGTTTTCTTAAGCCTTTATTCTTCACCAAACTCAAGATTTTGTTATCTCAACTTTTGAACATTCTGCCTGTAGTTTATTTTTGAAGTATTTTCTTTGCCTTACTTTCTCAAACTTTTCTTTCGACTTGAGTAAGTTTTCATTTTTTTTACAAGGTTTCTCTCTCCACAGAAGAAGTCACCTTTTTCTTCATCATATTTTTCAGCTATTTCCTTTGAACTTATAGTTCTCCCTTTAAAGGGCAGTTTTTAACAACTAGTTTTGGCATTGTTTTGTTTGTTTCAAATCATTTCCTGTTTCAAGAAACATTTTGAGTGAAAATATAACAGAATTTTAATTTCAGTGTCCCAGTGTAACATTTAATGGCATTTAAATACCTGGGATGAATTGTTGGTAATAATAATATTATAAATGAAGTTCATGCTCACTTACATCATGTAAAAATTAACATTAAGTATACTAAAAGAGATTTTATTCTTCATGTTACATACTAAATAAAAATTGCTTATTATATTCAAATATTAGTATTTTTTCATGTTTTAAATACTTAACTCACTCACAGGTACTTCATTCTACAGGTGTAAAGCATTAAAATGTTACAGTGCCATTTATATGAAGCAACCAAACTATAGAAGATATTTATTTGATTATTTCTGTCGTTTTACATGTGACAATCAAACATGTCAAAAAAGGTGTTACACTCGGGACATCAGTTATGATCGTGTAAGAAATTAACATGCTTCACTACTTGATCATGTCAGTTTCAGATATACTTATACTGACATACTTGTCTCAAAAAGTAAAAATAAAATAAAAGAATTAGGCAGAGAATATAAAAGTGGCATACATCAAAAAGTCAAAATGTTACACTCGGGACATTCCTTGGTCACTGATCTTCTATATCAATCTGGTTTATATTAATAGTCTCAAATACAATTGTGCAACATGGTTTACAAAGCAAAACATAACTTTATAAAAGAAACAAACTTTGAATCATATTTCAGATGCCACTGTACAATTACCAGCTGTTTAAATTCAAAAAGTACATTTTTTACTGAAAAAATATTCCAGTGAGTGTGTTATTTAAAAGCGAAACAAATCTTAATGAAACTGGACAACCATTAACAAATAGTGTTATAAATCACTGGTGTATTGCTAAACTTTTAATAGGAAAAAAGACTTATTATAGTAATATAAGATTTATTCGAAATCTATAACATATGAATATAATGTTAAAAGTTAAAATGTCACACAGAAAACGTTACACTCAGGATGTTTTTGGCAAGGTTTTTTACTATTACTTTTTAACCAGTAACTCAATAAAAACGAAACTTTGCAACACTAAGTAGAACACTAAAGCACAAATTCTGAATGCAGAAGTTTGTCTAAAAATCATATAATATTCAGTTTATCTGAAATAGAAGAAAAGTCTTCATTTTTTTTGAAACCACCCTTATAGTGTTTTTATATTGTCACCAGGTTCATTCATCAATGCCCTCTAGTCACATGTATAACTGACCATGATAAAAGAGTTGGCAACTGCTATCAAAATCTTGTGAAAAGTAAAATAGATTAATTAAATTAATCAATGCCCTCTAGTCAAATGTCAAATTGACCATGATAAAAGAGGTGACAACTGTGAAAATAAAATAGTGCTTGATAAGTATTCAACAGCTGTGTATTTAACAAAAAAAATCAAAATAAAGCTTCACTGTTTGGCAAGACAGTTGGCTAGATAGCAGATGAAAAATGTCATTTACAAATATTCCGAAACATTTTGAAATTCTGGACAATGTTGGATCTGGAAACTCTAAAGCCTAGTGTGTGCATTGTACAACTTCAATATCTGGCAACACAAAAGTTGCATCAAACTTTGTGACACATATGAAGGTAATAATTTTATGAACTTCTTCATTTCTTTCACCTTTTCAGAAACATATTAAAAAGCATACCTTTAATAAATTGTTATGGAAATTATTTATTTATCATTTTACATACATTTAGCTTGCTGTTGTTAAATAATCTTCTTATTGTAGGGAATGGACCTTTAAAGGATCATAGTATATCTTTTTAACTTTTCATATTTCAGAGAAAACTCAGAGAAATTCTTATTGGTGACTGTAACAGAAAAGATACAGAGCAGTCAACACTCGACACATTTGTGCGGGGACGTGTCAAGTATGGCAGCAAGGATTCTAGACAACATCAAATAACTTGTGATGTGTATTGCTGGAGACCTTCTACCTTTACAAACAGTTGAAAGTGAACATCTTAAAATATTGATTGAAAAGCTTGATCCAAAATATCTGGGAAAGTTATAACGGTTTTCTGTAATATCCGAATATTTATATCCGAATTATGTAGAAAACGTTTCAATTTCTTTTAGTCGCTCAGTCAAAAAGACTTGCCTGGATTGCAAGCTTCACGCTATGTGGTAACAGCAATATAAATATTATTGATAAATTTGTGTTTATAACAATTCGTTGCACGTTTAACAGCCGTATTTTAAAGAATTTACCAAATATTACTGGTTCATTTATGGGAAGCAACTCTGCAGTCTGTTTGATTTATCTTAAAATTAGAACTGCGCTAATTCATATTTCGGCTGTACTTTAGGACACTTTTGTATGGTAACCTTAAGAATTGCACTTACCGGTAGTTAGCCTGAAGTAAAATTAGTATGGAAATCATATAAAAAAGCCTTAAAGTGCAGTTTTTCCGGCAGTGGAACTCCCTACCAGTACCAAAGATGGTCTTGCACCTGTGAGATGGTTCGAAAGGTTCAAGGGAAACACTGTTTCACTTTCTTCTGTCTTTTTCTGTGATTTCCTATTTTGCGCCTCTAATCCAAACCATGTTTTTTCTGTCTTTACCATATTACTTTCTCTTTTTCTCCCTATCTTTCGTAACGTTATAGAAATGTAAAATGTGGTTGTATGACTTAGTGATATAGGTCCGGGAGCAGTAACATTAACATTTGTTCGTCCTAGCATAGATGAAGATGAATATATGCAGAAAAGTTACTTTTCTATATAGATTTGTAACAACAACAAAAAAAACTATCTTAAACAAAAGTATGAAGCAAAAATAGTAATTTCAAACATGTTTGAATTTAACATAAATTTTATGAAATTAAACCCCACCCCCATATTCATGTATATGTAACCGTGCAAAATGTAAGTTCCACAGTTCACCTATTTTCTGATGACACAGCTATTAATCTGGCATTAACATCAGCCAGCAAGTCAACTACTCTTCAAAATAATCTTAAGATTCTTGAAAAGTGGGAGTTGGAGAGGGATATGGAATTCAACCCCTCCAAATGTCAAATTATCTACGCCACAAAAAGGAGAAATCTTATACCAACACATTACTATTTTCATGGAACACCTCTTCAACCAGTCATATCCGCCTGATACCTGGGCGTGGATATCTCTTCTGACCTGTCATGGGACGACCATATAAATAGGTCAACAAAGAAAGCCAATCAAACCAGGTCATCGTCATGGTCATCGTCATCGCCCCTCGTGGCGTGCACGTCGCGGAGCAGGCGTGGGGTCTCGACGGAAACTGGGTCAAACACAATAACAGGACTTTGTCCATTTGTACTTCGGTACAGCGACCTAGTAACTGTCGGGGCCTCAGCTAACGACGAGGGGGTGACTCTAACAAGAGCCGTTTGTTGTTTAAACGCACACCACAGAAGAAGACCTCCGAGATGAGATGTCCACCTCTGCACTTCAAGAACCCTGTGTGCCGGTGACGTATGCCGGGTGACAGGGGACCATCACTCCAACAGCGGGATGATGACGGGCGGTTCTACCACGACACCAGAAGACCTCCTTACAGTGTTTGTGCTGGGGGGAGGCAACCTTTCTTGCCACGTTCGGACAGGGTCACTCACATCTAGGTCGGAATTGGCCGCGTGAGTGACCTACTTTTGGGACTCTAAATTTCTCTTTAGCCAGTGGAACTGGGGAGAAGGACGATTGAGCGACTGACAGCATGTGCTCTGGGAAGCCTGATGGCAGGGGCTGGTACCCCTATTCTCAATGATTAGGCTACAGAGTCGCATCATGTGTGGGGCAGCTTGGATACTTGAGATCGCATCATGCAGCAGGAAACCTGGAATGGGTGGTGTGCTTACTGACAAGATTGAGCTTGAACTTGTTAGTAGGCCCGCCCAGGAAAGGGAACTCTGGAGTGAGTGGTGACCTACTGACCTATTTTTGATGGTAGGCCCACTCACACTGGTGGAGCTAAGACACGCCTAGTTGTGTGTCTTGGCCGCCTGGGTGAACCTTGACCGGAATTCACCCCAGTCTCTCGGCAGTGATCGTAACGGGTTCTCAGCATGTGGGAGACATGCATGCTTCGTCTCTTGAGATACTCGTTATGGTCACTGTTAGACAGCGAACTTCTGTCGTGAGAAGACTACCAGAGAACCTGCTGTGGGATGGGGCCTCTTGAGGATGAGCTTCAGCTCTGGGCTGATGGACACAGACGACTAGTTTTGGCTGTGACCACTGGTTCAGACTGAGTACTGACTGTCTCTCAGCAGTGCCGGATGAGGGTTCACCGACCCGATTTCGGCACTGTGCTGAAACGTACGAAATGGCACCCGGTGCCTTAAGCACCCGTAGTGGGGCGTTCGTACGGTTGAGCAGAGAGATACCAGTAGGCCTTGTATGTGATGCGGCCGTGGCCGAGGCCTGAGTTAATCACTACCACCAGAGTGCTTGCTGTCGACTGTTCTCGGATATCTCACCAGGAAAACTAGCTGATACTGACTGGAAATTGCAGTCAGGTAAATTTCTCCTATTTTTGGCTCAAATTTTGTTTTTCTAGGCATGACGGGAGACATGCCGGGGTCTCATCCCGATCTCAAGCTTACATAAATGCTCTTTGGGACGGACCTTGATAAAATTCTCTAAACAAAAACAAAACAAACAAGCCAATCAAACCATAGTCTTTCTTCGTCGCAATCTAAAGGTTAAATCCGAATCCCTTAAGTCCACAGCATACCAGACTCTTGTGCGCCCCCAGCTCGAGTACGGATATGATGTATGGTCACCTCATACACAGTCACAAATTTACCAATAAGAGGCTTCCAACGTCAAGCCCGCTGGATCAAGTCAGATTACACTCGGACAGCCAGTGTGACAAACATGTTACAGTCTATAAACCTGCGTCGTCTCGGTCTCAGACGTATCGATACCAGGCCTCCCCTTATGTACAAAATAATAAAAAATCAGGTTGCTATCCCCAAAGAAGATTACTCAACCCCACCCTCTCGTCAATCTTGATATAGCCATCCACTATCTCAATAACCACTGACTACTATAAATTCTCCTTTTTTCCCAGGACAATATACCACTGGAACAGCCTTCCAGTGTGTGTGTGTGTGTGTGTGTGTTGGTGTTGTGCACTTCTGGGTGCTGTGGGGCTCGTTTTGGGGAGGCTGCGTTTTTGGTACGTGGCATTCCCTGTTTGATATTATTTTTGTTTTTCTGCCAGAAATTGTGTCCCTCCAAACACCATAGCTGTTCAGTGCAGCCGTTGCCTGTATTGATCATGTCTCACCCTAGTCGGAACGAAAGCCTTGTTTTTACCTTTTAACCATACCTTATCTTTCCATTTTACATTACTTTTTATTGTATTTCTTTTAAACCTATCTTATATTTCTTTTCTCTACTAACAGTCTCATGGCTTGACGAGCAAATGACTGGCAGATAGATAGATCCTATGGTTCTAGGGTTATTATTTATAAAAGGTTTAACCTTGTGATCTCGTGGGCATGAATATGATCACATTTTGTAAAGAACCACTACACAATGGCACAAGCGATATTTCTAGCATAAAATATGCTGTTTTCGGCTATTTTGCCGGTGTTTAACTGGTATGTATGTGTTTTAGAGTTGTATCGTTGGTACCGGTTCTTAAACATGCCAAGTGTACATATAGTATAAATATCTAAGCTTAAGACCTTCTGGATTTCGAGTACAAATAAAGGATTCCTTCATAATTAAGTCTATAATTAGATAAACAAGAAGACGCGGCAATGCCGCCAAAGCAGGTTTAAACAGCGCCTGTAGAAATTGTAGAATTAAAAAAAAAACAGTCATCTTGACTCCTCCCTATCTTAGTAACAGTGCCCTTGACCTTGGGCCCAAATTCTTTTCGCTACAATTTAAAAACTAAATTTTTTTACATTTTTAGTAACAGTGACCTTGACCCTAGTGACCTTGACCCCCAAATTTTTTTTTTTGCTTAAAACAATCAAAAAACTAAAAATAAATAAAAATCTATTTTTAGTAACAGTGACCTTCACCTTGACCCTAGTGACCTTGACCCCGAAAAAAAAAATTTTTGTTTAAAACAATAAAAATACTGAAAATAAATAAAAATTTATTTTAGTAACAGTGACCTTGACCTTGAGCCAAGTGACCTTGACCCTAAAAAAATTTTTTTGCTTAAAACAATTTAAAAACTAAAAATAAATAAAAATCTATTTTTAGTAACAGTGACCTTGACCTTGACCCTAGTGACCTTGACCTGGAAAAAAAATTTTTTTGGTAAAAACAATCTAAAAACTAGAAAGAAATAAAAATCTATTTTTAGTAACAGTGACCTTGACCCTAGTGACCTTGACCCCGAAAAAAATTTTTTTGCTTAAAACAATCAAAATACTAAAAATACATAAAAATCTATTTTAGTAACAGTGACCTTGACCTTGAGCCAAGTGACCTTGAGCCAAGTGACCTTGACCCGGAAAAAATTTTTTTTGTTTAAAACAATCTAAAAACTAAAAATAAATAAAAATCTATTTTTAGTAACACTGACCTTGACCTTGACCCTAGTGACCTTGACCCTGAAAAATTCTTTTTTAGCTTAAAACAATCAAAATACTAAAAATAAATAAAAATCTATTTTTAGTAACAGTGACCTTGACCTTGAGCCAAGTGACCTTGACCCAAAAAAAAATTTTTGGCTTAAAAACAATCTAAAAACTAAAAATAAATAAAAATCTATTTTTAGTTACACTGACCTTGACCGTGACCCTAGTGACCTTGACCCCGAAAAAAATTTGTTTTTTATAACAATCAAAAAACTTAAATTAAATAAAATCTATATTTAGTAACAGTGACCTTGACCTTGAGTCAAGTGACCTTGACCCAAAAAAATTTTTTTGCTTAAAACAATCTAAAAACTAAAAATAAATAAAAATCTATTTTTAGTAACAGTGACCTTGACCTTGACCTAGTGACCTTGACCATAGTGAACCAAAGCTTCCTCTCCACGCAAGCTACCTACACACCAAGTTTCATTACAATTGGTCCTCCTAACTCAAGTTATTGAGTGGAAACCATTTTCTATTTTTAGTAACAGTGCCCTTGACCTTGAACCAAGTGACCCCTTATGCAATCCCAAGCTTCCTCTCTACACAAGCTACCTACACACTGAGTTTGATTGCAATTAGTCACTCCTAACTTGAGTTATTGAGCAGAAACTATTTTTCTATTTTTAGTTACAGTGACCTTGACCTTGACCCTAGTGACCCCAAATGCAATCCCAAGCGGCGTCTCCACGCAAGCTACCTACAGACCAAGTTTCATTGTAATTGGTCACTCTAACTTGATTTATTGAGCGGAAACCATTTTTCTATTTTTAGTAGCTGTGACCTTGACCTTGACCCTAGTGACCCCAAATGCAATCCCAAGCGGCGTCTCCACGTAAGCTACCTACAGACCAAGTTTCATTGTAATTGGTCACTCCTAGCTCGAGTTATTGAGCGGAAACCGTTTTTCTATTTTTAGTAACAGTGACCTTGACCTTGACCCTAGTGACCCCAAATGCAATCCCAAGCGGCGTCTCCACGCAAGCTACCTACACACCAAGTTTCATTGCAATTGGTCACTCCTAACTAAAGTTATCCAACGGAAACCAATGTTTGACGCCCGCCCGCCCGCCCGCCCGCCCGACATACGACATCGCCATTCTAATAAGTAGGTTTTTTGAAAAAACCTGCTTAACAAGTGAAACCCGGGTGGTACAAATATTGATCCTAAGGGCAAGATTTGAACAAACTTGGTAGAGGTTCATTGGAAAATACTACATACTAGATATCTAAGCTCTATGCCTTGTGGTTTGGAGAAGTTGTTTCCCTATAGAAACCTATGTTAAATCGACTGACCTCTGGGACATGGTCAAAATCATGATTTGAGAATTTTTGTGAGGCAATGCTTCATGTCAACGGCTCCGAGCCTTGTGGTTTAAGAGAAGATATTTAAAGTTTATTCCTTCCAGTTACAAGAGTTCTGCATGGCATGGAACTCTTTTGGCAGAGCTTCATGCAAGGACAAAGCTAGTTTCATCGTCGTCACGATTTGAACAAATTTGGTTTAGATCCACTAGGTAATGCTATATGTCAAATATCTAAGATTTGGCCCTTGTGGTTTCAGAGAAGAATGTTTTTAAAGTTTTTCCATGCTATATAAACCTATGTAAAAGCGCGCATTCAGTTTCGACGTAAGGGTCATGATTTGAACAGATTTAGCAGAGATCTACCACGCAATGGTACATGTCAAATATCTAAGCTCTGAGTCTTAAGGTTTCAGAGAAGAGTTTTAAAGTTTTTCCTTTTGATTACCATGGCAACAAGAGATTTGAGTGGCATAGAATTCTTCCAGCCGTTTTGGTATAGCTTCATAAAATGAACTTTTCTGCCAAGTTTCATCAACATTGCCCTAGTAGTTTCAGAGGAGATGTCATATGAAGCAAAGGTGCACGACGGACGGACGTAGGGGTTATTAAACCATCCTTAAAGAGGCACTCCCTACATCTAGCAGATTATATTCTCGAAACATAGATTATGTGTTCAATGAACGTAAAGTGATAAATAAATACAATTTCAAGAAGAACCTATGGCGAAAAATGCCTCATTTTACCACAATTAATCAATATAGGGCTTTCTGTAATAAATCGCATCCACCCATTTATTGTACAACAACAACTCTACGTAGATTATTGAATGGTTAACGGTACTGCAGTATAATTTAAACCGCCCATTTTATCGATATTGACAGGGAATTCATGGCTGAAACTTTAAGGTTAAGTTATAATACTTCCAAAGATTCTATTATTGGTGTTTTGGAGGTAATTTAGTTTGGCATCAGTTATAGGATATGTTCCTTTAAAGAGCTAAAATAGGGTTGATGTATGTAATGTATTTATTTCAGTACCAAGTACCAAGGATAACACAATAAAGAGCAAGCTCTTATTTCCATTGTGGTCCTTTTTTATTTTAGAGAAAGAAGCAGATACAAGGGAATCCGGGTACCAGACCCTAGCTCTTTTTACGAATAGACCCCTTGGTTCTTTTCTACGTGCCCGGTGTATAGCACCGATACACGCGAGACTACCTCTGGGTTTCTAACCAGTTCATCTCAGATAGGTGGGAAACACTGAAAAGCGTTTCTGAAATATCCAGTGCCTCGGTCGAGAATCGAACCGGGGACCGCCGGATTGGTAGTCCAGAGCGTTAACCACTCGGCCACCACACCACCGCTTCTTACGTTGATGCACGTAAATAATGAATAAATTCATTTTAGCAAAAGGAAATAAATAGAGAAATGTTTCATTCGTGCAAAGAATGCATTTATATAACAAATCGTTATCTACCAAAAAAATACAACTATAAAATGAAAAGTTTACGCCACTACAGTGAGTCTAATTTTACTTATTTAACCGGTTACTATACTGCCCTATTTTTCTGTTTGGAAAAGTTTCTCTCCAGAACTACTTATAGTATTTAAGTTATTTCAAAATTCAACAATTTTTAAGGAATGCCTCTTTATTTTTTTCTGTGAACGTAAAAGTAATAAAAGCTCAATGAAAATTTTGTGACATTTTGAAATTAAGGTTCATTAAGATTAATATTTTACTCCAGAGCACAAATCCTCTCGGATCCCATTGATTCAGAATGAAAAATGCATATTACGAAAGCTGATATGAAAGAAATATCACTCCATACAAAAAAATAAAGATACAGAAAAGCACTACAACTGAAGAAGCAACTGAAAATAAATAATACAACTGTTCAATTAAACACAGCAACAACAAAAATACAATAAAAAGACAAGAGTGTCATGCTAGCCCTATATCGCTCACCCGCATAAGCATTTATTCAAGTTAAACAGCAGGGTCGACGTGGACAAAGGGAAAGTATAGCGTTTTTACGGGTTTTTTTTCGCGTCTATATAAAGGCTACGTGGTTTGCATGGCGATATAATACATCAAATTCGATGAAAAAAAGATCGAATCAAATGTTGAAACTCGTTAACGTAGCAGGACTCATACATTTTGTTATCCGAATTTCATGACAGTATCTTTATACACAAGAAAATAGGTCAAAATGTTTCAGTCGAGGCCATCAAGGTTAAATACTGAAATTGTGCAGAACTGTACACATGGTACTAATTTTGTTCCTTAAGCTTCAAACTTAAGAAATAATTCAACAGGTGAATGTCAAGATTATCCAATTTAAGAGTTGAAGAAAATTTGCAAAACTAAACACACGGACCAAATTCCATCATTGCAACTTTAAAACCAAGAAATAAAGGTGCAATTTTAAAAGTATCTATGTAAATCAATTTTTACCCTAAGGGCATGTTGCAGTTTCTGAGAAGAAGAAATTTAATCAAAGCGCTGTGAGCGCTGAAGGCCTGGGGCTCCCCGAAAAACAACTTCTGACCTACGTGTTTTGCGCTGAACCTTACCTAAAGCGCGGGTCGAAATGTGCAGAGGACGAAATTCAATA
The DNA here is from genome assembly GCA_022818135.1 of Saxidomus purpurata. Taxonomy (NCBI): domain Eukaryota; kingdom Metazoa; phylum Mollusca; class Bivalvia; order Venerida; family Veneridae; genus Saxidomus; species Saxidomus purpurata. The sequence goes on along the minus strand of JAFMSR010000005.1, from coordinate 22,887,112 downwards.
TATGACACAGAATGAATGATTCACAAATATATGGGTGGCAGGGAAGTTTGTTTTATTATAAAACGTACGTTAAATGAAAAATAATCACATACAGTAGTCAACATTATAAATTGTTTAAGCCAATAAAAATAATTCGATCTGCGCTTTGTACAACTTCAAGCGATATGATCTGATGTGGATCGAAAATTATTGTGTACCAAGGACAAGACCTTGAAACAGAAATAAACAAAGCAATACCAGCAATGAAATATAAATACAGTACTGTACAATGTGTATAACAGAGAAAACCAAAAATGATTCTGTGTTACCTTATAGTTATAATCGGTGAAACCGATAAATGGCGGGTGATTTTGATCACGTGAGTTCCTTCTCGGGAATGTACGTAAATTATATCTTTTTTTAGAGAAATTTATTTTTAGGTAAGTATATATGTAATCGTTCTTAAATAACAAAGTTGTCAATGATATAACATCGGAAATTTGAAAATCAAACTACAAACTCTTATATCGAGCTCCGTACGTTTCCGTAAATTTCCGTAATATCCATACTTTTCCGTGATATGCATATGATTATCTTCCGTAATCAGCTAACAGCGCATTAATTTCTAAAACAGAAAAAAATGTGTAATAAGCTATATACCTTCCTGCAATCGTTTGAAGTTGTATGCACTCTTTTATTTGTAATATGTTCTTATCATATGCGACATTCGAACAGAAAATTGATCTGGTCTGTCTTGCACTACTTTCGCATAGCGCATGTTTACAGTTGTTATTCGCACATAGCACAGTTAAATTCCTTGCAGTGTTTGAAATCTGGTATGCTAACTTAGGCCTTGGGGACTTTAAGTCCCCAGGCCAAAAATTGACTCTATATGTCTATGTTAAACATAAACAAGAGCTGTCACTCATAAGTGGCGAATGCCCCCGATATCGTTATGCTTGAATACGGTTCTTGTGCATTGCATTACTATTCATTGGCAAAATAACCCATACTCGAATTTTGGTATACACTCATTGCATATCGAAGCAATGTGATCTTACAGAAATTTTACAAAAATTCGCAAATAAGGCAATAGAGGGTTATAATTCTTTGGCACTATATTGTTTTCTGAATGTTCTTTTTAACTGTTTGCAATTTGAACAAATTTCCTTCCGCACCTAATGAATTATGCCCTGGACAAGAAATGTAAGAAAATTGGATAATTGCACTTTCACCCATTGTGATCTATCACTGTATGAAGTTTCAAGAAATTGCCTTTAATACTTTAAAAGTAATGCGTCAGACAAGAAAACTCATAAACAAATTGCTTCAGTATTTTTAAGTTTAGCCCCTGACAAGAAAATGTAAAAATGGGGGATTATTGAATATTGGCAAAGTATAGTTCTTGCACACTGCATTGTCCTCTATCACTGTATGAAGTTTCTAGTAATTCCCTTCAACACTATTGGAGTTAAACTCTGGACAAGGAAATTGGGACGGATGGGTGAACAGATGCCCAGTCTTATATGCCAAGTTCTCCTGAATTACTCAATGCATTCACAGTGTGCAAAAATTGACGTTAGAATATTCAATGCGATATGTTTTTATTACTAGTTTCTGGTGCACACCTATGCTTTCTTACTAGTCTTGGACAAGATACAAGATACAAGAAACTTTATTATATTTGGGTGTTACAAGAACATGCGAAGAAACATTAGCTAAAAGCTATTGACAGACATAATAATGTGTTTCCTATCAAAATATTTAACCAAACATGTGACCTAAAAAATAAAAGGTACATGTATTACGATGGAAACTCAAACCTAAGATCACAATAAGCTGTAAATTCAATTAAGGGATGCAGTTAAAGTAAGAGACAGTAAAACATTAGGATATTAGGATTTTCGATATATGAAACATGTGTAAGTGGTTCTACTTTTGTCTATCATTGCAATAAAACAACGGAAGTTCAGCAAAATACACGCAAAAGTGTGTATGGTGGTAATTAATAAATGGTGTAAAGAATTGTCCATTCAAATCAGATTTGAAGGGAACTGAGTAGCTCCGTCCTCACATAGGAATTACAAAACATACATGAAGCACATAAATGCGTAAACCATATGAACTTTAAAGAATCATTACATGATACAACTCAATCAGCATGGTGAAAACAAACGAAGCATAAATGCATACAACACAACAAGCAAGAACATAAAAAGAAGCCTTATACTCATAATCAAACTCAAAGTAGCACTTTAAAACAAATGAATCACTTTTAGAGATATTTGTCAAAGCGGTGGGTTAGCAGAGATGTGAAAGTTAGGAACGCATTGCACAGTTGTAGGTTGGGCAACTCCAAACCTTCGTCAGTATGACAAATCTCTTGTAGTTTCCCACTTGTATAATGCGGTAAGGCAGACTGTTCTAGATCTGTGTCTCCTGAAACCTGAACGATTGCTTACCATAGATTGTTATTGTAATGTTTGGAACTTCTAGAGTATTTCTGTACGTAAAACAATAAGATTAATTTGTTAAATGTGCCAAATCATTCAAATAGGGTGGTGATATCAGACAACCCGTATGCACTCAGTTTGAGATCGATATAAGATCATGTTGCAGGCAATCAAAAGCATTTCTATAAGTATTGTTGCCACATGGTCTTTCTTGCCAAGTGCAGTCTTCCAGTCCTCAGCCATTGTTTTACATGTATTATACTTGAGAGTGGTATGCAAATTGATTCAGCTGAGTATTTCAATATTTGATGTGGGTATATTGTCAATTCCTGTTGCATATTTGGGGTTTGTACTTTTTAGGAGTTTACTTATGTTTTCTTGGGATATATGTTGGAAGTGAAATTGTTCAGAGTTAATATATGGACACGGAATGGGTTATGCTGTTCTATTTAAACACTGCTTTGGTGACAATTTCTTTCTTCTGTACTTTGGTCGATTTCAATATTTTTGGCAATATTGACGTAAAACCATTATGAAGTTCACAGAGTTTAGATTGTTCAAAAATAACTATACTATTGTCTTTAAGAATTGTTTCACTTGAAATTTTTAGTTGTGATTTTTGCTACAGGAATGATTTTAATGTCGGACAAAAATGTAAAGACTTAGGCCAGGATTAGCACAAACAGCTCAGGTTTAAATTTTTAATAAAGTGTACTACTTTAATGTAATAGAGGTATAGATACAGGCTCATGTATTTCTACTGTCAGTTTGGCTTTTTTCCAACAACATATTTCCTTGTTAGAGTTACAACCAGTTGATTCCATACGCAAGATAGAATGTGCTTATGGTTATGATCTACCTACTTAGGTTATGTCGAAACAGAGCTTACCATAGATAGCATACCAGATCTGAAAGACCTGCCTTGCATATTTTTGATAGTACCAGAGACTCCTTACAACTCCAAGACACCCTTAGAAAGTCCCACAGACATTCATACTCCAAGAATTCGAGGAAGGGGTGTGTGTAGTAGAAGTATAATAAGGCACTTGTACTTACTTGCGATTGAGCTAACTTTTTTGGCGACGTGGTAGAGTGACCGCTTAGGGTTCTGGGGTGCCCGAGTTCGAATCCAGCTCGGGGCTAAGTATTTGGCACGGTTACATTTGGCGCCCAGCATAAATAACCCACGAGTATAGAAGTGATGGCACCCCTAGAACGTCCCACAGACATTCATACTCAAAGTACGAGGACGAATTCCGGTCAGGAGGGAGTGTGGGCAGTAGAAGTATAATACGGCACATGTATTTCCTTGTCATTGAGCTAGCTTTTATGGCGACGTGGTAAAGTGTCCACTTAGCGTACCGGAGGACCCGAGTTCGGATCCACCTCGGGGCAAAGTATTTTTCACGGTTACATCAACGTTTCTAATTCTCTGCTAATCTTTGGTCAAAACACCGAATATTGTCCCGAAGATAAATTTGATTGTTATTGCCATTTCCGCTTCCTTTCTTCGCGATTTTCCCAAGTGGATACATCATTGTAAGTGCGGACGACAAAATCTAGTTTAATCGCAAAATATCTTGGTTAATTTGTGTACGCTCTGACTTTATTTTGTGACAGTATGTTTATTGCAATCAAGTTTTGTTTTTCTTTGCAGAAGGACGTCCGTTTCTCGACATGGCTGGCTCGGATACGGAAGGGTATGTTTAACATGCATTCTGTTAAGTTTTTTTGTTAGAATGCCATTTGATCAGCATATGAATAAGTATTAATACGATGTCATTGAGTCTATACACAGTTACAATGTGAAAAATTGATTTTCGCAGAGTTGACGATGCATTTTGCATCAACAGGCTGATGATATTTGTTTATCGAGCTGTTCGATCAAAATTATTTGGTCCCTATTTTAATGAAAATACGCGCTAAATTGCCCAATTTGGGCGACACCGTGCATAAAATTTCCCAATTTTAGAAGGCCTGGGCCCCTTCCCAATTTTTGTTAAAAAAGCCCTGTCAAAGATGTCCCGAGTGAGTTGACTGAAGTTGAAGGTAGTACTATGGGAGTCCTCTACACATTTTTTCAAGTGGAAGGGGAAAAGCTGTCTTGTCGCTAATGATGTTGTGCATTTGCTGTCCTATTGTAGGAAGGGCTAGCACTATTTTCTTGGAGCCATTTTTTCCATGTGCCACTGTTTGTCTAGTACACAAATCGTATTCTTTCTTTAAAAGTTACAGCCAATTCAATTTCTTTTGAGCCAATTTAACTTTTTTATAGCCAATACTGGCATTGGCTAATGCTAAGACCAGTCATATATTTTGCTGTGATGCATCTTTTTAATCCATTGCATCCCCTTACAGAGATGAGATTTCCACTGGGGGCGGGGCCATGGATGTCATGACCGCCTTACAAGAAGTCCTCAAAACTGCACTGATACATGATGGTTTAGCTCGTGGACTTCATGAGTGTGCTAAAGCGCTTGATAAGTATGTTTCAGTTTAAATTTATAATACATCAGATAAATTTGCTTCAGTTTGCATTTTCCCAGACTTTAAAATCATTTTTTAGTAGCAGATAGGCAGTTGTACTGAAGCAGTAGGTTATTTGTAAATAAAGAGGTCGTGGTTGCAGGTTGGAGCCCCACTGGGGTCACAACCGTGCCTCCTTATATGACACCAGTTTGGTTTTCCAGGAAGCGGACTTGAGAGTGACTATAAGCTACAAGCTATCTTCACAATCACGCTAAAATAAATTAGTATAAACTAAAGAGGTCCATTGTACAACAGCTGATCTGGAGTTTGTGTATAAGAAGGTCTCAATCGAGCTATTTCATTAAACTAATGGGTAAAATGGAGGGAAAAGCAATTTTTATACTACATAAGCTTTGCAAGTAACATTCTGCATATATGTCATTTTACTTTTAGTAAACTATTGTGTTAAATAATTGATGAAAACCAAGAGAATATATCTGATATTGTCTGGATTCATTGTTGAATGTTGATAGTATTTGGACTGTGTTATGTAGGAGAGTTGTAGTAAGTGATTTATAGCGATTATTGCCCTTCTAGTGTTGAAATAAACATCAGTAAACTTCAAAGAGGCTGAAACCAGTGTTTTCTTTCAGACGTCAGGCTCATTTGTGTGTACTTGCAAACAACTGTGATGAAGCTATGTATGTGAAACTGGTGGAAGCTCTTTGTGCTGAACATGGTATTAATCTTATCAAGGTAAACATCTTTGGGCTGTTTACGAAACTATCATTCCTTTGAAGAACCAGTTAAAACCACATTCTCCATAATAAACTGCCAACTACCTCGCAGAAAGAGACCTTGTATGTAGCAGGGGTCGAAACATGAACCTCAAATAGTGAGAGGTTGCTGTGATTTTTAGTCTGCCACCTATGCAGTTCACGAAGGAGACAGTCTGCTGTAAAGTTGGCTTGAGAAAACAGTTTTTGATTTTAGAGAAATTTTCAGAGGAAGATGGCTGTAGATTACACTGCTTTAGAGGGAAGGGGGAGTACCTGGTCTTGCTAGTGTTTTAAAAATTGGATCATGAACATTTTACTGTTATACATTGTAGTCTGGACATGAACATTTTACTGTTGCTCATTTTATCATGGACAAAGTTTTGGGTCTTCTTTTTTAAGGGAGGGAATAGCTATTTTCTGAAGGACAAGCTTTCAGTTACAGACCTAAAGGGAGACAAAAAGTGTAATTGTTTGTTTACAGGTTGATGACAACAAGAAACTAGGAGAATGGGTTGGTTTGTGCAAGATAGATAAGGAAGGAAAAGCTAGGAAAGTCGTAGGCTGTAGCTGCGTTGTTGTAAAGGTGAGAACTGGAGTAATGATAAGTTTGGTGTAGTGTCATGAGCATATGACCTCTACTTGTTAACTCTTTGAGTGATATATATCTGTAACTTATTGCATCACATTATGGTAAGCTGGAAAAATGGTATCGGTAATGAAGGTTTTAGCATAAACATGTTTGTCTTACTATAGATGATGATTTGATGTGATCAAGAATGACTTCACATGTGCTTTCAGTCAAGTTTGTGGGGAGATCCATTCCTTTTGAGGAATCCATGTTCTTATTGTCAAGTGCTGTTGAATATTGACAGTAGTATCATATGTAATAAATGATTTGCTTACCACTGAAGTTAGTTATGTTAACCAGTGATGACAAACTTTTCATGCTTCCTCGTCTGAGAGAGGTGATGAGAATTTATTTCATGTCTGATGGTCAACTTCAAAAAGGAAAAGGGAACTGAATTTGTGTTGACATCTTGGTGGTTATCTTAAATTTTCCCACCCCCTGTGTTTGCTTATCACTAAATATAATTTTGACGTTACGTTAACCAGTGATGACAAACTTTTCATGCTTCCTCGTCTGAGAGAGGTGATGAGAATTTATTTCATGTCTGACGGTAAACTTCGAAAAGGAAAAGGGAACTGAATTTGTGTTGACATCTTGATGGTTATCTTAAATTTTCCCATCCCCTGTGTTTGCTTATCACTAAATATAATTTTGACGTTATGTTAACCAGTGATGACAAACTTTTCATGCTTCCTCGTCTGAGAGAGGTGATGAGAATTTATTTCATGTCTGACGGTAAACTTCGAAAAGGAAAAGGGAACTGAATTTGTGTTGACATCTTGATGGTTATCTTAAATTTTCCCATCCCCTGTGTTTGCTTATCACTAAATATAATTTTGACGTTATGTTAACCAGTGATGACAAACTTTTCATGCTTCCTCGTCTGAGAGAGGTGATGAGATTTATTTTATGTCTGAAGGTTAGCTTGTGAGGAAAAGGGAACTGAATTTATGTTGACGGCTGTGTAGTAACCTTGAAAGTTTCCATCATCAGTGAGTACATGGCTCCATTGTGTTGCCAGATACCTCAAGTTCAAGTTAGTTTTCAGTATCTTCATTAAATGCAGGGTGGATATTAAAATGGGGGGTAAACTTTAAAGAAATTTTTAGATGTTCTTCTATGTAAATTGTTTTGACATTTAATTTTAAACACATAATAATGGTATTTTTCTGAGATGAATTATTTTGCAGTTTTAGGTTTAATGAAAATATTTTGATTTTTGCAAAATGTTTTAGCAAGTTTTAAGAAGAAGACATTTAAATTTTAATTCTTTGCTGGTATTATTTGTGTGCGGAAGTTGAAATTATTTGCCGAGGTAAATTATTTGGCAGTTTTAGGTTGAATGACTATATTTTGATTTTTGCAAAACGGTTTAAGTAAGTTTAAAGAAGTAGAACACTAACTAAAAAGAATCCTGAAGTTTGTTCTGTTAACCAGTGATGACAAACTTTTCATGCTTCCTCGTCTGATAGAGGTGATGAGAATTTATTTTATGTCTGAAGGTTAGCTTAAAAAGAAAGTGATCTAAGATGTTGCAATACCTCTATGATTTAAGTGAGAAGGTATGTCCATTGTAGCAGTGGTTGAAAATTTCTGTATGCAATTTGTGCTTGTAATCTCTGCCCTGTGCTTCTGATGATTTCAGATAGCTGTTCAGTCGTTGGTGAATTTAGTTACAGGCTTGTTTCAAGAAATAAAGTGGTGTTTTTTTCAGGGAGTTTAACTTTATTGGTTCTTTGATTGTGTAATTCTGCTTGTAGTACATTCAGCAACTTCAGATTGTGTACACATAGTTTATATGATGAAGTTGAAAGTTTTCTTATTTGATTGAAATGGTTAAACCAATCCCAATCAAAATGTTGAAGTTTTTTATGTTAACCAGTGATGACAAACTTTTCATGCTTCCTCGTCTGAGAGAGGTGATGAGAATTTCTTTCATGTCTGACGGTAAACTTGAAAGGAAAAGTGAACAGAATTTTATGTTGACAACTTGGTGGTAATCTTTAAACTTTCCATCTGCTGTGTTCGCATACCACTAAATGTAATCTTCAAGTTTGAAGTTAGTTATGTTAACCAGTGATTACAAACTTTTCATGCTTCCTTGTCTGAGAGAGGTGATGAGAATTTATTTCATGTCTGAAGGTTAATTTGAAGCTACAAATATTTAAGTTGCTCTGTTACCTTGAAGAATTACTGGGAAATATGTCATAAACTTGACAATAAAATGGAAGTATTGAGAAAAAAGTTAATTTCACTTGCATGACCTACATGATAAAATGACCTGAATCAATTCAACTAAAATGTACAATGTAGTAGCATTTCTTTGGTTCACTTGAAATGATAACAGTTTGTGTATGTACCTGATTGTTCCAGTGTTGTATTTCCAGTGATGTAACTTTCCCCTTGATAGTGTAAATAATTCTGCCTTTGCGTGCAGTGCAGATTATAAATGGACTATACATCTGTCCAGTCTTGGGATCTACAGTGTTTGCTATACTGTAAATTTTCACTTAATATACATAGGGTCAATGACTGGTACTGTCCAAATTTGAAAATTGAACAGAATATGTGGTACAGATGGGTTTTGGCCAGTTTGGAACTTCTCTTGTAGAGAATCCAGTTTTTGGTTAGGTAGTGGCATAACATATTACTTTTATATGAATATAGACCACCCTAGGACTGAAGACTTTCAAAAATCCTTCAACTTCATCCAGTCAGTGGTGGTAGTTTAAAGGTCTGCGTTTACTGTATTTGCTTAGATGTATTATCAAACATAAAAGCAGATATGAAATTTAAGTTTTCTTTAGCATGTGAATCATTGTGATTGTGAAGGTTATTCTTCTTCTGTTTCAGGACTACGGCAAAGAATCACAAGCCCTAGATGTGTTGAATGAGTACTTCAGAACCAAGAAGTAAACATGTTAAGAACACTTACAAAAAAAACCAATGAAAAACCTGTAAAATTGTACAATAAAGTGGTGCAGTTTTGAGGAATTTTTGTTTGTTCATTCTTCATAAGTTCAGCTGAGTAAAAAGTGCTCTAAGGTGAGCTATTGCGATCACCAGATGTCTGCCTCCTGTCCACATTTACCTTGTGAACACTGGAGGTTGTATTTCGGTCTGACATTATGAAAGTTGGTCTCTGAAATTAGTGGGGTCACACACTAGGTCAACTTGTCAAATCATAAAACCAAAGGACACGTTTTGTATCGGATTGTCTGAAATTTGGTCACATGGGGTCAGGAACTAGGTCACCACAGTTAAAACATTGTGAACTTTATAGGCCACATTTGGTACCTTATCATGAATTTATGTAAAAATGTTCATTTTGATAAATACAAACTAGGTTACGTTATGTAAAAACATGTGTTGAAATCCCACAGTCGAACTTTGGGAATACTAGACGCTACATTTGATGAAAGTTTGTCAGAATATTTGCAACTTAATAAAAGCTATTTCTGGTTTGAAAAAGAAGTGTGGGATCATATTCTGTAGCAGCATTTTGTTCCCGATCGGCAAGAATCGTCTGATAACTCTACAGATCAGTTTACTGTCGATGTTCACCAAACTTGTTCAGACGCTTCTCTGCAACACATAAATGATCTTCAACTTGTGGAGTCAATGGATTAAAAGTCCAGTTCACAGTGACCTCCGGTTAGATTTCCCCCGATAAAGCTCTGCAGGTCAGTTTTCGTTGAATATAAACTAGGTCAATTTTTTGGTTAGTGGGTCAGTCAGCCTCGGTGACGAGAATTTGACAATTTTCCAAACTATTTGACCTAGTCTTTAATCCGGCGTCATAGGATGATTGCTCTTGCTACTTGCTTTTTGGGTCAGTGGGTCAAGGTCACAGTGAACTACAGTATTAAGTAAGACTCGCAATTTTGAACGGACCAGTAGTGCGATACTGGACCTTTGGCGCCTCTTGTGTATATGCCTGTGAGAAATTCTAGCTGTTGCTGGCCTATACCAGAAATTTGTCCGAAATACTGATGGCAGATGCAACCTCTGAGCATAATACGTGCAAAACGTACATAATGAAACTGGTGGGAAAAGGCTACTAGCGCTTTTGGGAAATGCATAACAGATCTTTATGGTCTATGTGGGAAAGCATTTACCCCTAACTGTCCTCTGTCACGGTTTATGCTGTTTAGATGCAAGCTTAAAACTACATGCCGTCAACTGGAGAATTCACAGGGGACTCGTTGGCCAAAAGTTCAAATCGCTGTACCCCCGATCGAACTTTATTTGACTGACCACAGCGTCGTTTATGATTTGTATGAAATGTAACTTGAGGTGATGAGCCCTGCTGCATAACCGATCCTCTATATGAGAAAGTCGCAGCTTACTAGCTCACCTGGCACAAAGTCCCAGGGTGAGCTATTTGGATCACTCTCCATCCGTCCGTCCACCATTTCCTTCAAACGACATCTCTGAAACCACTGGGCCAATGTTGATGAAACTTTGCAGGGATGTTTCTTGCATGAAGCTCTATCAAAGTTGTTCAAAGAATTCCATTCAATGCAGAAGTCTGGTTGCTATGGAAACGAATAGGAAAAACTTTAAAAAAATCTTCTCTGAAACCACAAGGCATAGAGCTTAGATATCTAGCATGTGGCATTGTCTGGTGGACTATCAGGATTGTTCAAATCATGAGTCCTCTGTCAAATTTGACCCTGCCTGGGGAGTCACTTGGTTTTACATAATCTTGCATAGGAAATACTTTAAAATCTTTTCTGAAACCACAAGGCCTAGAGCTGGGTAAAGAAACGCAGGTTAAACATTTGAGGTGATTTAAAGTGATGTGTTTGATAATATATACAGTATTTTATATGTCTAAAAAAACCATCTTTAATCAACAAATTACCAATAATTCATTAGTAATTGAAGCTCATTTGACGGTACCCCCCAATATCGCAAAGTGAAATCGACTGAAACGTCCCAATCGAGGTCGGTCGGAAACCCAGTTTCTCTCAAACGACGGACAAGACGTTCTATGGCGGAAACATTCACAATGAACTGCATAGCAACCGTTGTTGTTGCCTCTGACCTTGCATAAGCAATGCAATAGCCTGACCCCTCTGAACTTCTGTCAGCCGTACTATGATTGCAAGAGCTTCAAATTCAATGTAAATAGCCGAAAGCGATGTGTATACCTCGGGAGTATCGAGTGGTATGACCAAATGTTTTGACAAACTTGTCATCATTATTCTGCACGTGTTTTTTGCTTTTTATCACTTTCTGTATGTGGCATGGTGCAATGCACGGTTGGATGACTTTAGGCACCGGTTTAAGTGACAAGTGACCAAGATAGTCTTCTTACCGGTTTTCATAATTCTAGGCCAAGCATTAAAAACATTGTTGCATATATTGTTACCCTGCGTTTCTTTATCCTTTCACTATATTTAGCATGTGGCATCGTGTAGTGGACCTCTACCAAGATTGTTCAAATTATGAGCCCCGGTTTAAAATTGACCCTTCCCGGGGGTCACTTGGTTTTTCATAGGCTAATATAGGAAAAATTTTAAAATCTTCTCTGAAACCACAAGGCATAGAACGATATCGTCTAGTGGACCTCTACCAAGATTGTTCAAATATGAGCCCCGGTCTAAAGTTGACCCTTCCCGGGAGTCACTTGATTTTACATAGGCTTATATAGGAAAATCTTTAAAATCTTCTTCTGAAACCACAAGGCTTAGAACTTAGATATTTAGCAAGTAGCATTGTCTTGTGGAAATTACCAAGATTGTTCAAATTATGACCCCCTAGTCAAAATTACCCCTTCCCGGGAGAGGGGGTCACTTGATTTCACAAAGGCTTGTATAGGGAAAACTTAAAAAACACACAAGGCCGACAGGCAGATATTAGATATTTTAAATGTTCGCATTTTGGAGTGGACCTCTACGAATTGTGTAAGAATCATGACCCCTTTTATTATAGCCAATGGTAGTCAGGTGAGCGATATAGGGCCATCATGGTCCTCTTGTTTTTAAGAATTTGTACTTGCCAGGAAAGATGGTTCGATATTAAACTATCTAAAAGTACGTTTACTACTCAAACGGGCGTTTAACCGAAAGGAAAAAGGTTGCCCTGACACTCGAGTATCTGCAATTCGACGAAAAATATATCGGCCCTTGTAGTAAAATTTATATAAGCAAAACAAACGAGTCGCTCGGCTGGCATGTACTTTTTTAATATTTGCATGCAAAATTTAATTCAATTTCCTTGAACTTGATGTTCACTGAAACACTGTCGTAAATATCTGTAATCTTTAGCGAAGAAATGAAGTGGTGTCCTTAGTACGGCTGTTCTGTCGGTCGGATTAAAATGTCGTGTATCTGTAAACAAAAGACATTTACATGTATTTTCATAAAAAGACCAAGAGGTTAATATGCATTTTTTTCCAAGCAAAAATCTAGCTGAAATAGGTGTGTGTAAAAAAGGGTTGAGGAAATAATAGCTTTTAACCCAATACACCAAACTCTTCCTGCTACCAGTACAAAATAATAACTTTCCAAATATTACTTTTCCTATTTTGACTGGGAGAGTCTTTTTAGAAAAAAAACTGCATACAGGAGTTGCCTTCTTTCCACTGCCTAAATCTATACCAACATCAAAAACTCATGGGAGATCACTGTGAAGAGAGGAACTATTATTTTATTAGTCCAATTTTTTATTTCTAAAGCACCAACTTCAATTACTATTGCGGCATTTTCATTAATTTAACACATTTAAATGCACAGCAACCGAAAATTGTTTTTTATAAGACCGTCACCAAAACTACACTATGTGCAGTACTATGCGCATAATGTCGCTTTAATATGCTGTTTATCAAAATTTTAAGTGATAGCTCCCTGTATTGGCTGTTGGACGCTGATGATTTGCACCATCTTTTAACCAGTGACAAGTGCGTTTATATTTGCTTTCTGCATGAGCGACATTGGCCTTCTAGACAGATCTAATGTTACATAATTGACCACCCGTGTTCTAATATTCATGTAATTAACGATAGCCCGTGAAACACGTGCAATTTACAGTAATTTTTCCGTAGATGGGTATGTTGCAACAAGAGCTATAGAACGAAAGTATATTGTTGTGGTTAATTTAATTCAAAGAAAACCAATTGCATTATGTTGGTACGTTTGTACCATATCCGAGACGAAATATTAGAGAAAATTAAAACTCGGGGGGGGGGGGGGGGGTTAAATACTCTTCTTTTGTCGAAACAAACGCAAACTAGCAGTTAAATCATGATGCTCTAGCAATCTGAATGTAATGAGTAAGCAAACACCTAGCGGTCACACACACATGGACATACGACAAAGAGTAAGAGCTGGGTTATATTGCATATTTCATATAATACCTGTACATGAGTCGGGGCACCGAGGGCGTATATAACGCTGTCTGTGACGTCATCTGCGGTCATTGCCTGAAAGAAATAGACTACGCAGTGTATAAGTATTATCATTATTGTGTATATTATAACATAATGAACAATTGTGAAAAACATCCTTAAACACGTTCCCACAGGCATTCGTAATGTCACGTTGACCCCACTGATACCAAATAATTCACTTTCAAGTGTATGTGGTTTGTATCATTACCGATGTTGCTGCTCGCTGGCCGAGACTTTTTGCATGTATTTGCTTAAAACAACAACGAATAGGCTTATATGTAACTAGATAGTCGAGGTTTAATAAAATTCTACGGATGATAGCGGAGATGGCCGAGTTTGCGCGATATAATCCGAGCGGGATTTCCAATAGATTACCTTGTATGCTGAATAAGATTTATCCGCACGATCTGGGTCTTCCTGAAACATTCTATGACTAAATTCCGTCTCCGCCATTCCTGGACTAATTGCCTGAAAAGGAAACGCCGACAAATGGAAATCGACTCACTATGACGTTTACGCAGGATGGTTTTCAATTCCAGTTCGGCTATTTGAAGAATAGCGATACTTTTCTCACAAGGTAAAAGTTTTATACGTGGATGCTATCTCCCAAACTACTCTACTTATCAAACTGAAACTTTACAGAGGCTTCTAGGTCTGCAAACACCGTCATAACACCAAGTACGATAACTCCTGCATAAAGTTTAGACAACAATTACACCTCTGTACGAACTTGTCCAGGGCAAGTTGTTCTCCCAGACTACTACCATACTGGACCGAAACTTCATACAAGTTTATTGCATCATTAAATATTATTAAGAAACAACTCCAGCAACCATGTGTCTGTCGCTCATCCCGGAGGTTTCGGGTCCGAGCCCCAATGGGGTCACGACCGTACTTTCTCATATGCAACTAGTACTGTTTTTTTTCTCCAGAAAGCGGACCCTAGAGTGACTCGATATGCTTCAAGCTTTCTTAAAATCGAGCTAAAATAAATCAGTATAAACCAACATTGATTAGTATTTGATGAAATTAATCTATTTATAGTATAAATTTTATACGTATTAAGTTTATAAAGATCTGAATTGATAAGCGTTTATAGAGAAGGACTACAGGGTATTCTGCTAGTTATTCTGCCACTACTGGGGGAATATAAAATTGCACAAAAAGCAAGAAAACTTACTGTAACACGAATATGACTTTTCATTTCAACTAGTTCATTCCGTAGACCTTCAGTTATCGCCTTCACTGCATATTTTGTGGCAGCGTAGAAATGAATATGGGATGCTTTCGGAACTACTCTATGACCAGACATACTGAAAAAACAAATCAGTTTACTATAAGTGTACTACTGCTGTAGGAATCGGAGCTTTCCTTCTCTATTTCGAAATACAGTTTTTGTACCCTGAACGAATCCTATCTTTTCTTCTCTGCAGTTGAACCTATGTGTACTTCTTTGCTGAACGAATCATATCCTTTCTTCTCTACAGTTGAACCTATGTGTACTTCTTTGCAGAACGAATCATATCCTTTCTTCTCTACAGTTGAACCTATGTGTATTTTTTTGCAGAACGAATCATATCCTTTCTTCCCTATAGTTGAACCTATGTGTACTTCTTTGCTGAACGAATCATATCCTTTCTTCCCTATAGTTGAACCTATGTGTACTTCTTTGCAGAACGAATCATATCCTTTCTTCTCTACAGTTGAACCTATGTGTATTTTTTTGCAGAACGAATCATATCCTTTCTTCCCTATAGTTGAACCTATGTGTACTTCTTTGCTGAACGAATCAGATATTTTCTTCTCTATTTTGAAATACAGTGGAACGTGTGTTCCTGGTCTCCTCAATTAAGAGGTCACCCATTAATACAAGACATCAACTCCAATATACCCGTTAATACCTTACTGTCACTTGGACACCATAGGCCACGTGGTTGTTGTCCGGTTCAATCAACAAGTGTCTCGCACTTATCTTTTCATACTTCTCATTTCAGCAGTTGCGATTCTTAACTGAACTGGGACCACTGCTACAATTCATCAAAATAATCACAGGGTTTGGAAGTTCTTCCAGGAGGCCCTGGTATGAAACATAATGTATGGAGTAACTTTTTCATAAAATGAGGGGTTCCGGGTGTGAATAATATATAAAGTATCGCGAGAATACTTTTCTAGAGGGAGTTGATAACAAGAGTTAATAAAATGTTTTGGCATCGAGTTCTTCCTCGGAAAGCATCGTAAAACAAGACTATTAAAATGGCACGACTTCAATGTTTATTTACCTGCTCATAAGAACGATATGGCCATCATCAACTCCTCGTTCTTTCATTGACTTCACGGCTTCTCTCGTACACATCAAAAGCCCCAGAACATTAACCTTGAAATACAATCAAAAACACTTTTCAGCATTTTATTCTCTTTTCTGGACGTTCCAAATATCGCTATGGTTGTTAGAAGAGATAATACTTATGGGTATATACAAGTACGTACGTACTAAATACATGTAATATAACGTATGCTTAACAGTCCAGGTTTTTGTAATCGAGCTTCGATTGGGAGGCAACTTTTTAAAAGCAACACGAGCGAATTTATTTCTTGTAAATGATAAAAGGTCTCAGAGGTGTGTGTGTGTGCGCGGGTGCGAGTGTGTGTCACGACTGCATATAGATTTTCCAACTAGTTTCAACGATATTTTAGGCGTGCAGTTTGCCTTACCAAGAAACTGCCAACTGTCTTACAGAAAGAGTCAGGTTGATAACAAGCCTCGAACCAAAGACCCTCAATCATAGTTAGATATTTAATGATTTTAAGTTTACTCGACCACGAACATAAAATTATGAAATACCAGAACTACTTACATCCATCATGTATCTCCATTGCTCAGTTACACCAGACAACAGTGGCGTACTGTAGGACAGACCGGCATTGTTAATACATACATCCACACCTCCAAAATCCTTTTTGATTCTCTCAAACATGGCCAGAACCTGGTCTTCTTTCGCGATATCACATTGTACTGCTGTCACCGAGCCTTTCGCACCCTTTAAGCTCTCGGATAGAGTCTTGCATGCAAAGAAAAATAAGATGATGATGATGATGATGACGATGATGATGATGATGATGATGATAATCATTTTTATTCTCATGAAAAATTGAATTAACTATACAATAAACAGACATAAATAAATTCATGTTATGTAGGTGGCACGAGTTCTAATCAAACCGTGATTTTCTTGCACTTACAAGAAACTACAAGTATTTTAAATCTGGCAAATCTGACGTTTGCAGCTGCCGGTTATTTTCAATACACAATTATTTTAGCAAAGTTGTCATTTGTTAAAATGTTTGACTGAATTCTAAAATTGGATGTCCTATTCGCTGTGCAAGTGTGCAAACAAATATTCAAACAGTAGATAAGTCCTTCCACTTCTTTATATAGTTAAACTACTAAATACTCGAATACTTTTAATCAGGGGTTTGGTTCAGGCAACGATACTATTCTCGTGGAAACCGTCGCGGAACACTGTGTTTTGTAGTGTTTTATACCAATTTATTAAAGTCCGAGGAGCATTATTACACTCTTTATTTACCAAGAAAGGTGTCCAACCAGCAAACATGACTTTTTTTGTAGCAGAATCATTGAATAACATGTTAGAAACGTAGCCCAGCATTTTTTAAATGATATTGCAAAACTTAAGGGAGGCGTTCTAGCAACTCTTTTTCCGTGAAGAAACGACTCGAACACGAAACTAAGGCGTATGCCAACATTGTTATAGATTGAATAGAACATGGCTCTGTCATTAACCTGACAGTAGTATATGATCGAACCCGTTTCCTGGGAAAACCAGACCTTGAGACGGTGTGGTCGTCACACAGGTTTGGAGCCACTCCCACCTTTCAGAACCACGCCTTCGAAATTTCGAGCGACCGACATCTTAGCAGAATTGCGATCTCTTCCTCTCCATACATGTATGTTCTAGATTCTCCAGCTTATCTAGTGATAAGTGTAACTGCACTTACCTGTATTTTCTCAATGTTTCTTGCACATCCGACCACCTTCATTCCATGTTCAGCCAGTCGTTTGGCAATCGATTCTCCGAAACCAGCCGATGCACCTGTCACAAGGGCAACCCGTCCAATCCACTTTTCCATACTATATATCAATGATATAACCTAGATATTTACACACACACACAAACAGCAACTAAAGTATACACAGCTGTGCACAAAATTTCACGACTACTTTAGTTGTTATCTCCATGTATATAGGATTCGTCAACAAATCTTCTCTATACGGGGTAGTGTCGTGAATTTACATGTAACTAACTTAACTGATAAGACGTTATTTATACATATATCAGCTAGAAATATACCCGACCAGTTGTGTTGAAACTTTGTCGGGATGTTTAAAGCCACACTATCGCTCAGAAATGGTAAGATTTTTGCCGATAAAGAAGTCCAATCTATGTTTCCAGCCTATACCTTGATCTAAAATATACACGATGCTCGATTGAAACGGAAGAAAATGGTCTTGGATGTGAAAATATCAAGCGTGAAAGATTGACCCAATATCCCTTGACTGTTTACAAAACCCTATCATGTATATTCCGAAAATATCTTCGGCAGCTCTCCGGAGATTTTCCGTATATTTCCGTCAGCCAATGAATAAATAGCACATATATTGATGACATAACAACACAAACAATATTTCTACATGCAGAATGTCATCGACGTCGGTTAGTATGATTATTTAGTTTTAATTAGTAATAAAACTTTGTCATGTTTGTCCATGTGCATACATCGCTGGCTATTACGTAGTTTTGTCTTATCATTGTATATTTTAATAAGTAATAGCATGAAAAATAGATAGATAAGCAAATTTCATTTACTACGTAGTACCACAGGAGTCTGAAATTCTATCAAGTAGTACATGTACATTTCGACTTTTTCGACTTTCACTTTACTGTACGCTTTTCCAATCAATATACTTTCCTTGTCTCTTGGTGAAGCGAGATAATGGTTTCATAGAAAGATGTGCATTTATATATTCAAGCTACTTCTGCTATGTTTTATTGTGGTTTTCATCATTTGAATAAATTTTATGTGTGGGATCATTGTGATTGTGAAGAAAACTTGAAGCTTATCGAGTCACTCTCGTGTTCGCTTCCTGGAAAAACAAGAACTGGTGTCATATCCTTTGGACACCGGCATATTTTGTTACACACTCGACAGACATGCATGCGTTTTTGTAAACACTGTACATCACGTTTTGGCTACTTTCGGTTTACTGCGCGTGTTGTATACGTCAGCAAATAGATTGAGCTGTAACATGAAAGTAAAATTTCCATTGGCCCACCTACAGAGGTCACGCGCAGGGGTCACCCTGTCTGCTAACCTGCGCATGGACTTCTTTTTTTTTTTTTTTTTGCTAACGGGAGGTCAATTTCAAGCGTTCTCATAAGATGTCAATATACCTAGGTTTGAGTACGACATGTCTGCTTTATGTCTGTGAAAAAATATTTGCACGCGCTCAAAACACTATCCCACAGGGGCCTGTACGCGAACGTTGGTAAAATGAAAATTTTCAAAGCTGGTAAAATTGTGTCCAAGGTCATTTTCAAGGTCGTCTTAAAGTGTCAGCATTTGCCTCGGACGTCTGAGTTTTCAACAGTCAGGAGCTGTCGGCATAGCCTTTAAATTCATACAGACAAAACGTGTTCCATACGGTCACTGTCACTTCTATGGAAGGCCAAACCTGTCTTAACCCGCGTATACGGTTTATTACGTTACAGGTGTTCAAAGGATATGAGGAGGTACGGTCGAGACCGCAGTGGGGCTCGAACCCGCAACTTCCGGGATGAGCTGTCATTGCAACATAAAGTAAAACATGAATTTGAAAATATTTTGGTCAGTTAAAGCTTTAGCAAATTACACTTAAAAGCTTTAACTGCAATTTCTGACAAGATCTTGATCAAAAGTTGTTTACAATGTTTGTGTTGGCGGCAAGTTTTTAATTACAATAATTTATTTACAACATTTTTTTGCGAGTGATATAGTTTACGAAAGATAAATTTTGTTCTACTTACTTGTATGCATTAGTACCAAATCAATTATTACGAGATACTTTTTCAAAAAGACATTTAATACTTTTTAGTCATAAGCACTTAAAAATAAACGTTTAAAACCGCTTTACAAATACATTATGTAGTTTACAATATAGTCTTAGAGGCCGAATATGGCTTATGCCGTATAAACATATATGTTTCTTAGGCCCCTAATATGAATTCTTTGTCCCTGTTTCCGGCTCCCTTTCTGCTTCTTATACTCATTACTGAATTACCTTTTACAAAATAAGGAAACACGTCTCTAAGGGATAACTTGTCATTTGATTTACAGAAACTTACATGTAAAAAAGATCTTTGAAATTAATGATTAGAAACCAATGAAATTGTTAAACCCTACATGGAGGTCGAATAATGGATTGGATTGTCTTTAGTTGACGCGGGTGGGGAGGTGGGAGGGGCAGGGGGGGGGGGGGCGGGGGTGAGCAATATGTAGGGCCACTACGACCTATTTTACATATTTTAAATCGTAATTTATTACCGAAAACCGATTTATGTGCCTTGGAAAAAATATTTTAGAAATGTTTGACAATCCTTGATATTCGTAAAGTGGAATCTAAAACGAATGTCACGTAGTATATATCTATCAAACATATTCATGTTATAACTATGAACTTAAGATGAAATACGCATTTAAAATGATTAAGAATTGCTTATTATCAGTCACGACCATGCACAATCAGTTCATGCATGATAATGAGCACTTATCCTTACATTAATAGCAATTGCCACATTAGTTTTTCTGTTTTGCACGTGTAACAGCATTCTTTAAGTAAATATTAATTTAACTTTTCTTCCTACATGTCACATTCTGGAAACGGACATTTCTGCGTTTTGACTAAAAGTAGTGTAGACTATGATTAGTGTTAATATTGGTGTTAGTCGATCGTGGTCTATACCGTGAATGTACATGGGTTATCTAGAGGCTTCCTGACACGTTTTCTAGATTTAAAGATAGCTAGTGATCCTTGGTGAGTTTTTTTTCCTCGTTTTAGCATTTACAGAAGATCGTATGTACTATTTTCGCAAGGTTATTTTTTTTCAATAATAGCAAAGAAGTTTACCAAGTATGCTTGGATTTTTAAAAATAATTGTGACGCTTACATGTACTCTGTTGAGATTTCTCAAATCTTTTAGTTTGACATTATCATTAATTGTTCAATAGGTGTTGGTTGAAAAGTTTCTGACTGAAGAGCTCTCAGTGCATTCACGTAGTTTGATCATGATCTGCACTGGGCGAATTGCAGAATAATATAGGAATAACTGTTTTGTAATTTTGATATTTGCGACTGTATATACGGTTTTTAATGGTCGCAAATATTTTTAACGGCGACGGCGTTAGCCGGAGCTGTTAAAACTGTTTGCGACCATTAAAACCGTATATACGGCCGCAAATATCAAAATCACTAAATAGTTGTTCCTTTTCTAACGCACAATGTGTCTAAATGCGATAATTAAAACGCCGTTTGAATTTTGCGACTATATATGCGCTATTTAATAGTCGGAAAACGACGGTACAAATCAGAAACGACGTTACATCGGTACTGCGTTAGAACACTGTTTCAGCAAAGTGAAAACTTAAAAATCACTTCTAGCGTAAAGTACTACTGCATCGTCTATATAAACAGTAATGTAGAATTTCATCAAGAAAAAGACATGTACACACATATAATAATGTACAAATTTATTTCGTATAGACTGTAATTAGGCAATTCAGCTGTTGCTGGAGTCTGGATACGAAGAGCGGAGCCTGTTCTATTGTTTGTATATATGTCATGCCCTCCATCTCGTAGGACACAAAAGAAGTCATTTATCATTAATTCACGTAAAATCTGTACATCTATCCAAAAACTAATATCATATACATGTATATGACATGATTATGTCATAATTCAGTTAACAATTTCAACGGTTTTATAAAACGCGACTTCTTGCTTACCCGGTAATTCACGTACATGTTACTAACAGCGCTCATAATAGTCATAAAAGGGTACATGCCTGTGCTCATTGCATTCTTCTCCTTCTCTCTCTCGAAACTGTTAATATAATGTCAAATATTGAACTTTGTCAGTTCTTTCATAGTGCCGTCAGATCACGGAAGGAAACCCCGATCTTTTTGTTGTAGGGTTATATGACTACTTGAAAGCGACACCTACTCTTAGTTACTTTAAAAAGTAACTTGCAGAGTCTGTCTCTAGCCACACCCTAGGTCATGATTTACTACTGTTATTTCACGTTCCAAAGCATCTCAATGGACATATCTCGGTTAGCATGTGAAACGTATTGGCAGCCTTGGTTCTTATACCTCTGAACAGTCTTTGACAAAGGGTTTCATCTTGGCCGATAATTTTTCTGGTTTTGGCAAAGTATTCGTCACTGCGCTTACACTTCTCCCGCCATGCAATGGTTTCCGCGTCTAACTTTTCTAGGAAATGTTTCCAGTCTTCCATGTCCCCATCTAGCTCATGCGCTAGAAGCATGTCTCCGAGAACATACAAACACTTGAACAGATTGGTTCTAGCTTCTGTAATACTTTCAAAATATGCAAAGGTCTCTTCATAATTATCAGGGGTGTGGCGTTCGTCAAATTCAAGAATTGTGTTTTCTTCATTATTAATTGGTAAAATATTAACAGTTACAGCTTCACCAGCGATGTCTGTTTCAAATGTCGTTGCTACATCACGAGTTTGTTGCTTTTTCTTAAACATATTAAACAGTTTGCCTACCTTTGACTTTGCTTTGTTTTTCGCTTTTTCCTTGTTAGGTTTGCGCTTACTCGTGTCCTTTTCTTCCTCTAGACATGGAGGTTGAATATCTTCTTCTTCCCTGAAGAGTTCAGATAATTCCGATTTCACACCATGAAGGCAGTTTGTGAATACTTTAGACTTCTTTTCTTGATTCGGCGTTATTGTATATTTACCATCATCATCATTTCTGACGCTACTGGACTTCTCCCCAGCTTTGTTTCCAGACACATTCTTTTTGCTTTTTTCCCCAGAGTTATTATTTAAGTCTATTAAAGTTTTACGAGGAAATCCCGGCGGTGGATCCTTACCTCTTGTTCGTTTTTCTACCACCTTTAAAATCGGCATCATATGTGAAGTAGATTCGCGTTTTTCATAATGAAAGCCCAAACTTCTCTGCTCATTTGCAAATGCATTAATTTTCTGCTGGCATATATTTGTGTTGATTTTTTGCAGAGGCATTTTCTCTAGCAGTTGATAGTGTTTACCATCGGTGCGATATAATCCAAACGGATCTCTAGAATTTTCACGGCGGCGTCGGCAGACTTCTTGGACAGACAGCATTGTCTTTTTTACTTGCAACACTTATTATAATGACGTCGTCGCTAAGTAACGTTGATACTACGGGTAACGTCATAACATTTATTTCTCACGACGCCGCTATCGGAACGCCCGAATTTCTTTGTCCGGCTTTTGTGCATGAAATAACGCAAAAGTGAAATTAAAAATGTGACGTTGTTTACTTTTTTACAGATCAGACAATGGATTCATAGCATAGGGGCTCGCGGACGGGGTTATGCTTTTTCCGGTTACATTCATCTAAGAACCAAGCTAACAAAATATGATCTTATTCCCCCCCGATCTTAATTTTTATATTTTATCGCTGAAATACCTGGTAGACTAAAAACAGAAAAGGAGTGACAAGCGCCATGATATACAACACAAATGCTTAGAGGACGTCTCTTTTGTGTGGTTCGATTTTTATTAACGGCATAATATTGAACCGTGTTCTTTTAAATTAGTATTGTTGCCTTCTATAAATAAAGAATTTATCATTCTTCCTCTTCTTCTTCTTCTTCTTCTGACAAACCTTTGTATATACTACTGCCGATGCTAGGCAATTTCTTGAGCGCAAATGTGTTGAAATGTTACAGATGCTCATGTGATTGAAGCTCAGTTAAACTGTCGCAGTTCAGTGAGTTCAAGCAATGAGAATGCTGTGTTTAATGAATTTAAAGAACATACAGCCGTGGCCGTTTTCCTGTCGCATTTCGCTATAGTATACTATCATACACAGACGCTGTTCACTACATAAAATCCGATACAACTTTAAGTGGAATATTCTATTATAAATAACCGCTAAAAATAGGGGTGTACCACATACCTCAGTAGCCACGTATTCATATTAGAAATGTAACATAGAAAAATATGTATCCGAATGTCCAATTTTAACCAAATTTGACCTTTGACCTTGAGTTTGACCTTGACCTCTATTACTTAAAATAACCATGATTACAAATTTTAAAGAGAAGAAATGTGAAGTGAAAATAAAACAGATTTGGTGTTAATCTGTACATACACAACAACGTAGTGACAGAAAAAGGTATATTTGCTTGTTTTCTTCATTATGGCGGCCATCTTGGACGCCATCTTGGATTTCTGTCTATTCCAACCATTTTGGTAAAAATGAACTTCCGTTTCGTATTGTCCAGAGCCTGCTGAACATTATGATATATGACACTCATTGTTAGATTTTATAGTCCGGTTGACCCCCTAAATATGCAAGATAATTAGAACAGTTTGCTACACTAGTATCAATCGATAAATACAACGTCAGTAAGTGTACTACCCGACCTTTATGAGTTGCATTAAAAAAGTAATTAAATAAATACATGTACACCTCAATGCTGTTTATCGTCCATAGTAAAGCCTTGATGTTGTTGTTTAACGAAATTTGTAACAAACGGAAATACAGGTACGTTCCGTGACTGAATAGAATACGATCCCACGAATCAAAACGATATTATAATCCCATTCTTACGGTGTCAATGTAAAACAAGTTATAGCATTCCAAAAGTTCCTTCTAGGGCACATCTTTCTATATATTTTATTGAAGTACAAACTACGACAGTCGAAGCAAATTCAGGCATTAGTATCTACAATATTCAATACTCCACGCACCTGTTACTACGTCACGTTAGATCTGCTTTATATGGTCACATGGTAAGTTCGCGCCAATACTTCCAGCAACAATATTAGCATATTTTTACGCTATGCAAACGATATGTAAATTAACATTCTTTCAGCTATTTGTCAAACTCATAATGCAAAAGCAAACGCATTGTCGGACGATTTCTGCAAGTCCAACGTGCAATAGATCTAGCTTATTTTGTATATGTGTGCAATAGCTTACCTAGCCTAATTAATTTGGCGTTTCAGTGTGACCCCTTTCACAGATCTGATATTTTATAACTGTCACACTATTTTGTAGAAGGCGGACAGCTATAAAATGTCAACCTGTATAATCGGTTTGCCTTCGAAGTGCAAATAGCGAGACTATAGCTTACCCAGTGAAGTTACCACATAAAGGGAAATAACCACAGTAACGTAAACATGTAGCGTGTACGGAAAAGAACGGCTATTGGTTGTTAGTTGTTCCAATTTTCAATATCACAACATTTAATTTATAACGGAAACACACCCAAAAACGGCTTACGTGCAGCATTGTTCAGTCAAGTGTGTCTGTACAATTTAAGTGTTCCTTTCCATGGAAAGGAACAATTAACAAATTTAAATAGATGATCTGTGCAGGCACGTTTCACGAGCATGGTGTGAACGGACATCCTTTTACGCAAAAAGAAGTGTTGCATCATTGAGTGTCTACAGAAATTTTCCCGAGACTTACATATACAGTTCCCCGGAATGTGATCGAATGAGTAAAAAAGTTATTCTTCTGTTGTTTTTTTTTGTATATCTACTCGTGTATACATTTTATAACATATATACATAAAATAAGTCCGTGAACTTCTTGTGATTTCACCAACTTGCATGCAGCCAGTGAGTTGATATGCTTTAGAACTGTAATACTCATTTCTGTAATAACGAATGACACCGAATAAATTGGCACGTGACAGTACATAATTATAGCGGTCACACTGACGACATGTACATTCGTGTTAAAAGCATTCAGTTTCGAAGCACACATAGTTTGTCGTTTTCCCGTCGTTTTATTGTAATGAAATTCGTTGAATATATTTTCTTTATCATTCATTGTATGTTTTACACCAAAACGTAAAGTAAACATATATAGTTAGTTAAAGAGTTATAACAAGGTCTGGCTCAACACGTCCCGCTCTGATGCTTTCAAATTTGTTTTATGTACGCTGTCATATGATTTTTTGTATTGCGAGCTGTTAAATATCAGTTTTATTTCATTCACGAATTTCCATAATTTCATCATGTATAATACACGCTTATGTAAATAAAATAAACAAATTGTATAAAAGATAAAATTATCCGTCGGTCATGTCTTTCGTTTCATTTTCATGTCCAAATTTTTATTAATTTGCATTGTTTTCTGTTACTCAACACCCCAGCCCTTATAGGCTTTGAAAGTAAAAGCACAATACACATTCGAAAAGCTAGATACTGGGAATTTGATTTATCTCACTATTTTCACTCATGAACAAGTAAAGATTTCGGCAGGCAGGTATGTTAAAGGCATTGGATTTGTCAGACGAAAACGACACCAGAGTGTTCGAATCACAGATGCTTGGGGTCTGGACCTCACCCCCTTACGTCTGACCCTCGCCCCTGCTCGCTGCAGTATCTTTTAATAAATCCTACAACTGCGTGTAAGCTAACCAATTACAGTTGCAATTCCTTATTCTACTTACCTACTGATCACATGTTTATAGTGTCAATGTATATAAATATACGTATCGTACAACATGGGACAAGAATAGATTCCATACCACAAGCATCTGTGGTTCGAATAAATAAAAGGTGCTGCTAAATCCGTAACGATCTAGTATTCAAATACTGATAATTTCAGAAATTTGACATTTTTTTTTCATTTTGGCAAAACATGGTCAGGACGATATGAATAGGCCTTTTTATGAATAAAAATATCACAATGATCACCAATGATGTAGGATGGCAGATGTTACTGCAGTTATAACAGTAATTTAGCAGCAAATACTGTTCGTTATATCTTGAAGCAATAAATTGTATAAACATGTACAAATATTGTCATACACATGAAGACAATTCAATATGTACTCAAAAGTGTGTTAACTACTTCTAGCGTAAGGTTCCGGGAACATACATGTAATGCATTTATAATAGTTTATGAACTTGCGGTAGCGATTTTAAAAGATGATATCCTTGAATCATTCACAAAGTAATGGCCCCTGCCCCTGAATCACCTCAGGAATACTACCTTCTGATGCATGTATTTTCTCCAATATAAACAACATCACCACGGATTGTAGCGACTTCAGACTTTTTCGGACTGTAAATATTACAAATACACAGGTCACACGGTAGTATAATGTTGTGCTTCATTTTCATTTTTCGGAATTCAGAAACCTTCTTGTGACCTCGTAAGTAAGCTCGAGTCTACAGTTTCAAACTATGGTGAAGAAGATTGGTTTTACGGCAAAACCTGTTAACAATTATAATTGAGTAACACAGGTATTTTATAGTGGTCTTGAATTGCGTGCCGTACAACCTACGCTTCAAAATGCTGTATCTCTGTTTCCTTCAAAGCTATTGGCTAAATTGTCAAGCACTAGTAATTTTGAATCCACTGAAATTTTTTTACCTTGTACATACGATCTACCAAAGACGCAAAGAAAGATTTTAATTAACGACGGTAATGTACTAATGACACCCCTAATTTAAGCGGTAATTCTATAATGGATTCTTCCACTTGATGTATCGACAGATGTATCGGTTTTTTATCAGAAAGAAAGGTGTATAGACGTAGTTAAACTAATGCGAAATGCGACAGGAATATAGCCACGGGTGTATGTACTTAAATAAATCATTAAAACCGAACTTGAATGTGGAAGAACCAATACCAGATTCCAATCCTTCGTAAGAAACCGCCCACCTTCTCTATGAGAGGTTACAGTGATTTCAAGTCAGCAATTTGTGCCAGAGAAAATATTAAATTGGTCTTGCAGGACAAAATGAAATTGAAATCAATATTTCAATGGGTAAAGTTCATTTACGTTAGTTTTCATTCACAAACTGCATTGAATGCTGAATGTTTAAGAAAGTTGATCCGACGTTGTCACAGCATTTTAAATTTGATTTTCAAATGTTCAGCTTTCCGTAGTGAGTCTATATGCTGTCAGCAGTTGTAGTGCTCTGATTTCTCATTGGCAGAAGTCAAGATGTTTTGATTTTGATTTGTTGATTCTTTCCCAATTGACGAGTACAAATTTTCAACTTATTTCGCGTGCATTTATTTAAGTTAAATCACCTTAGCTTGGTTGTAAAAAAAATGCTGATACTGAAAAGAAAAGATTGGCTTATGGGTCAAACACAGACAGAAGGTGTCTTTTGGACTTGGCTAGGCTAAGTGACTTATTTCTCTCAGCATTCTTTCATTTATGTCAAACAACAATTAAAGTTTCATTTTAATCGCATTTTCACACAAGTAAGAGAAAATAAGTGTAAATACAGGATGGGGATGAAAAAAAAATCAACTTTTTCTCGAATTTTCTAACTAATTTGGTATAACTAAGAAAATGAATACCCACAACCATATGTTTATTTCAAAAATAAAAAAAAATAGTCATTTTTCGATTTTTATGTGACGTGCTGGCTGCTTATAATTTACGTAAAAATAGTCCTGCAGCGATGAGAAATAAGCGGTTAAGGATAAGGTTATCTATCACTGGTAAATGCGCGGAAATATTTATCTCATAGGTGAGAAAACAGTACAGTAGAGCTAGTCACAAAAAGAAAAAAAACGAAAAATACACAGATCAGTTTTTTTTTATAATTATAAGGTATAGGTAGGTACTCAGCCGTGTATTATTCTCTAAGTAATGACTCTGTCACACAAAATCTTGCGATTCGACCAACTTTTAAAATCTATTCGGTCTCCGTACAATCGTAGCTTCTGGTCACATGCCTATGGGCCCTGTTGAACCGTATATGTCCCGGAACGTATATATCACACGAGAGAAAAAATTCGACCGCATATGTCACACGTGTGATATATTCGGTCGAAAATAGTCTTCGCGTGAAACGTATATGGCACATAATATGTATACGTTTGACTTCGAATTTTATAGGAACACGAAAACGAATATCTCACATGCAGAAAAAGGCAAATAAAAACGAAATGTAACGATGTTTGGGAGGCATCCATATAGGTATATACATGTATATAGGTGTAATGTGGAGAGCCGAAATGCAATGACATGATTATCCAAGAAAGTCCAAGGTAAACACTTACTGGAACTTAAACACAGAGTAAACTTGATATATCTGCATGGCCGGCTCCTGTGGATCGGTTCCGATCCTCTTCCTGGAATGACTTAAGCAAAAGTATAATTTGTACTTTCATGCACTTTAATATCACAACCTATGAGACATATACGTTTCGGTGTAAACTGTCAAAAATGACCAAACGAATATGTCACATTAAACACGTGTTATATTTACGGTCGAATATATCACACACGTGTGATATATACGTTCCGGGACATATACGGTTCAACAGGCCCCGTACGGGCTACGATCTTTTGGAGGATGCGATCATAGGATATCCGTACGGACCCGCACGGCGAACGTAAATATACTTCCAAAAATTGACGCAGCCTCGGTTTCGTTTCGGCATAATTGAAATCAAAACGGATAGGGTAAAACTTGTTAAAGTTGTTATCATTATTTATAAGAAAAGTTAAACACAACTTTGTTACAATAACAAATACAATATGCTAGAACGTGGACAAAAGTTTTCACTAGGTCGCTGAACTGTAGAGATTAAATTACTTTCAATGTACACTATTATGTATGCAAATGTTGGAGATGGTCAACATCAACTATATGAAAGCACTAAGAGATGCTCGGTATGCTCTACGGTAAACGGAACAGTACAGGTCACAACTAGTTTATGAAACTAAAATTAGGAAAATATCGTGTACAGGTGTACTGAAAATGGAAGAAAATGAAGGAAACGTGAAAAATGAACTAACATGTCACACCAATGAAAGCAGACTGATTCCTAGCAAAGATAACTGTGAGCCAGTTCAACCGCGGGAAGGAGGATGGGGCTGGATGGTGGTGTTCGCTTCCTTTCTTGTTCATGTATTTATTGATGGAATAGCGTATTCATTTGGAATATTCTATTTTGAATTTTTGGAATTCTATCAGAGCGGAAAGGGTGAGACCGCGTGGGTGGGATCGTTGGTTCCTGGTGTCACTTTTTTATTTGGTAAGTAGATCTGTCATATGTGTAAAATTAAGAATATATTTATCTGACTATGCTAGGCTCTAGAAGTACACGTGTATGAAAAGAAAACGTTTTGAACCTCTATTTAGGGTAAGAAACTTTTTAAATTCTAATTATCTGTTATGTACATTGTGGCAGATTTTCAAGAAATTGTCATTTAGATTGCCACATCATTACACGTTTAAAGCAGAAATATTCATTCTGGTTTTAGGTTCTGTAGCCGGTATAATGGCTGACAAATATGGATGTCGGATTACGACAGTCGTTGGTGCTCTCATTGCCACAGTAGGATTTGTACTCAGTATATTTGCTCCGAATTTATATTTCCTTTATTTTAGTTTTGGAATACTCACGGGTAAGTCTCACTTAATTTTTCTTGATCTGCACAAAAATTTGACAATAAATGCAAAATCAGTTTCGTTATCTGTTCTAGAAAAAAACATTGATGTACAAAAAAATTCTTATCTACATTTTCATTTTCGTTAAGAATCATGACATAAAGTTGTAAGTAAAAGTGAATGAAAGTATAAAGTAACATTATAAGTAAAATACGACAATTTCATTATGGCGAATTTTTAAACACGATTTCTATGTGAATAAATTTCGTTGTCCTGGCATATGTTACAATAAAATGTCTTTAAAGGGGCACTCTCTACATCTAGCCGATTATATTCTCGAAACATAGATTATGTGTTCAATGAACGTATGCAATTTTAAAGGAGAACCTATGGCGAAAAAATGCCTCATTTACAACAATTTATCAAATTGAAGGCTTTCTGTAATAAATCACATCCACCCATTAATTGTACTACAACAACTCTACATATATTATTGAATGGTTTACGGTACTGCAGTATATTTTAAACCGCTTATTTTATCGATAATGACTAGGAATGCATAGCTGAAACTTTTAGGTTAAGTTTTGATACTTCCAAAGATTCTAGTATTTATGTTTTGGAGGTTATTTAGTTTGACTGCAGTTATAGGGTATGTCTCTTTAAGAAAGTAAACAAATATGTATAATGGTCTTATCATAAATTTATTTTTATTTTAAGGTCTGGGGTTCAGTCTGATATATTTACCCGCTGTTGTATGTGTTGGCCATTACTTTCAAAACAAGCGTGCTTTTGCTGTTGGACTTGCCACCACCGGAAGTGGGATAGGAGCATTTATTTTCAATCCTTTCACAAAGTTCCTTATTGAAAAGTATGGATGGAGAGGTGCTATTTTGATTCATGCTGGAATTATCTTAAACTGTGCAGTTTGCGGAACTTTATTTAGACCAATAAAACCGTTGGTTGTGGCTGGGGATAACCTTACAGCTGTATCTACAAAAAACAAATATATGGATAATCAAAGTAAGCATATCCATTTGCACGTTATCCGAAATAATCAAGCATTACATATCATCCGACTGTTTACAGTCCCGACCGACACAAGGTGTTCACCACAGATGAAACTGCGAAGACCGCTTTGAGACGTAACTATGTTCAGAAAGTCAGATATGAAACCCTCTCAGTTGCTATCGCCTATAAAGAAATTATGACAAAACTGATACAAAATTCAGTACAAATGAAGCACTATGTTCCGCAGTGAAGCTGTATGTCAGAACATATTTCTTTCATATGACAACCGTATTTTTTAACAGTTTGTTTTTTAAAACTGGTTTTAAAAGACACAAATTTTTCAAAGCAGATATAGTTATTTTATGAATACAAATTTGAAAAATATACTGTTACGATTAATGACATTTTAGCATATTTAATCGAATATTAGTTCTCAAAGGGCCATTACTTTACTTTGAAACAATACATTGACCCCTTCTTTCTACAACTGATTTACGACACCCTCAAACAATAAAATCATGATAATTAATGTGGATGCACTTCAATTCTAAGCGGAAATCCAACTTTTACAAATATTATATTGTTAGTAATATCATAACTAATGGAACAGGATCATTGTTTAATATGATGTTGCATTTAGAATTAAATAACACCACATCAATATGAAAATGTACCGACTATTCCAGAAAGTGTTAAGAAACATACTACTGAAACAAAACTAAGAGTAATGGGGTATATTTATTATATTCAGCATTGCAAAGTGTATTAATATCATAGATATAATTGTAACATACAGTTTTGCGAACTGTATTAGGAATTTAGTAAATTCTGGTGTATACAGCGGAGGAATGTACAGTGCTACTTAATACGGCAAAAACGTACTTTTCTTTCGTACTATACTTGCAACATTGAATAAACACTGAATGTAAAATTGCATACAAATAGCATCGGATTAATCTTAGATATCTAAAACCATATGTCTCATTGAAATAAGTTTAGTGTCGCATGTAATGAATGAACTTTTATTTATGTATTTGGTTTCAATATTACATTGGTCTGAAGCTTGATTTTTACTTTTTTCAGGTACAAAAAGGCATCACACAAAAAGTCTGTGCTGTTTTGATTCAACTGCCGACGTGACCATCTTCATCAATAAACTATGCGATTTTTCCCAATTGAAAAATGCAGTTTTCATTTTATTTGTGGCTTCGAATGTCTTGACAAGCCTTTGTAATTCTATACCTTTTATTTTCTTATACGACTTCACAGTGGGTCAAGGCATTGATGAGGATAACGCCAAATGGTTGGGCTCAATTATTGGCATAACAAATTCTGGCGGAAGAGCAGTTTGTGGTATTCTTGCGGATCGACCTAAAGTTAATAAATTATTTCTGTTTAGCGTCGCATTAACACTCATTGGAACAAGTACAGCACTGTTCCCATTGTGTTCTTCGTACTCTTTGCTGGTGCTTTGCTCTTGTGTGTTTGGCTTGTTTAACGGTAAGATGTCTCTACCTTTACAAATAATTTTTTTTGTTAAAAAGGATAGCACCTGTGTCAATTACACGTAAATTGTCGGTTCTTAGAAATTAATTACAATTAAATGTCTTACAGCGGGAAATGAATTCGAAAGTGTTGTGAATATGTTCAGAACGCCTTCTTTTAATTTCAGGTGTATATATTCCTTTGATGTCAGTTGTGCTGGTTGACATTTTAGGACTAGAAATGTTGAATAAATCTTTTGGGATAATGTTAATGTTTAAAGGAGTTGCTAGTATAATCGGTCCACCAATTGCAGGTTAGTAGTTTGAAATAACATAACAGAACTGTGACAAAACTTAAATTTGAATATATCCTTTTTATCACAATTTGTTAGGATCTCTTACCGAGGAGTTAGATTTAACTTCAATTTAAAAAGTGAAATTGTTTTATTCTCCTGATGTCACTTGACTAAATTTTAATACAATTAATAAGTGATTAGTATTAAAGTCCTTTCTGTTCATTTAAACACGAGAACGACAAAAGTTTAATAAACCTTGACTACTTTGATACAGCCTATAATTAACTTACTATATATATTTGAGGATCGGTCATTAAAAAGTAAATGCCGCATGCCCCTGGATAGTGACCACAGGTTTGTTCAAATATCTCAAACGTACAATGGTAACACTCTAACTGTAAATTTTTAACCTGCTATTTCTCTTCTCAGCGTTTTATCAAGTTTGAATATATTCCACAGGATGGATATTCGATGCAACAGGAAGTTATACTGTGTCATTTGTTTTCTCTGGTGTAACTATTGCTGCTGGTGGAATACTATTATTTGCCACTCCTTTGATAAGAAGATTTCGCCAGAAAAAGAATCAAGCAGACATCATTGAACATGAGCAGCTAAATATGTACAAAAGCTAGAGTACACTGTGACTAGACATAACTTTCTACAAATATTGGGTACAAGAAACGACGGAAGTCAATCCAGAATTTGGGAATGCACAGCAGATACACGTTTTGTGAATGGAATTTTGTAAATTAGTTTTAACATATCTATAAACATAGGATACTGAATTGACAAGTGTACAACGGCAACATGTTGCCACAACGGCTGATTTAATTCAAACTGTGAGTAAAGGTTTGATGAAAGTGCACTAGATTGCTGTAGTATTCCGTTTATTATTTACCCTTTTCATTTATTATATCCCATATTACTATGGTCGCGAAGAAATGACAAACACTTTTTACCAAAAATGTGGATCGATTGATTGGCTGGACCAGGTATATAAATATATTGTATATCGGAATGTTCTTGTATATGAATGTAGTGAATATACAAATGCGACATTATTAATAATGCAAGACCTTTTACCAGCATATTGGACATAAAGATAAACAGGACTAGTATGGATTCTAGTTAAAAGATCTTCATATATAAACGACGGTAGGCGAACATTGTACGAGTTTATTCATCTTGACATATAATGCTTCTGAGAAATGTGTTATGCAGTATTTTGTAAAACGGCATGTACTGTACAGCTTTGCGTTGTATTACTGATATGCTAACGTAACACAATGCCCAGTTTGATAAGCTGCTAATTGTGGTTATTGTTATGTTATTTTTTTCATTTGTAGACCTACTTTTATTTTTCAAAGTTTCTATTATAAATCTTGCAAAATGTTCTATCAATCGGTGTGCAAACTATTACACTTATTAAAAAAGTATTACACTTCCGTCGAAAACGTACAGAAAAACGCCCGAAACGTCGTTTTCTGCATTTCAGAGAATAACTAAAAAAAATAGACGGTAAAAGTTTTTTTTTACATTTTGACAATTTACTATTTTTGACATCTGAAACTGAATAATTGAATAAAAGTGGGATGTGTTCGGCTTAGATTTTTCAGTAAGCGCTCCTGAATAATGTCACTGTACCGCGAAAAGTGACGGCGCTTCTCGGAATAGTTAAATGAAGTGATCGTTTACGGAATGAGAATATCATACAGTCATATGACTCATTTTTTCACACGTAACTTCCGAAATCTCCTTTTCAATGGGCAATGTGTTCTAGCAAAGGCATATAATTATGTTACCCATGCTTGTTACACGTACTTGCAAACATGCGTGAATCAAACCTGTCATTATGAGCAACGGTAAAAGTACATTTCCACATTTTTCTTAAAAGTCAATGAAAATCCTTAATGCACGACCCTTATTGCTCAAAACTCGTGTAGCAATATGTTTAAACCACGTTGTAGTCAACCTTGAAATGATCCCATCTCTTTGCAGCTATTTGGATAATATTGTAGTCAGGGAATTAACGTTGCTAAAGTATTTGCTCTTTAAACATCTTAAAAAACGTTTACATATACTTTCCTCTTAAGTATGTAAAACCATTCATAAGTTTTATGTTATGATAAGGAATTCAACACACAACAGTGACAGAAATCTTAGATATCTTGGTGATAGAATGCCTGCTTCGAATAAGAGAAGTAGCGTGGTCAAACCACGTGGGCCTCGATAGCTCAGTGGTTAGGGCGTTCGCCTCCGGAACGGGAGGTCCCGGGTTCGAATCCCAGCCGGAGCACGAGGTGTGTCCTTGGGCAAAGGCACTAAACCACACGTGCCTCAGTCTACCCAGCTGTAATGGGTAAGCAATAGCGATGAAAAACTGGCGCTCTCTCGAGATGAAGACATCTGGAATGAGTGTTCGAGAGCGTTTAAATAAGCTACGGAGCTTTCTTCGCAATCGAACTAAAATAAATTCGTATAAACTAAACTAAACCACGTCGTACCAAAGACGTTAAACTAACAGTACGTGACAGCCGGTACATAAATCGAAGAATTATTTGAGCCTTCAATTTTACAAGGTATGCCAAATTACTTTCATAACATGTAATCATTAAACTTTTGAAAATGTGGCGTGCAATTAAAACTGTTTTCCGTTTTTGTGTTATTTTATCAAGTACTTTATAAAACGTTACACGTATCCTGTTTTCTTTGCAAACGCATTAAAAACGAATTTTAACATGGTAAGTGAAGTTTTGTTGTAATTCAATGGTGTATTGACTTGTTATCAGATACGAAGATCAGAATTGTAATGATGCTTACAGACTGCAGGATGCTTCGTGCTCAAATATGAACGTTTAAATAAAGATGTTTTTCAGCCCACAAATGATACAAATATCAAATAACATTTAATACCGTGTGATACTTCAAATATTTAATAAAATGTAATTATTTTATAGAAGATGGTGCAGATGTTTATACCACACACTTCATCATATCCTTTTGTATTTATCATTATATAACACCTACACAAGTTAGCCGTCCTGGATTCTGTATTGTATGCTTTACATGAAACATGCATAATTAGATCCGAGTTTGATACAGGAGTTGCAGTTCTCCTCTCCACACTCATTTGATGTAATGAACTTTGAAACTTATGATTCAGTTACATCGCATTAAGACAACCGTCTTTGGCAACTTTTTTCATATTGTACTGTCTTACCTGGGATCAAAACACTTCGCCTATTGTCCCGGAGATTACAACAGTTTGGCAATCATCCTCGGTACCCAGGTTATTCACACCATTTATATTCCGTAATAGACCGTGGGTTCCGACGATGTTTGGCAATGTACTTGATTAAAAACTTAACCACTGAGACAGTCGACTTTCCCGTGCATGTACATGTATATTAAAACGCTATATCCTACGGTTATAAATATAGATCCAATTCGATATTCGTATTTGTTTCAAATGAGATCGTCATTAATTTTCTTTGATATAACATTTCAAAGCAGAAAACTGTTACTAAGGTATTGTAGCATATATCTAACCTGTCACATTGGTACCCGTTATAAATTCATTC
Organism: Saxidomus purpurata; assembly: GCA_022818135.1. Classification (NCBI taxonomy): domain Eukaryota; kingdom Metazoa; phylum Mollusca; class Bivalvia; order Venerida; family Veneridae; genus Saxidomus; species Saxidomus purpurata. The sequence continues at coordinate 22,850,364 of JAFMSR010000005.1, read as the reverse complement.
ATGCGTGAAGTATACAACAATCAACCATAATATAAACATGAAACGCGTGCAAATAGCGAATTTTACCTATATGTTTGTTACAATTTAATGCCGAATAAAATATATGTTATGTTGTAATTCAGAACTAATATAAAATTTGAATAAACTTTGCTTTAATAAAAGACAAGTTCGACTTTCATTCTTTCCACAAAAGAATGCTATTTTAACCAGTTACAGCAAGCAACATTACTGTACATGCAATTCAAAATTGAGGAATTGAAAAATTAAAGTCACTTGCAAGTAAGATGATCCTGGATTTTAGGAACTGTTTGAAGTTTCATGGAGTATCTCTGTTCATAACATTTGTATTTTACAAAGTAAAATACTATCAAGTTTGTATGGTAAAAAAACTGTCTAAGTATTCGACTTACGGACAAGATTGTTTCCCTTTTATTGCCACAACAAAAAATAACTGTAATGATGGAATGCATTCTCATTACAATATCAAATAAAACCACCCAAAACATAACTGTAAAGTTGAATAAAATGTATCATTTAGTTTATAGGTGGGATAAACTATTTAACAGACGGATGGATGACAGATGCACGATTAATGACGAGTGATGAGAGAGGTCACTACGTGGTAGAACTAAATACAGGAGAAAGTCAATTTATGCGGACATAACTCAATGCTTACTCGCAAAAACCAACGATACACCTATATGTAATTCACAAGAGCATAAGACGTAACGGAAACCTTAGAGTTAGTGGAATAGTGTCGTACGTAGCATCCTCATACACGCATTCGTAAGTAACGATTAACGAATCTTTCAATTTACCGACCGCTGATCTCAAATTAACAGGACATTTCCGTGCCTTGATTTGAAATCAGATATACAACACGTATTACGTTCTGGAATATATTTCATCTAACCTGTAGCGGCATATGTCAGCCACGAGATGTCGAAATAGCTATGACGAAAATGTCAAAGTTTTCTAAAAAGATTATCTTAAAGTTTGAAGTTTAAGGAATGTTATTTCGATAGTTATATACCATGAAAAACATTCTGAATGATGTTCAGCTGCGTTACCAACTGTGCCAACCATAAATAAATAAATCAAGTTCTGCTTCTGAATGTCATATTCGCAACATTGGTAGCACCGCTTCTTGTAAAAGCGGGTGCATCGAGTGACTGATAAATAAAACTCAGCAATTGATTATTTACTTGGCAACTAAATAGGGTTCTAAACAAAATCGATATAGTTTCTATGATATCTCTACCTTGCAATAAATTCAGACAGGATGAGGGCTTATACCAGCTACGTTCGCACGTGAAGGTGTATGAACTCTCTCTCTCTCTCTCTCTCTCTCTCTCTCTCTCTCTCTCTCTCTCGCTGTTCTTTTTGCGAAATCAGATCATTGACTTGAAACAGTTTTGTTCGCCAGTGTTCATTTAATTTTTATACACAAACAACCCCCCCACACAGGCATGTACTATCAGGGTAATACTGATATATTAAAGTTACTATGATCTTCTACACGGTATGTTTATTCTAAATTTATCCTTAATGTCAGTATAGGACTTTATTTAAAGTTATGTATTAATGCAAACATAGAGCACAAGTCATCCGCCTCTATCACTTTCTGATTTTATGTTAAGTTGAAATTTGACTATGCTTATGTAATATACCAGAAAGGCAATTTGTAAATTTATAATCTCAATTAGCCGTTTTCCATGTCACGTGTTTACTTTGTATGTATATATTTTGATGTTAATGTTGCCCACGTGGGACTTAACCTTTCAGCAAATAAACTTTGAAACTTTGAAACATAAATTTTGCAAAAATTGAACTGTGACAAACATTCCATTTTCAATCTCAAGTGATGTTCGAAAATTCTATTGTTTAATCTGCTAGGTAGGCCCATAGATGCAATAAACGAGTTGACAGTTTGACAAGCAGGTATTGTAATAATTCATTGCCGCTTTAGTATCGATCGATGGGATAAAGAAGACACAAACACGTTTGAAATTCATGTTTGTCTGTCGTTTTCTAGAGTTTATTTATGTATTAAGTTACTTAGCACATACGTTAGAATAAATACATGGTTGCATTGTAAACAAGAGTGAATACCTGAAATAAAAAAGAATCAAATATAGTCCATTGATCTCATATGTACTGCTATACATTTTGTATGTAGCACGTAAGTGATCGTTTTCAGAGTACTCGATCGGAAGAAGGACCGAGTACTCGAATATCAATTTTGGTATTCGTTACCATCCCTAATTTTTAGCTAGATGATCAAAAAAGGTTCTGCAATATATCAGACTAGTGACATGCTAATGCAACCAGCGAGAATGTAGGTAGTTTCATGCGCCTGAGCGATTTAAGCCGAATTTTTCATTGTGTTGTTAATATTGACGTAAATACATGAGTTAAAAATTTGCTCTCAAGTTATATGATGCTCTTTTTGGTTATTTCCAGTGATGTTATTGCAATTTTACTGCGTATGTCTATGTTTCATCTAAAATATATAAAATCCGTGTTTCAAAACCTTGTTCTGAAATGTGTATAAACAAACATCAATACAATATAAAGTTTTCACACTGTTGAAAATACTGAATTTAAGTTTTGTATTGTGAATTGTAATTCATTTTTTTGATAATGACAGTACAGGTACTTAAAAAATTTCGCAGGTGACAGATAGTTCTTTATTACTGTATGGACCAACATACAATGAGCTGAAATATTTGCGCAGACGCCATGTGGCAGAAAAAGTGTCACAGCCAGGGCCAATACCCGCCACAAATTTACTATAGGTTTATATAGGAGCACTGTCATTAACTCGCGATAACATTTTAACTAATAAAGTTATTTTAAAATCACAAACGGGATGATAAAATATAACATTTCCCCTTTTTAATGAATATTTTTTTATTTTTGTGAGACTTTATTTGTTTGGTCTTTTTTAACTTAAAAACTCTACCCGTCGTTTTACTATATAATATATAGTAAAACACCCAAAATGTGACAATTTTAACTGAACATTTTGCAGTTTATCTTCAATTTATTCAAAAACTATAACAGTTATTTTAGAATCACAAACGGGATTGAATAAAACAACCATTCTACATTAAAGTGATATATTTTATATAAAAATAAAGAAAGAAGAGAATGGTCTTTTTTTTAGGTTTTGTTTAACAGGTATATAATTTTATTTTTTACGATCGGAGCTCGGTTGCTTCCGTAATGCTGGCCGAACACTTCCGAATGATTGATCTAACTGCTTCAGGCCATCGATACGTTTTATGGCCGGACATTACGTAACATTTATCATGATCTTTAAAACGTTGTATATTGGGTTTTGTTTTACATTAAAATACAAACTGGGTTAGAATCTTCAGTTTTCTGTTCTTAAAAATGTAAAACCTTTCAATGAAACCGGATATACATGATATCGTCTTTATAGCGAAGATCCATGAAATTTTCAGAATAATTATCAATATTATTTAGCTTTTGATGTTAATTTGCAACACATAAAATATTCACTTTGCATGCATTTTTATTTCGAAGCACTTGCACGGGATATTTTATTTTGTTTTACATTTTTCTTTGTCTCGAGTGAAAGGCAAGCATTCACTCAGCTGAAATTAGTGTCATTTTATAGGTGTCAACATAGAGTTTCTTCCAGATTCAAAATACAAAGGTAAAGAGAAGAAAAAAAAAACACGCAAGGTTTGATCGGTGTGCAGAATATTAAATGACACCATCTGTAAAATTTAACAGGTATTATTCTACTGCAAAAATGGAAAAGTTTTTTACCACATTAAATCCTTATTTCTTCTTAATGTTAATTATATTTCAAGCAATGTGGACAGTGTTAAAATCCAGCTGTAATTTTGAAGGAAAAATATATTTGACCATATGGTTTGAAACTGAAAAACCACATTCTTTTTACGACATTCAACATCAAGCGTTTACTAGAGTATGTAAAATCTATTGATATTCTGAAAAGGAAACGATGCTATTTCTCAACTTAAAAAAGCCTACAGAAATCAAATGTTAGTTTTTATCAGATCAGGAATAACTAATTGGGAAATAAACAAGTCGACGTACTATTTAACGCGGTCGCCCATTTACGTTTTAAAAGCACACCATGCTTTTGCAACATATTTGCCGTGTGCGTCTGTACTTGAAAATTGTAGGTCGACAATTTTCAACAATTCTCACGAGCAAACATTACGCCGTGTAAAGGGATCAGCCGAATAAGAAAAATCAAGTGCACACTAGATTCATTCCCATTATCATGTCAAAATTCACGAATGTTGTAGCTTTTGGATTAATCTGTGACTATTGACAATTAATCTTCTTTTTCTTGTAAGAGCACATAATATATAAATTTGCGTACAAGGATATCTAACTGATACAATCACATGCATTTGCAAAAAAACAGACATGACGAATGTTGTTATCAATATTAATCAGGATATGTATGAAATAAAATGCATCGTTTTCTTGGGGTTTGCTAAGAGTGTACTTTCGCCTACGTAACCTTCCCAAAATAGAATGTGTCATTATTATTTAAACCAATCTGCACATACTCATGTCTGCCATCCATCCATAATGAATCAAAACGCATCATAACTCTTGCAATATCTTTATTTTCATCTATGTTAAGATGGTTTTAAAGTAATATTGAATTAGCTATGTTTTGCTGGTTTTGAGCTGTTAATTTAACTAAAGTTATAACTGAAGGCGAGTCATTATGGCAAGCCAATTTACTATTTAATAAAAAAGAGATTATTTTCTTATTATAACAAAGGGGATATATTTATTAAATTAAAAACTATCTCTGTAAATAAGGAGATGTCTATCATGAATATATCTAATTTTTTGAAAGATATTTCACAATACTAAAGAGATATCTCTCAGTGTAGTAGATATATCTCTTAACCGTAAAGAGATATCTCTCCAACATCAAAAGATATCTATGAAACGAGTCATCTATTTAAAATACAGAGATATGTCTTAACTTTAGAGAGATATGTCTGTAACTGTGAGAGATATCTTTCAAAAATAGAAAGATATCTCTCAAATGATGTTAAAGACTCAGTAGCACAATTAAATGTAACTTATTTTACCAAGAAAGATGTCTTACCAGCGGAAATGACCTTTATTTGTACCAAAAACATTTCCAATTTGCATTTTATTAATCGTAAGTACCTGTTTAAAATATAGCGCAGTATTTTTTCAATGATATTTCAAAACAAGAGCTGTCCCTCATAAGTGACGAATGCCTCTAAAGAGGTGTCTCACAGTCTGTGTCCTTATGGAACCAGTAAAATGCGCATGCTTTTGCAACATATTTGCCGTGTGCGTCTGTACTTGAAAATTGTAGGTCTACAATTTTCAACAATTCTCACGAGCAAACATTACGCACGTGTAAAGGGATAAGAAAAATCAAGTGCACACTAGATTCATTCCCATTATCATGTCAAAATTCACGAATGTTGTAGCTTTTGGATTAATCTGTGACTATTGTCAACAATTACTTCCAATGAATTCTATTTTCTACATCCGTTATTTTACATTAAACTCCTTAATGACTGAACATGTGACTGTAATGAAGAAGTGCTCTCTAGTTAAACCATTATTATTATCATTATTATTATTATTATTATTAGTAGTAGTAGTAGTAGTATTATTATCATTAATTGCGAGTAATGTGAATGATACTGTTGAATGTTCTTTATCTTCTGGTAGAAATGGTAAAAATTAAGCAGAAGATTATTCCCCTTTACGCACAAAAGTAACATGTCAAGTTCAATATCTCCCTTAGGCAATATTCAAGTACAATCGATAATCAATGATTTATGACCCTGTCCGTTATTTACGGATATTACCGAACCGTAGTTGTTTCCGTTAACTTCTAATCCCCAATACTTATCGATTGTCAGCTGATACAGCGGTTGGCACTTTTTCTGCCGTATGCTCATTTAAGCTAGTAAATAATAAAAGGTGATGATATTTCCCATTCTTTAAAGACCTTTTAACTGTTTTGAGCATATCCATTATCACTTATTTCAGGCATATATGTTCCTTTGAAAAACAATGTGTACGCAGTTTATGGACAAAGTCAAAGCCTACTGTTCTTAGGAAACATTTCTGATCTATTGCTCGATCATAAGAATTTAAATTTATTTTTTAGATCAAGGATCACCGGATGAAGCCCCCTTGGTGAGTAATAAACACATGCATTGGTAAGCGTTTTACATGTTTTTGTTCATGATGTATCGCTGTGCAAAGCCAGACAAAATTACCCAGTTCGGTATTAGATGCACTAAAGCCAGTTTGAATATTACTTTAAGAAAGATAAATGAACAAACATACATTGCAGTTTGTGTATTCTATTAGGTTTTCGAAACTGTTCTGAGATATACATGTACTATAGGAAGTATATGTATGCTGTAATGCCCATTTGAAATGAGACAACTGCGCCTTTGTTTTTTTTTGTATTATTTGTCGAAAGGAGGTAAGTGTAGAGTTTGTACATTTTTATGCTGCTGCTGACTGCATTATCTGAATATACTGTAAATGTACATGCTGTATCATACTGTAGAAGACTTTGTGTAAATTTTGGAAAATATTTCAACTTAGGTCGGTCTTTTTTTCAAATAATTAACTAAAAAAGCAGTGGACAATAAACACAGTATTTTCGGGTGCAGTAAGCTAATGTCAGTACATTGGATAGCATGAGGAATTTGAAATATGTTTATACCTTTCTATCCAATAGCTGTAAACTTTTGTATCCACGTATGTTTGATACGTCACTTTCAAAGTTTCGTGAATTATCACGGATGTCTACCATTTATTAATGACAAACACTCAGATATGAATAATTGTCACGAAAGAAGAAGAAAAATTTACATACAAAAAAATTCTACAATAATATTTTGAATGTGTTACATAGTTTGATTCTGGACCAAATAAGATTTATATTTCTTTTTAAACTCTGTTACAGATGTAGAGTATGGAATTTGTACTGGAATATTATTCCAAATGTGCACTGCTGAATATGAAAAAGATGCTTTAAAAATATTTGTTTTATATTTCGGTACAGATAGATTACTGTATTCAATTGATCTAAGATCGTAGGCTTCATTGCAAGAAAATGTTAACATGTCACTTATATATTTTGGCACTAGTTTATTTGTAGCCTTATATACCTTACGCCAGGTTCTTGATTGACAGATAAGAAACTCTTATCAGACCAATCAAACAGCTAGCTGATACAACATGTGACGAACGTGGTTATTAGCCGCCATTTTGTCCGTCAAACATTCAAAATGCATCCGTTGACGGACATGCAATACTAGGTATTTTCTATGTAAGAAAGAGTATTTCTCTGAAATAAACAAGTTTTATCGTGATGGTCACACCATAAATCGTGTTTACGGGGTTAGTTTGTAAATTATATGAGTTTTATGATTCTTCATACGTTTTAAAATGATCTTATAAAACGTTTTTTATAAGAAATAAAGCAAGAAGACTGACGCTCTTTCAGAGACCCATTTAAAAGGGTTCTCAAAGTTTTATCCTGCTGAAATAAACTTATACTCTAATACTGTTTCTTGTCATTACGTTTTACGCCCTGTTTCAACAGTATTTCGGTTATTTACAACTTGAGCAACCATCGTTTCAGGGGAATGACATGTACTATACGTCTACGAAACTGCCAACTTCTTCAAATAAGAAGACATGGAAGATAGTTAAATTAGAGCCCGTGATTCTAATTTTAGGATATGTTTAATGATAACAAGTAAGATTGTAACCAATCAACCATGGAGAAGATTGCAGTACATGCACTGTCAAATGTATCTTGTAAATTAAAACGTGCCATCATGTGCGTGTGTACATATATTTGAAAGGCTTTGACCGATGCATCTGGTTGTTTGGGGACTTGCACATCATAAACCTTAAGTGCACAATGATAATATAAGCCATGCATGCTCGGTCATATGTCTACGACCGGTAGCGAGAGTAAATAACCCCAATTAGTCAGTCAGTCAGATGCATCTGGTACATTTGATTTAAAAAGTAATTGTGACAAATAAATGATGCTATAGCTGGACATATAGTTGTTTGTCATTTTAGAAAATAACAGCAACAACAAAAAGAAACAATAGCCAATAATACACTTTGAAAATATTTGATTTTCATGTTGAGGCATCATTCAGAAGTTGTACAAAAATGACACAAATTTATATGCTTAAAAATGCTTAACTGTATATAATCGGTTTTGTTTTAGTTATAAAAGTGTCACATTGTTTCAAACATAACATCCCATAACATGATCTGGTTCGCAGAACCGCATATAAAAATTAAGTCTCCCACGAAATACAAATCAGAAACCATGGTCACACAGCTACTTTTACTGATGACACATGTTTAATGCTTATCGATATCTAATCTTTAATTAGAGCTTTTCAATTAACGCCTCTTTGAAGAGTATTTGATAATTAATGCACGGCGGACATAATAATGCTACCGTTAATATGTGATAACTGATTTTATGGTGCTAATTAAAATAACATTTCAATTTCATGACAATACAAATGATTGCAACGCGTCTGCAAATAACTAGCCTTAATGCCGCACGCGTTTTGAATACTAGAAATCCTTTAAAACTAAATTCACCCAAAGTAAACTTTATGTTTTTTTTATAAAAATATTTTTGAAACTGCAAAAAGATCATAGGACAGTTAAATATTAACAAATATATGAATAAAACAAATAATTTCAGACTTAGTTCAATAGAGATCTGTATAAGCGTTTCCTGTGTTTGTCGGACTTCGCAGGAGTAGTGCCCCTTGATTTCGGTGGGCGTGGCTATGACTCTCCTGGCGTAAGGTCAATTAGTGCAATGTGATAATTAATTCTATTGGAATAGCTAAGCATGATAGGCTCTTTTATACTTATATTATGTTTTCGTGGAATTGAGTTTCTTGATATAATACGTTTAATTCTATCCTGTAACTTGTTCAATCTATCTATAATACTAGCTTTATTACCCCAAACCACAGCACAATAATCCATAACAGGTAAAATGTATGAATGATAGAACATTAATTTCATTTCATCAGAAAGATAATAGTTAATTCTTCTAAAGAGAGCAATTTTTGAATTTATTTTAGCAAGTACTCTATTCACTTGTTCTTTCCAAGACAGTGTGATATATACATAAATACCAATGACTTTTTGTACACCAACATTTTCAATAGGTGCTTTTTCAATTGTAAGGTGTTGTTTAAAGTCTTGCTGTTGCAGCATCTTTTGTTTGAAACAAGATGAAATGATCATACATTTAGTTTTGACTGGATTAAGTGCCATGTTATTTTTTAAGCACCAGCTTTGTATAGCATTTACATTTTCTTGAAGAGTATTTTGAATTTCTGATATATCATAACCACTTTTATGTAATGTAGAGTCGTCTGCATATAGATCTGCCTTACTGTGTGTGATGGTCAACGCTAAATCATTAATGTAGAGAATGAACAATAACGGACATAGTATCGAACCCTGAGGTACCCCTGAAGTAACATGGAGATTACCAGAGGATGTATTTCCGCATTTTATTAATTGACTTCTGTTACATAGATATGATCTGAAGAGTTTTATTGTATTTGAAGAGAAATGATATATGTGTAACCTTTGTATCAATAAAGTGTGGTCAACTAAATCGAATGCTTTGCGTAAATCTAAAAATACAGCACCAACATATTTGCCTGAGTCTATTTATACCAATATGTCATGCATGTTTCAATGATTCTAGAAAGTGTTATGCAATATGTATTTATAAACATACAACAAACTACAACTTATATGTACATAAAGTTGTTAATAAATGGAAGAAATAAAGTCTGATTTTCTTTCATTAGGTGTAGTATCTAAATTCAATCATGAGGGAAAAGGACGCCACATTTATTGTTTCAAAATGATTGTAACTCTTGGGAGAGATCGACTTGGCGCGCCAGAGTTATTTCCCCTACTTTTTAATTTGACAGACATTTCAGAACATCGTGGGCAACTTTAAATACACTGGATAGAAACAGTGAATTACATGAAAGTCGTTTCAAGTTTGTATTGTACACGGTCACCAGTCCATTACAGTTATTATAAATACATGCCAGAGTTTAATTTCGGCAAGAAAACATTATTATAAATCTGACCGTATATCGGTTAATATCACAATAAGAGATATGCAAATATTTATACCAATGTCAAATGTAACAAATATTAATGTTTTTCTTCAACAGTCCGATCTTAAGGATAAATCTTTTTCGATATCAAAGACTTAAATAAAGCAATAATGAGCAAAACTTATGTTGTTGACCGAAATAGGGTCAGATGTGACTTAAAGCGAAGTCTCACAATGATAAACCAGTCATTAATTTTATACGTGGTGAGTAAAAGATGCATGGAGACTTAAGCACTAGATCGAACATATGCGTCTCTCTTCATTATAAAATTGAGGTACTTCTGAGATGAAAACTGTAGGTACAGTCAATTTTTTTGGAAAAGCAAGAGTTGTCGTTTGTAATTGAGTTGTCGTTCGTTTCATAGAGGGCGCAATCTAATCTACGCTGATAAAAATAGAAAAAAGCGCTTTTCACGTTTCAGTCGCAATCTACGCCGAGAAAAATGGATATATGATTGCTTTTTCCACTTACACAGCCTTTGACATTATAGAAACGAAGTGCAGTCGACTGAATATTTTTTTATGGCCTTTTTAAATATATATGATATTGTCTTTGCTAATTTTTTCCCATTATTAACAAGTCTGTCCCCGTGGTGTAATGGATAAAGCCGATAGAATCAACACTTTTGTGTACACGTGTACTTTTACGAATCCACGAGTTCGAATCCCATCAACACCCAATTTTTTTAAAACTTTTTTTCTGCTGTTTTAATAATCATTTTTAGCTTTTTAACCATTTAAGAATATTTTACGGCAAATAATCATAAAAATCTTCATTCATGTCAAATTAATAAGGATAATGGTAATGAAAAATTGAGACATACCAGGAACGGTCTATAGAGCATTCCTGGACATACTGTATAAATATTATTTGATAACAGTAAAGTTTCGATACTACAGGTCAGTCAGTAGATGTGGTGTCGTGTCAGGTTTTGCTTGTTCAACCAGAATTGATTCCCTTGAGTTCTTTTGGGGCCATGCCTCAATATCAACCATCACCAATTTCCAAAATATTTACATGGGATTATTGTTTGTTGGCCCGCTGTGATACTTTGTATCACAGTTTTTCTTGTCACTTTCTTGCGGCTCGTTGATTAACTGACATGTCATAAAACAATATGATGAACGATCCACGGAGACAAACGCTCGCATAAAACTTCTTTACAAAATGTTTTTGATGTAACCGCGTCGTGAAGTAGCCTAGTTATTTTTGTGTAAGGTTTGGATTGTTTTCAAGTTTAGAGTTAGATTTTAAGGAGAAATCTACAGTTCCATTCGGATATTATTAATCTGTATGAAGTATTTCTAGCAGAAAACATGTTCAAAGATTTTTAAGATGATCGTTGGAGCTATCTAACAAAAATGTCTAAAACCTGGCAGTTATTGTTGGTAGTTTTAAATGGTTTGGTCATACAGCACACTGAATGTGGATGGCTAAATAATAATAGACAGAAACGATCGTTTCTAGGTTCAGATCAAGCAAACAGGGGGGGACGGAAATGTCATGATTTTTGCACCATGATTCCGGAGCTTTGTCGGAATGGCGGTACGTGCGTTAAGGACGAGACAACGTGCATTGGAAAATGTATGTGTGCTCCAGGATGGACGGGTCAGTGGTGCAGGAAAAATGACTCGATTCATGATTACAGTGATGAGTTGCTAAAAGAAAACGGCGTGACTACTGTGAGACACGAGAAAGATGTTGTGGAAAGTAGTTCGTCGTCTAAGGTCGCACATGCAATGGATACCACTAGCTTGGTGGAGGAATTACGTGAGAATATTTTAAAGCAGCTACGAGGTAGTCTTTTCACCCAGAAACCACACTTATCTTCTACAAGTCCTCCTTCACAAACTAATGCGGACATCGGCACGTCTACGTTGAACGAATTTCATGACGCTGACGAAGACAGAAGAATGAGGAAAATTTGCGAGATTTCTTGTGTAAATGGTGAATGTATTAAAATTAACGGCGTATATACATGTAAACATAGAGTTAATGTCACGGATAATAGTATTCCAAAAGTGTGTGGGCCCGGGTTCGAGTGTGATCACGGCGTGTGCGACATGGAGGCTCTGAAAAATAACTCATCTAATTGTATTTGCGAAAGCAATTACGTGGGCCAGTTTTGCACCCAGAAACCACACTTATCTTCTACAAGTCCTCCTTCACAAACTAATGAGGACATCGGCACGTCTACGTTGAACGAATTCCATGACGCTGACGAAGACAGAAGAATGAGGAAAATTTGCGAGATAACTGGTTGTGTAAATGGTGAATGTATTAAAATTAACGGCGTATATACATGTAAACATAGAGTTAATGTCACGGATAATAGTATTCCAAAAGTGTGTGGGCCCGGGTTCGAGTGTGATCACGGTGTGTGCGACATGGAGGCTCTGAAAAATAACTCATACAATTGTATCTGTGAAAGCAATTACGTGGGCCAGTTTTGCACGTTGAAATGTCCGTTTGATTGTGGAGAGCACGGATACTTAAATAAATATCGGCGTAGAAAATAAACCTTTGCATTTATTTAGCTTTTGTATCTTGTCATGTTATAATCGAAATAACATTATTTTCAGAATTGTTATCGCTTTATTTCATAAACTGCGTTTTCGGATGAGCCATTTATAAATTTGGTTAAACCATTTTTACATCCTATACATACCTTTCTGACCGGTACACACTGCACTGTAATAGGTAAGTCTTCTAAATGCAAGTCTGAATAAACACAAATACTTGCATTTGCATAATAGGGAATGCAGTGCATTGGTCGTCATGGGCTCACTTTAAAGCACATTCTTTACATCTGTCACTGTGCACAACTACCCGAGGTGACAGATATTTCTATCTGAACCAAATGTCTCATGATAGAAACATTTTCTTGCATACAGTCTTGCACTTTAAAGGATATTTCTAAACGAAAACTTATCAAAATGATGAATTATCAGAAAAAAACAAACGATATTCCGACGTTGTTTTTAGGAAAGTGACGTCATAATGTTTATAACATTACGTCATAAGTAATTCACGAGAGTCGTCTGGCATAGGAGGGGTGCCAGACCGGTTTTTCCGGCATGGGCAAAATCACCGGAAATGCCGATCCGATATGCAAGAATGCCTTTTCCGGCATTTTAAGGGTTTTAAACCTTAAGACTATCTATATATATATTATAGTAGAACACCATAAATTTAGATTTCCGATCACAGATGCCCATCCCCGTGCGGTTTCGCCAGCACATAAACAGGCACCAACGACCGGTTAAGCCAAAATATGGACATAATAAATTTGATACGGCTGTTCACCTCCCGGTCGACAGAGTTTCCCGCTAATCATTAGATGTGAACGACAAATAATACTGATAGCTTTCTTTTAATTCGTTATACGTGGCTTAGTTAATAAAACATCTTTGATGATAACAGCTTTTTCTTTTACATTTCCTTGTCTTAAATGTGTAATTAACTAATATCAGAAAACTTTAAAGACAATTGAACAGAAATGTGAGGTATTCACCACAGGGGTCCAGCCAGCCATGCGTTTTCACAGCAGGGATCAATTAACATGACTGGTCACTGGTAGACTAGCTTCTGTTTATCATATTCAGCTACTGTATAACTCCCTAACATTATGTGCAGATATTGTAGAAAAGGGATGTTAGTTTTACATAAATCTAAAGACATTTATAAGATTATGATTATTTTATTTGATCAGTTACCTTTCCCAATCAAATTAGATTATAAAATCAGTTACTCAAGCATATACTTTCACTACAAACAAATGATCACTTACAGTTATTATATCAAAAGTTTTTAGATAATCATCAATTAATTTTCTGTTATGACTGAAACATAAAAGACATTTTATTGCACCTTGAATAATGTGATTTCATAGATAGATTGTGCAATGTTATAAAGAATCCTACTAACTGTATTTATTTCTTTGTAAATTAAAAATGCAACTGTACGCTTCTTCTAACTAACTGTAAACTATGTCAATACTTTCTCTTATCTTTCTACTGTAACATGTAAGTATTTCATTTTGTTTAAAAAGATGAGATAATGGGTTTGCTGTTAGAGTAATGACTTGAGTATATAAAACATTGCTCAATCTAACTATGAAATCACAGTTATTCTGCAGTTATGTAAAGAAATATCCCTCACAATGAAAGATTATGCGTAAATTGCACGAGTATGAAGTTAGCCCCGCAGCCCCATTTATCCCCACAGCCCCGTGAAGTTAGCCCCGCAGCACCTAGTTATCCCGCATCCCCGTGAAGTAAGCCCCGCAGAACCTAGTTACCCCGCAGCCCCGTGAAGTTAGCCCCGCAGTACCTAGTTACCCCGCACCCCGTGAAGTCAGCCCCGTGGCACTTAGTTACCCCGCATCCCCGTGAAGTTAGCTCTGCAGCACCTAGTTACCCCGCAGCCCCGTAAAGCTAGCCCCGTGCCACCTAGATACCCCGCAGCCCCGTCAAATTAGCCCTGTAGCACTTAGATTCCCCGCCTCCCCGTCAAGTTAGTCGCCTACCATCTAGTTATCCCGCAGTCCCGCCAAGCTAGCCCCGTGCAGGTTGCGGGTTAGAACCCCACTGGGGTCACGACCGTACCTTCTCATATGTCATCAGTTCTATTTTCTCAGTCCCGTGCCCTCTAGTATCAATGCAACCCTGGTGAGTATCATCCACGCTTCACATACTCTATCCCGTGTCACCTGCACTCAATACAGTTGTACTTATAGTGCTCCCAATCTTTGATAACACCCTCATTCACATGAACTCAGCCCTCAGCCCTGTGCCCTAAGCCCTGAAAACACCATTTGTAGAAATAACATCCCCCTGAAGGAGTTAGCCCCGTATCCCCTGCTATCAATACACTTCTTGTAACAGTCATTTCTAGTTTTCTGACCACCTCGATGTGTCCCAGCATTCAATGAAACTCAGCCCCGTGTCCTGTAGTATCATTGCAGCGCTGGTGAAACCGTTAAAAGTAGAACCATCCCCGCCTCACTCACTCAGTCCGGTTTCCCCTGCTAGCAATACAGCACTTCTTACATTACTGTCTAAATTTCATACCACCCTTTTGTGTCCCCGCGTTCACATAAACTCAGCCCCGTTTCCTGTAGAATCATTGCAGCCCTGCTAAAACCGTTAAAAGTAGAACCACCCCGCCTAACTAACTCAGCCCCGTGTCCCCTGCTATGAATTCAGCACTTCTTACACTACTCTTTCACTTTCATACCCTTTTGTGTCCCCGCGTTCACATAAACTCGGCCCCGTGTCCTGTAGCATCATTGCAACCCTGGTGAAACCGTTTTAAGTAGAACCATCCCCGCCTCACTAACTCAGCCCTGTTTCCCCTGCTATAAATACAGCATTTCTTACACTACTCTCTAAATTTCATACCACCCTTTTGTGTCCCCGCGTTCACATAAAGTCAGCCCCGTTTTCAGTAGTATCATTGCAGCCCAGTGGGGTTCGAACACGCAACCTCCGGCGTGAGCGGGAGACATTTTAACCCATCAACACCATTGCGTGTGTACGTTGTCGTGAAGTGATGTATGCATAGGTCAATTCAAGCGGTGCTTCGGGGAAACCAGGACACATGGTGGCAAAGGGCTAACATGGCGGGCCAACGAGGTAACTAGGTGCAACGGGGCTAACTTGTCGGGGCTGCGGAGTAACTAGGTGCTACGCGGCTGACTTGTCGGGGATGCGGGGTATCTAAGTCCTATACTGGGCTAACTTGACGGGGATGCGGGGTATCTATGTTCTACAGGGCTAACTTGGCGGGGATGCAGGGTATTGAGTTGCTACATGGCTAACTTGACGGGATGCTGGGTATCTAGGTGCTACGGGGCTAACTTTGAGGGGCTGCGGGTTAACTAAATGATTCTGGGTTAACTTGACAGGGATGCGGGGTATAAAGGTGCAACGGGGCAAATTTCACGATGGGTGGGGGGCGGGGTCGGGATAACTAGGTGCTTGTGAGCTAACTTTTTGAGGATACGGGGTAACTAGGTGCTGCAGGGCTAACATCACGGGCTATAAGTGCTGCAAGGATACTACAGAGCACGATTCTGAGTTAATGTGAACGCGGGGACACAAAAGGGTGGTATGAAAGTTAGAGAGTAGTGTAAGAAGTGCTGTATTGATAGCAGGGGACACGGGGCTGAGTTACTGAGGCGGGGATGGTTCTACTTTAAACGCTTTTACCAGGGCTGCAATGATACTACAGGGCACGGGGCTGAGTTTATGTGAACGCGGGGACACAAAAGGGTGGTAAGAAAATTAAAGAGTAGTGTAACAAGTGCTGTATTTATAGCAGGGGACACGGGGCTGAGTGAGTGAGGCGGATATGATACAAATTGAAACGGTTTGACCAGGGATGCAGTGATACTATAGGATACGGGGTTGAGTTTATGTGAATACGGGGACACATAAGGGTGGTATGAAAGTTAGAGAGTACTGTAAGATGTGCTGTA
Source organism: Saxidomus purpurata (assembly GCA_022818135.1). Lineage (NCBI taxonomy): Eukaryota > Metazoa > Mollusca > Bivalvia > Venerida > Veneridae > Saxidomus > Saxidomus purpurata. Next base: position 22,833,645 of record JAFMSR010000005.1, on the reverse strand, counting down.
CTTATAGCAGGGGACACGGGGCTGAGTTAGTGAGGCGGGGACGGTTCTACTTTAACGGTTTCACCAGCGCTGCAATGATACTAGAGGACACGGGGCTGAGTTTATGTGATCGCGGGGACACAAAAGGTTGGTATGAAATTTAGAGAGTAGTGCAAGAAGTGCTGTATTGATAGCAGGGGACACGGGGCTGAGTTAGTGAGGCGGGGATGGATCTACTTTAAACGGTTTCACAAAGGCTGCAATGATACTACAGGACACGGGGCTGAAGTTATTTGAATGCTAGGACACAAAGAGGTGGTCAGAAAAAACTAGAAATGACTGTTACAAGAAGTGTATTGATAGCAGGGGACACGGGGCTAACTCCTTCAGGCGGGGATGTTACTTCTACAAACGGTGTTTTCAGTGCTTAGGGCACAGGGCTGAGGGCTGAGTTCATGTGAATGAGGGTGTTATCAAAGATTGGAAGCACTATAAGTAGAACTGTATTGAGTGCATGGGACACGGGACACAGTATGTGAAGCGGGGATGATAATTATATTAACGATGTCACCAGGGTTGCATTGATACTAGAAGGCACGGGAATAAGAAAATATAACTGATGACATATGAGAAGGTACGGTCGTGACCCCAGTGGGGGTCTAGCTCGCAACCTCCGGTATAAGCGGCAGACATCTTTACCCATCAACACCACTGGGTTTGTACGTTGTCATGTGGTGATGTATGCATAGGTTAATTCAAGCGGTGCTTCGGGGAAACAGTATGCCACGAGACGTTTTGAGACATGGTGGCAAAGGGCAAACATGGCGGGGCTACGAGATAACTAGGTGGCACGGGACTAACTTGGCCGGACTGCGGGATAACTTAGTGCTACTCGACACTAACTTGACGGGGGGCCGGGGTATGTATGTGCTACAGGGCTAATTTGACGGGGCTGCGGGGTAACTATGTGCTACGGGGTTTCGTCACGGGGCTGCGGAGCAACTAGATGTGACGGGGCGAACAGCGGGATGCGGGGTATCAAAATGGCACGGGGCTAACTTGACAGGGCTGCGGGGTAACTATGTGCTCTAGGCCTTACTTCACGGGGCTGCGGGATAGCTAGGTGCTTTGGGGCTAACTTCACGAGGATACGGGGTAAGTAGGTGCTGCGGGGCTAACACCACGGGGCTGATACGTAAATATACGGGTGTAAGTGCAGCAATGATACTACAGGACACGAGTTTGAGTTTATGTGAAGGCAGGGACAAAAAAGGGTGGCATGAAATTTAGAGAGTACTGTAAGAAGTGCTGTATTTATAGCAGGGGGCGTTGGTCATGTGGGAAACCGGTACCAACGATAAAACTCTAATATACGATACTTTTGGATAATATACAATTCGGCTGTAGACCGTAGTGCACCAGGTTACAGAACACAAACACTTAAAATAAAATAACTTATTTTAATCCATTATTTCTTTAAAACATAAGGAAACTGTCCCTCTTTTGCAGTTAGAAACAGATGTCCAACTTGACCGCAAAGCTCAAAACCATTCCTAATAATACAATAGGGTTATTAGTATAGTAACGTATAGTAACGTGATGCAGGATGCCGGATTTGCTCGAGTCGTGCGTCGGATCTTACGAGTGCGTAGCACGAGTATGATCGGACCTCGACGAGAGCCAATCCGGCTTATGGATCACATTACTATACTAATAACCCTTTTATTATATACCTTCTGATTCTTGTCTACGCGAATAAACTAAATTAAAATACATTTTAAGCGTAAAATTGAACAAAAACTATTTTTATCGCGAAATATACGTAGTGTGCGACGTCATTTTATTGACGTCATCCTATAAACAAGTGGTAACGGCCCAGTCAAAAGCGACGTTATTAACGTCATGTGTATTTTAGGGCCAATTGAATGCACTCTTACAAATAATGCCGTACATTCTGTATTGCACGTACATACAATACGGATTTTTTTTCCGTCCGGTCGTATTTGATGGTTGAATAAAGGCTGTATTTTGACAGAATATTTATAGGTATATAATAAACTTCGTTATCGGAAGCATTACAAATCTTTGATCATTTCTTTGAAAAGTAGCTACCGAAAATCAAGAAAACTGTCTTCGACGACCGTTGTTAGTAAAGCAAACATATCAACGGCAACGTCATGTTAACTGCAGCCGTTTCACATGTCGTAATGTCTTTTTTAAATAAGCACAAGCGACGAGCAAAGAAGCCCCCCAACAAAAAAAAAAACGAACAAAAACAAAAAATAAAAAAAAAACAACAACAAAAAAACAACGACACGTAACATCTACTTATTATAAAATATTCTCAGTCCGTTAATGAAAACAATGAATTTTTACTTTAAATGTTTAATTTATATATCTTGTAGCATTATCTGTCCACAAAAAGGGGTTACGAGGCTCGTTTTCTGTGAAATAGTTTACAAATATGACCATATATGCTAGATATATAAAGATTCTCAATATACACTACAGTGAAATCCAATGTATTTGAATCAGTGTCTAATAAATCATAACAATCTAGTCGAATATTTAACAGTCTATGCAGATAGGGGTGACTTTTGGGACCAATATTGATTATCACAAATTAATAATATTGCTGAAACTCCCAGTGCAATCCCATTTCTATTGCAGGTCACTACCGTGATAAATGTACTATTGCAATAGTTATTGACAACACTGTTGATACTAGTAATTGCTGACAACATATACTGAAATTTTCGGATAACAGTAATGAGCCTACAATTCGATATAATGCTAAACTTCTTTCTTCGACAACAAAATCGGGATCAACAGAGTCACAAAAATACATTAGAAATGGCGAAACGAAAGAATTAAAAGAGTGAAATTATCTGTAACATAATATACTGTATGAAAAGATCTGCTACAGTGTGTCAGTTAAGTTGCGACTAAATAGAAATATAAACGTTTAACGCGAGTCAAAATAAAAGTATTTTATTCGCGTAATATATGTATCCTACCATAATGATCAAATTTCGGCGATGTGCATTAAATTGTGACTTCCTACAGATGCATACTAGACCTTTCTAACTTAAACGTAATCCGTAAATGTAATACGTACTTCGAAAATAAATTGGGGGATTTCTCAAACAACACAACTAACAACTTCCAGTTCGGTTTTGCGGACGTTAATTTTGGCTACATTGATTATGTCAAATAAAAACACCGCATATGTCAAATAAATCGCTGCAGTACACCGCCAATATGTAACTTTAAAAATAACCGGTATGAAATTCAAAAGAGACAACGGCTGCATCATTACATGATTGGAATGAAATATGAGGAATATGAATAATATACATCATTATTTATATTCTTTTACATGTATTACTGAAACTAAACCGACTTGTCAGAAGAAAACAGCAGAAAATGTTCATCATTAGTATATTTTAAGTTATGACCGAAAGTAGAAACTCACAATTGAATTGATACTAGAATGCAGTAGAATCCATTCTTTTACAAAGCGAAAAAAATGCCTAGTGTCACTGATATGGCAAGCCAATTTTTACTAATTAATCCAAAAAGAGATATCTCCTAAAATATGGTAGATATTTCTTAAATTCAGAGATTTCTCTTTAAATCAGGAGATATCTTTCTTTGCATAGATACATAGATATTTCCGTGTAATTTTAAGAGATATCTCTCAAGTAAAATATATCTCTCAAATGATGTAAACAGATATTTCTGTAAGTAGAAGAGATATCTCTTAAAGTTCAGGAGATATCTTTCTGTGATGCAAATATATCACTAGAAGTGAAAGTGATATCTCTATAGAAATCAGAGAGATATCTCTTTTACTATTTGATCAAAATATCTCCTAGAATGGGGGGATATCTTTTAAATTCAGAGATATCTCTGTTAATTAAGAGATATCTTTCTTTAAATACAGATAGCTCATGTTTTGAAAGACATCTCCGAATATCAAAGAGATTTCTCTCTACCAAACAGAAATATCTCACTTAAATCAGGAGATATCTCTGAAAAGAGATATCTTTTTTGAAAACAGAGAGATATCTCTTAGATTTAAAGCGATATCTCTGTAACTTTTAGAGATATCTTTCAAAAGTAGAAAGATATCTCTCAAATAGTGTTAAAAAGATATCTCTGTAGATATCACTTAGAGTTCAGGCGACATTTTTATGTAATACAAAGATAAATCTTAGCGTGAAATAGATACCTCTATTAAAAGGAATGGTATTTTGTGAAATTATAGAGATATCTCTTTTTGGAATGAATAGTAAAATGGCTTGCTTTACAGATATTGTGGTAACATTACGCCAGAAGAATGGTAGTCGATTTTAGCATCTAATATTCCTAACAGTTTCTGTCTGCGATATGCCTTACATTGTATTTTGGCGGTTGCTGCGATTTCGGCAAGTTTACGACATATTCAAAACAGGTAAAACTATTTGCACCGCATATAAAGCGTTTTACAGTATTTAAAAATCGTTTCAGTCATGTAGAACGTTTCTGATTTAGCTATGTACATACATACTTTACGCTTGATCTGCACTAAATTCACGATTTTTACTAGTATGATTGTGCGCAACACCACAGGGATACGACGTAGTGCTCACTGAATTCTGTATACTTGTACTGAACCAGTAATCTTTTAATTTCTGTATTTAATAAATAATTTGCACTTGTCCAATTGTAGTAGACTGTTGTCGTTCATATTTTAATGGACGTTAGCAGAAGATATCATCTTTTTGCAGTTCTCCTTCCTAAAACATCTTATTCAATTTTCGGTGATTAGCAGATTTTCTCACCATTCTGTTGATCAGAAAGTCATATCTTGATAGAAGTCATATTTTTTCCCTCGTTGTTCTTGATAAGTTCGGTTACTATGTCCAAGCATTGAGATCCGTATAATGTTAAGCCTACTTTATCCAATATTTTCGCATTATATATGTTGCCTGCGGTAAACCAGTGGCGACAAGTAGTATCAGCAGTTGGTGCAAAAGATGACAGATTGCACTGTATATTTTATCTTATGATTGAGCCAATGATAAGTTTCATTCTTGTAACAGGAACTTCCATGTCATACGTAACAAATTTGTATAGATAAAGATGGTATTGTATGTAAAGCGAGTCGGGTTAATTATGCGCTACAGTTAAAGCTAATGACAGAAGCTTATAATTTCATATGCATGTGTCCCGGCGGGGGAAATTCATCCCCATCGACACCTTGTCAGACGTGACGTAAGAGGGACGAAAGTTTCACAAGATTAACAGAATAATTCTGAGATACAGAATAATGGTTTAGCACTCTATAAGAAAGATAAAGACGAATAAGTCGATAATCTCAATATGGCCCAATTCTTGGCATTTCCTTCCGTAGGTGATTCAGAGATGTGTTTGTCTGATCAAACACTAAAAATGCTTACAGCTCATGTATTAAAGTCGCTAACCCCTGTGGTATTGTATTATTTTGATATTCATAGCTTTTTTCTTAAATTTTAGAAAGTCCCTGGATTTCATTGCAAGTACAAAGTAAGTATCCGTTTACGTTTCAGTTTAAGTTAGAAAGGTCTACTTGTCGCACTGCGTCGATTTTTCGACAGATTGACTTGATATTTTTCACGCTGTGGAACAAGATATTAAAAATGATAGTGCAGTGTCAAAGAATAATACTTTTTGAATTCTCTCCTTTTTTCATTACAGATTTAACTCTTTTGTAAGTTTGATATATGCGCCTGAAATATAAGAATAACTGTTTTGTAATTTTGATATTTGCGTCTGTATATACGTTTTTTAGTGGTTGCAAATATTTTTAACCGCGACGGCGTTAGCTGGAGCTGTTAACACTGTTTGCGACCATTAAAACCGTATATACGGTCGCAAATGTCAAAATCACTAAATAGTTGACCCTTTTCTAACGCCGTTCGATTTTTGCGACTATATATACGCTATTTAATAGACGCAAATTTAAATGACGTAACCAATCAGAAACGACGTTACATCGGTAGTGCGTTAGAATGCGGTTTTACTGGTCGCACCTTTTAACGGCGTTGGTGTTGTATACGAAAATTTGTTAAAGTTTATATCATCATTTAGAAGAAAGGTTAAACAAAACTTTGTGACAATTACAAATACAATATACAATGTTTTAGAACGTGTGCAAAAGTTGTCACTAGGTCGCCGAACTATACAGATTAAATTACTTTCAATGTACACTAATATGTATGCAAATGTTGGAGATGTTGACCAACATCTGATAAATGACATAATACTAAGCAATGCCTTAAATGTTAGCGACTCTATATGCACTACTATGGCAAGCGAAATGCACATTAATCCTTTAAACTATAGGTTTAACTGTTAAACCCATAGTTTAACACTTCTTAAATCCCTAGTTTCAGGTGCCGTTTGCACATTAATTCTTAAACCGTGGTTTAAAGTCTTAAACCGTAGTTTAAAGTCTGTTAAACCCATAGTTTAAGAGATGACCAATCAAATGAGCTGAAACCACGGTTTAAAGTGTCACGTGACTCGTTGAAACGATGTTTTACATATAATACTTTAAACTGTGGTTTAAGACATTAATCTAGGGTTTTACGCGCCAAATGCACATTAATTCAATTAACTCTTAAACCTATAGTTTAACAACTCTTAAACCCATAGTTTCAGGTGCCGTTTGCACATTAATTTCTTAAACCGTGGTTTAAAGTCTTAAAACGTAGTTTAAAGTCTGTTAAACCCATAGTTTAAGAGACAACCAATGGAATTAGCTGAAACCCCGGTTTAAAGTGTCACGTGACACACTACTTGACGCACTAATATAATAACGAATGATATACGTGTAGAAAAACTGTATTTGATAAAGTTTTAATTTCGCAATTCAAATTTGATTTAGTTTATACATTATAAACAATTATTTGAACAATATCTAAAAGTAATTTTGGATATGAAAAAATATTAGCGCATAGCGTAAACTTGTTTTTTTTATCCATTCATTTATTCAATACAATATTTCTTTATACTAACCCATTTTTCAAAGAAACATTGATCTGACACCCTCGTGAAAAATCAACGGTCACAAATAAATAAATTGCATATCACTTTGACAATCGTTCATCTGGGCCTGCCTTTAGCAGGCTGTTGTAAAAACATTAGAAGTATGTTGTCTTACCTTTTGATTATTTGACAATTTGCAATATTTCGGATGTTAAATAAGAATATTTGGCTACACGGTCCTAGTATGACAGGTTACAGTATACGAAAAAAAATAGATTTCCGAAAAAATGTACTTGTAACAAGTTTTGTACAAAAAAAAACATATATCATAGACTTCAATTTCTCATACGAAACCGGAAATGATCGAGCCAATCCGTAATTGAACTTCAATGTATATACAAACAGGCAACTGAATTAATAAATTTGGTCACAGCGCGACTATGTAACAGCATGACATCATGTTACTATGGGGGCTGCTAGTCATTTTAACAGGCGGGCAGTTTACCTAAACATTGTTTCTGTTAAACACCAGTCCTCTTCTGAAACTAACAATTTTCTCACATAAAGAGACATGGTCGGTAGGAATACTCGATTCCATGCGGTGTACGACATTTCGCCGAAAGACATTTCGTCGACTACGACACTTCGCCGAATAAGATAGTTGGTCTAATACGACAGTAATACAAGTATATAATATATCAATAGTGCACAGCGATCTCCCTGCTGGTCTCTATTCATAGGGTGGTCTCTATTCGGAGGTGGTCTTTATCACAGGTTTGACTGCCTAAAGCTCACATACTATTAATTATACAAGATAAATAGCAAATAGAAAAATAGTATCATTGACGCCTGTACAGCATTACTTTTACTAGGTTTAGTAAGATATAATATAATGCCTCTCAAATATTCCACACGTTTTCTAATTCGGTTTTACGTTTTGCGTCGCATGATTGACCGATGCATTATGCAGACGATAGCCTATGTCATGTTGTGAATGTTTATTAATTGTAAATACAAAATAAGTGCCTCTAGCTTTTCATTTACGGGCAGTTTACCTATAATCATTGTTTATGGGTCAAACCAGTACTACCCTCCGTAATATACTGTATTGTTTTGCTCACGTAAAGAAACATGTTCTGTAGCAATGCTCGAACCCACAAAGGTGTGTCACTTCTGTATAAGGTGGGATTAGAGGGATTGGGGGTGTTTTCATCAGGACAGACAAGCTTGTCACCAGGTGATATTACGTTGTGATGATTTAAAATCAATTTTAAGCTTTGAAGACTGAAAAGGGATAATGTCCGCTTCTGCCAAATAATGAAGGGACTAATGTCTCCTTGTGCACAATTGGGCTGTAGGGGTTGTTTAACGCGAATGTTGCTCGCCGCATTCTTCACGCGTCACATTTAAGGTAGGTCAGTACCTTTCGTCTGTAAAATTAAAAGTTGTCACATTTGTTTGAAATTTGGTACATGTGTATATCGTGCCCATCTGCGTTGCATGGTAACGTTCTTATTCATGTGACATCACATGACGTCATTTAGCAACGCCATCTCACGACAGCGTACCGGAAGCATACCGTCATATGGTTATTGTTATGTTATTTTGTCATTTGTGGACCGACTTTTAATTTTCAATTTTTGCTATAATACTTTTCAAAAATTCTATCAATCGATGTGCAAACTATTACATTTAATTTAAGAAAATATTACATTTTCGTCGAAAACGTACAGAAAAGGGTCAGAAACGTCATTTTTCTGCTCCATGAATTTTGGCATTTCAGATAATAACACAAAAAAACTAAACGGTGAAAGTTTTTTAAATTTTGACAATTTACTATTTTTGACATTTGAAACTGAATAATTGAATAAAAATGGGATGTGTTCGACTTAGATTTTTCAGTAAGCGCTCTTGAATAATGCCACTATAACGTGAAAAGGTGATGCCGCTTCTAGGCATGAGTATTACTGAGTAAAGTGATCGTTTACGTACACGCAGTGAACATATCAAACAGTCACTGGACTCATTTTTCATACGTAACTTCCGAAAACTCCAATATTTTAAAGGATGGAACAAGCAAGTTCTCAATAACTCAATCATTACCTATATATTTATGGCAAAATACTCTACCAGCCTACTATTTCTTGAGTGTTGTCTCACAGAAGCTGTTTTAAACGGTTTTCACAAGTTCTCGAAAATACAAGTCTTAAATGTTGCGAGTTAAAACTTATCCTGACAACTCAGCAGACCGAATGATTATAACCAACCGACCCAAGAATAAGAAGTGTCCTCTTCAAGCAAAGGCAGATATGATGTTACCTATGCTTGATACACGTACTTGCAAACATGAGTGCATCAAACCTGGCATTATAAAGAAATAAAGGTACATTTCCAATTTTTTCCAAATAAAAGCCTTTACTTACAATTCAATGTTCGGTAGTTATCTCAAACACTTAAAATTCCTGAACGGCTCGTCGAATGTTGACAAGTATTTTCTGGGTAAATCTCACGGACATTTTTTGAAGAAATCCCCTTTGACAGTTACCCTTGTTGCAGAAAAGTAATGAGCATCAACAGAGCATACATATGTGTTTGCAATTTTTTGAACGCTGCCTTAGACCTACATGTATTATTGTTATCGGTTGTGGAAAAAATGCAGTAGCTCCCACAGACCCTCTCTCGTTGATAACTCTAGGGAGAAGAACAATCAGCCATTTATAGCGAAACGAGTATTTCAACACTCAATTCGGCGTTTACAGTTATAAAATAGAAAGAATCGTTAATATTTTGACTCAAAAGAGAAAACACCTTTATCTGTGTAACTTGAAATACAAAGTCTTCTTTGTAATTCGACTAGAAGTTACTGCTAATTAAAACGTAAAGAGTCTATGTATCAGTGTCAGATGAGGTTTTCTGGGGGTTTGCATTTTTTGATAGTGCATTGTTTCAAAAAGAAAAACTGCACTTTTTAAGTACATAATCCCTCTAGTTATAGCATAGCATTACTTTATAGCAAGCATGCCATTCCATTGACACAAACGTTTCATGTTTCATAAACTATTACTCTGTATCATCTATGTTAAGGGAAGAGCTACTCTGTGGATGCAGCGTCCCCTTTTCACTGTGTCTTGCAACTTTTAGGTGATATATGAAAGGACACTATATCGGAAAACATTTTCTTGCATATCGGATCAGCATTTCAGATCATTTTACCAATGCCGTAAAAATCGGTCTGGCACCCTCCTATGCCAGACGACTCTCGTGAATTTCTTGTGACGTTACATTATAAACATTGTGACATCACTTTCCCAAACACAACGTCTGTATTTCGTTTGTTTTATATGAAAATGCATCATTTCGATTAGTTTGAATATAGAAATCTTCTTTAAAGTGCAAGACGGTATGCAAGAAAAAATTTCATACAAAACAGTTACCCTCAGTGACGGATATTTCGTTCTGAACCTCGTGCTCATGACAGAAACTATTATTGTTCTACAATGTGTCTTTACTAATATTAAACAGTCACTGAGATCAATTTGTAAGTTATGCACTGATTTACCCGTCCGTAATTTTGAAGAACAAAAAAAAATGTACAACAGATTTATCATAAAGTTAATTTTGCCATTCGACCCTAATGATATTTCAAACATTGTTAAAATGAATTGACCCCAAAATTGATGGAATGAAAACAAAACTCCTGCGTTCGACGGATCGCCAAAAGTATGTTCCAATTTGGACGCGTATGAAAATCGGGTTTAATACAGAATGCAAAAGTGGCCATAACGTATAAAACGTATTTACAGTTTTTCAGGATATAAACTAAAAGTATCCTATTCCCTTTCAAACATTTTAACCATGACAAGTTATATTTTATTGTAGTACAATGATTTACGATGCTTTTAAAAGATGACTTGTTATATCAGATTCGAAGATCAGAATTTTAATTATGTTTGCATACAGACTGCCTCGGATCGCAATAAAAATCTCTTAAATTTCGCATGCTTTGTGCTCAAATAAGAACGTTTAGATAATGATACTATTCTAGTCACAAATGGTGCAGCTATCAAATAATGAAATTCAATTTATTTGATAAAGAATAATTTTTAAATTAAAGATGGTGCAGAAGTTTATACCACAAAATCTACATCCTTTTGTATATATTATTACATGCACGTGCATAATTAGATCCGTGTTTGATACATAAATTAAAATATGATGAATCAGTTTTCAAATTTTATACTTTCTATGAGGTCCTACTCTTCACATCTGCGACACACTGGGAAAATATGGTCGTACAAACCATGTACTAATCCGCAAAAGTATGTGTAGACAAAGACATAACGTGTAACATTTATTTTAGACACACTTTATTTCATAGTTAAAACTAGGTCTGCAGTATAATATAATATTGACTGCAAAAATCGTTGAACCGTTAATAATAAGTGCACCGTAGTTAATTGACAACGCCGAAAAATACCATAAAAAGAAATTCAATACATCTAAAGTGAAACTTGTGGGAAATTGTATGCAAAGAATACTGTGTGCTTTAGCATATGCTCTACAGTTAAACCTGTGATTACAGACCACTGGCAGGAAAACGATTAAGATTAAGCGGGTATTGCATTTTTCAAAGCCACACTCATTTGATATACAAAATCGAACCTTATAACTTTGATTATTGCTCTAGTTACATCGCATTTTGACGACCGTCTTTGGCATTTTTTTTCATATTGTCCGTTCGTATCTGGGATCCAAACGCTTATCTCAAAAAAAAAAGTGAGATTATAGCAGCTTGGCAATCTCTTGATTAAAAACTAAATCACACGAGAGAGTCGACTTTCCCGTGCATGTATATTAAAACACTATATATCGCAAGCCATTTTACTATTCCTAAAAGAGATATCTCTCCAATTTCAAAGAGGTATCGTTCGTTCCAATACACATATCTTTTTCACGCCGAGAGATATCTTTGTATCACAGAAAGATATCTACTGAATATTAAAAGATATCTCTTTTACTTACAGAGATATCTGTTTAACATCATTAGAGATATTTTTCTACTTTTGAGAGTTATCTCTCAATTTTAAACAGATATCTCTTTTTCATAGATATCATTTGAAGTAGGAGTGAACTTTATTACACTCAAATATATCTCTTTAGAATTAAGAAATATGTTTCAAAAGACGAAAGATATTTCTAGTTAAAAAAAAAGATATCTCCTAATTTACAGAGATACCTAAGTTTAAGATATACCTTCCCTATTTTAGGATATACCTCTTTGCAATCAGAGAGATATCTCCTTTGGGGTTGAATGGTAGAAAAGATATCGCTCTTATTTCTAGGAGATATCTTTCATTTTGATTAAGATATCTCTTTAACACTGAGATATATCTTTGTATCATAGAAATATATCTCCTGAACTTTAAGAAATATCACTTCCACTTACAGGGATATCTGTTTAACATCATTTGAGAGATATCATTCTATTTTCAATAGATATTTCTCAAATTTACAGAGTTAGTTAAGAAGGAGAAATATCTATGAACGACAGAGAGATATTTCTTTAACATTGAGATATATCTCTTTAGTATTGGGAGATATCTTTCTAAACCAGTGAGATATTTCTATTGAAAGAAAGATATCTCCTAATTTACAGAGATATCTATGAATTTAAGAGATATCTCCCCTGTCTTAGGAGATATCTCTATGAAATCGGAGAGATATCTTTTTTTTGGATGAAATAGTAAATTGGCTTGCCATAACTATATCCCAGAACTAATATAAAATTGAGTTTATTTTGCTTTAAGAAAAGTAATAAAATAAAATAAAAGGCCGACTTGCATTCTTTCCACAAAAAAGTGGTATTTTGACAAGTTTCAGGAAGTAACACTTTGAGTCGTAACTGTACATGTAATTCAAAATTGAGGAATTGAAAATTCAAAGTCACCAGCAAGAAGGATGTTACTTGAGTTAAGGAACTGCTTTAAGTTTCTGGGATTATCTCTGTTCATATATCTTCATGTATCAACAATTGTTTTTCAAAGCGAAATACTATCAAGTTAGTGCAGTTAAAAAACTGTCAAAGTATTCGACTTTCGGACAAGATGATTAGAATGTTTTTCATTTCTTGCCGTAACAAAAAAGCCACGATGGAATGCATACTTATAACAAATATCAAATAAAACCACCCAAAACAACATCCCTGTAAAGTTTGAACAAAATTTATCATTTAGTTAATAGGAGATGCCGCGAAAGTGAGACGAAATATTTGACTGACGGACGGATGACAGCGCACGAGGTCACTGCGTGTTCAGGGTTAACTAAAATACAGGAGAAAGGCAATTTATGCGAAAGAATTCAGTGCTAACTTGCGAAAACCAATGATACACCTATATTTAACTTACGGGTGCGCTATTTACGAATAATAAGACATAACGGTCACCTTAGAGCTAGTGAAATATGGTGACTATAAGTCAATCGTAACATTCATAAGGAACGACTTACGATTTTCCATTTACCGGCCGCTGATCACAAATTAGCAGAACGTTTCCGTGCCTTGATTGGAAATCAGCAATTTCACGTTTTGGAATATTTGTGTAACAATGCGGTTGCATATTTCTGCCACGAGATGGCAAAATAGCTATCACGATAATGTCAAACATTATCTAGATTATTCGAAGTTTTATATCTTACAGTTTCAAGTTTTAAAAAAGAAATTATTTCGATAGTTTCAAACCATGGAAAACATTCTGAATGATGTTCGGCTGCTTCACCAACTTTGCCAACCAGCATCGATATATAATCATGTCTTCCGTTTGGGCCGTTGTAATATTTTGTATATACATGTATACTCCAGCTCATCTCACAACGGCTGTAAACTTATTTATATGAATAGCACTGTGAAATAATAAATAAATGATACTATCTTAAGAAGATAGATAAAACGTTACGAATATTATTAAAAGTTTAGAAGGTCATTCCATTCTGTTTTGTTGTGTTGTGTCATTATTTGTTGACTTTTCAGGACTATACATGGCCTTCTACGTCGTAAAAAAGATGAATCCTTGTTTATATAGACCTGGAGAAATCAATTATTTGATCATATTTTTATCGCAACGGGGAGTATGGCACTTCCGTGTTAAAAGAAAACATGTACAGAGAATAAAATGATCAGTGACATACATGAATTGTCACGAACTGAACGTCCTCTCTCAAACCACAGACACTTGGGTTCCGTATCTCGATATTCTGTCCGTTGATTGACTTAACCTGTTCAGTGTGTATACTGGGTTGTTATAGTATGTGAATATGCAAAAAAATACAAGAGAGACACTGTTGGGCCAGAATAGCGAGATACGGAACCCAATTGTCTATACGTGTCTCAAACGTCGTTCTTTTGGCGTTCAAGTTGTATTATTCACGCGTTATTTGTGAAAAAACTAAGTCGAAGACATCTCGTTTTTATTTCATTAATTGTGTTCAAATATCATTAAATGAACACTGTCAAAATTACATTAACATTTACCGTCCCGATTTTGATTTTTTTTGTAAAAACGACAAAAAAGCGTTGAAAAACGATGACGTTTCAAACGTTATTTCAATTGCTTAAAGCGGAATCATGACATGCTTTGTGAAAGAAGGAAAATGTATTTAACTCGTATGTATAGTACATTTTCTAATGACTTTGACAGAATTTACAGAAAGAAAATCGGTTAAATATCAATAAATCTATTTGAGAAAACTTCATGACGGAATTGTTCCGGAACGCTGCCGTCATGTGACGTCATGAAAATAACAGCGTTACCATGCGATGCAGATGGTCACGATATACGCATGTACCGACTTTCAAATAAATGTGACAACTTTTAATTTTACCGACCAAAGGTACTGACCTACCTTAAGTATGAATACATTTGAATTACCTGTTATATTAAAATTTATAAGTAAAGCAAAATGATGTTTATAGTTTGTACTAATTTATATCGATTGTGAAGAAATCTTGAAACTTGTGCGGTCACTCGAATCCGCTTCCTGAAAAAAAATACTGGTGTCGCAACCCCGGTGGGGCTCGAACCCGCAACCTCCGGGATGAGCGGCAGACACCTTAACCTCCACATCACCACCATCTCGTATTCATAATATAGAATAACTACATATAATTATTTGTTTTATGACAAATTGAATTATTTTTAAACCTCCGTCCTATAAACGTTACATTAGGAGCCAGTTTAAACTGAAATTGGGATAAAGTTGATCAGATTTATGACCCTTCATTTTTTTATTACCTGTCTCTTATCGGAATATTGCCTACGGCTAAGGTCGTGCCTTGCTTTTCATAGTACTATATCGGTCTGTGTCCTCTGAAGCTTAAAAACATTTACCGGATATACATGTAATTTTTTTATAAGAAGCTGTTAAAACCATTATTGAACCAATGATATACATGCGCGGCATAATAAGTTAAGTGTTTTCATGTTTCCAGTATAATGTAATTTTTTATAAGTTTCAAACATGTGTCAGAAAAAAATGTCAAAGTCAAGGCTAATACACGCCACTGACGTAATCAACTCCCGATAAAATTTAAGTTATTTTATAAACATAAACGGCATGATAACATTTCCTATTTTTAATGATTTGTTATGACTATACTTTGTATGATCAGTTAAATTAAAACGCGCAAAATGTGACCATGTTTACTAAAAAACCAGTTAATCTTTAACTTCCGCATAAGCTATAACAACTATAAAATTATTTAAGAATCACAAACGGGTTAGAATAAAACAATCATACTAGATTATGGTGATATAAAATATATATAAAGAAAGGAAAAGGGACTGTTTTTAAGTTTTGTTTAAAAAGGTATTGTCGCACGGATGTCCCATAATGCTGCTCTTACACATCCGAATGATCAGTCCGTCTGCTCGCTTATTGATGCTTTATGGCCGGACATTACGTAACATTTATAATGACCTGTAATAAAATACTTAAGCTGTATACTAGGTTTTGATTTGTTCATTCTACATTTGTATTTAAAAAAAACCCACTAAAATCTGTCAATGAAACGGATATATGTTTATGCCCTAAATGAATGTTTTAGCTAAAACTATACCGATATTTTTTCATTATATGTAATACAAGTCGGATCTAGATTAATTCGTAATCTTTGTCACAGTCGAATTTTAACGAGGATGTCAGATCAGTGTTTCTTTGAAATAGTGGTTTAAAGCGCTAATATAAAAAATATGATATTGTGATAACTAAATAAATGAATAAAATTACATGTTTACGCCATGCGCTAAAATGTTTTATGAACAGTTACTTATTATGTTACAAAAATCCCCTAAATTACATCCGATGATAACATATAGATAATGACCAAAGAGTTGTTTTTTTGACAGCCTATGTCATGTTGTGAATGTTTACACACTAATTCCACGCGTCACATTGAAAGGTCACGTGATACTTTAAACTGTGGTTTCAGCTAATTTGGTTGGTTGTCTCTTAAACTAGGGGTTTAACAGGACACGTGACACTTTAAACCGTGGTTTCAGCTCATTTGATTAGTTGCCTCTTAAACTATGGGTTTAACAGTCTTTAAACTACGGTTTAAGACTTTAAACCACGGTTTAAGAAATTAATGTGCAAACGGCACCTGAAACTATGGGTTTAAGAGTTAAACCTAGGGTTTAACAGATTAAATGTGCATTCGGCGCGTAAAACCCTGTATTAAAGTCTTAAACCACAGTTTAAAGTAAATATGTATGTAATTGTCGTTTTAACGAGTCACGTGACACTTTAAACCGTGGTTTCAGCTCATTTGATTGGTCGTCTCTTAAACTATGGGTTTAACAGACTTTAAACTACGGTTTAAGACTTTAAACCACGGTTTAAGAATTAATGTGCAAACGGCACCTGAAACTAGGGGTTTAAGAAGTGTTAAACTATGGGTTTAACAGTTAAACCTATAGTTTAAAGGATTAATGTGCATTTCGCTTGCCATACACTACGATAAACTTAGGTAAACACTGAAAGGATAGGGAAAAAAACAGGTCACAACTAGTTTATGTAACTGAAATCGAAATAGGAAAATAGTGAATGCATCGTGAATCGTGTACTGAAAATGGAAGAAAATGAAGGAAAAGTGACAAATGAACTTACAGGTCACACCAATGAAAACAGACTGATTCCTAGCAAAGACAGCTATGAGCCAGTTCAACCGCGGGAAGGAGGATGGGGTTGGATGGTGGTGTTCGCTTCCTTTCTTGTTCATTTATTTATTGATGGAATAGCGTATTCATTTGGAATATTCTATCTGGAATTTTTGGAATTCTATCAGAGCGGAAAAGGGGAGACCGCATGGGTGGGATCATTGGTGCCTGGTGTCACTATGTTATTTGGTTAGTAGATACTAGTATCTCATATGTGCAAAATTAAGAATATATATATATCTAACTATGCTAGGTTGTTTTTAGAAGTAAACGCGTATTAAAAGTAAACGTTTTGAACCTCTATTTAGGGTAAGAAGTCTTTGAAATTCTAATCTGTTATATAGCAGATCTTCATGAAATTGTCATGTAAATTGCTACGTCATTACACGTTTAAAGCAGACGTATTCATTTTTGTCTGGTTTTAGGTTCTGTAGCCGGTATAATGGCTGACAAATATGGATGTCGGATTACGACAGTCGTTGGTGCTCTCATTGCCACAGTAGGATTTGTTCTCAGTATTTTTGCTCCGAATTTGTATTTCCTTTATTTTAGTTTTGGAATACTCTCGGGTAAGTCTAACTTAATATTTTTTGATCTGCACATATATTTGACAATACATGTATATCTACATAATCAGTTTCGATATCTGTTCTAGAAAAAAAAACGCTCATTATATTTAAGTACTTTATCACAAAAGTTGTTAGTAAAAGTGAATGAAAGTATTGAATAACATAAGTAAAGTACGACAATTTTATTATGACAAATTATGTACAACGTGATTTCGATTTCTATGTGAATAAATTTCGTTGTCCTGGCATATGCTACATTAAAGTCAAAGACAGTAAACGAATATATTTTTAAGGTCTTATCATTAATTTACTTTTATTTTAAGGTCTGGGGTTTGGTCTGATATATTTACCCGCTGTTGTATGTGTTGGCCATTACTTTCAAAACAAGCGTGCTTTTGCTGTTGGACTTGCCACCACCGGAAGTGGGATAGGAGCATTTATTTTCAATCCTTTCACAAAGTTCCTTATTGACAAGTATGGATGGCGAGGTGCTATTTTGATCCAAGGTGGAATTATATTAAACTGTGCAGTTTGCGGAACTATATTTAGACCAATAAAACCGTTGATTGTGACTGGTGAAAACGTAACAGCTGTATCTACAGAAGACAAATACATGGATAATCAAAGTAAGCATATCTATTTGCAAGTTATCCGAAGTAATCAATCATTGCATATCATTCGACTGTTTACAGTCCCGGCCGACACAAGGCGTTCACTACAGATGAAACTGCCTTTGAGAAGTAACTATGTTCAGGAAAGTCAGATATGATACCCTCTTTGTTGCTGTCGTCTGTAAAGAAAACTGATACAAAATTCAGTACAAATGAAGCACTACGTTCCGCAGTGAAGCTGTATGTCAGAACATATTTCTTTCATATGACAACCGTATTTTTTAACAGATTTTTTTTAAAAACTGGTTTTAAAAACAGTTACCTTGACACACATTTTTCAAAGTAGGTATACTACGGTAATTTTATGAAAACAAATTTGAAAAATATACTGTTATGATTAATGACATTTTAGTATATTTAATCGAATATTAGTTCTCAAAGGGCCATTACTTTACTTTGGAACATTACATTGACCCCTTCTTTCATACAACTGATTCACGACACCCTCAAAATATCATGATAATTAATGTGGATACACTTCAAAGCAATATTTTCTAATCTTAGCGGAAATCCATCTTTTACAAATATTATATTGTAAGGATATCATAACCAGTGGAACATGATCATTGTTTAATATGGCGTTGCATTTCGAATGAAAACACCATACCAATATGAAAATATATCGACTATTCCGGAGAGTGTAAAGAAACATACTACTGAAAAACAAAACGAGGATTAATGTGGTATATTTGTTATATTGAGCATTGCAAAGTGTATTAGGATACAATTGTAACATACAGTTTTGCGACTGTATTAGGAATTTAGTAAATTCTGGTGTATACAGCGGAGGAACGTACAGTGCTACTGAATACGGCAAAAACATTTCTTTCGTACATTACTTGCAACATTGAATAAAAACAGAATGTATATTTACACATAAATAACATTGGAGTAATTTGAGATTTCAGCTAGCTTGTATCAACCAAATAAGTCATTGAAACAAGTTTCTTGTTTTTTGTAATGGATAAACTTTAGAACATTAGGTTTGAATCTTATATCGGTCTGAAACTTGATTTTTACTCTCTTTTTTTCAGATACAAAAAGGCATCACACAAAAAGTCTGTGCTGTTTTGATTCGACTGCCGACGTGACCATCTTCATCAATAAACTATGCGATTTTTCCCGATTGAAAAATGCAGTTTTCTTTTTGTTTGTGGTTTCAAATGTCTTGTCAAGCCTTTGCAATCTCATACCTTTTGTTTTCTTATACGACTTCGCAGTGGGTCAAGGCATTGATGAGGATAACGCCAAATGGTTGGGCTCAATTATTGGCATAACAAATACTTGCGGAAGAGCAATTTGTGGTATTCTTGCAGATCGACCAGAAGTTAACAAATTATTTCTGTTTAGCGTCGCATTGATAATCATTGGGATCAGTACAGCACTGTTCCCATTGTGTTCTGCGTACTCTTTGCTGGTGTTTTGCTCTTGTGTGTTTGGCTTATTTAACGGTAAGATGTCTGTACCTATACAAAAAAAAAACTATTCTGGTAAAAAGTAAAGAATCTGTGTCAAATACACGTAAACTGTCGGTTCTTAGAAATTAATCATTATTAAATTTCTTACATAGTTTCAGCGGGAAGTGTTGTGAACATGTTCAGACTGTTTTCTGTTCATTTCAGGTGTATATATTCCTTTGATGTCAGTTGTGCTGGTTGACATTTTAGGACTAGAAATGTTGAATAGTTCTTTTGGGGTGCTTATAATGTTCAAAGGAGTTGCTAATATAATCGGTCCACCAGTTGCAGGTTAGTAGTTTGAAATGCAATGACACTTAAATTTGATCCTAACAATATGTTATAAAAACTTAAGCAAAAATTCATGCTACCTGTTGGTTTTATGGTTATGTTCATACTCACTCTTATTCGACTGAAAATTGTTTCAAGTCTATATCTGTGAAAAAAACTACTGTTCAGTAACTTATTATTGTCACTTTGTCTTATCCATAGATTACTTCTATAGAGTCAAATATGTACTGAAAAGTGGGTCAAATGTACATTGGTTTTGTCTAAACTCTTGAAATGTTTAAATTCTTGATGTTAAATATATTCCCTCACTTCACCGTTGATTACACGTGTAAGAGCAGAGTGTCAGATATATTTATTGCTTTGGATTTAGTTTGCTTTTACCATGTCACATACGTTGTATATGAAAACTGTTCGACTCCGGTCAATAATTTGGGGAAATAGGTATTGTTCCGTAACTTCGTATCCTCGCGTTGTCTGGTCCTTAAATAACTATATACTAGTAGATTTGAGGATCGATAATGAAAAAGTAAATGCCGCACGCCCCTGGATAGTGACTGCAGGTTCGTTCCAATATATCAAATGTAGAATGGTATCCACTTTACAGTAAATATTTTATTCATGTTTGATCTTACATTTCTCTTCTCTCTTTGTTCTGTATTGCCTTATATCAAGTTATTCCACAGGATGGATATTCGATGCAACAGGAAGTTATACTGCGTCATTTGTTTTCTCTGGTGTGACTATTGCAGCCAGTGGAATGCTATTATTTGCCAGTCCTTTGATAAGAAGATTTCGCCAGAAAAAGAATCAAGCAGATATCATTGAACATGAGCAGCTAAATATGTACAAAAGCTAGTGTAAACTGTGACTAGACATAGCTTTATACACATATTTGGTATAAGAAACGACGGAAGTCAATTCAGAATTTGGGAGTGCACACAAGATGTGAGCTAACACGTTTTGTGAATGGAATTTTGTAATGAAGTAGTTATGGTCGTTAATTAGTTTTACCATATTTATAAACTTAGGAGACCACTACGGCAAAATGTTGCCACAACGGCTGATATACTTTACACTGAGTAAAGGTTCGATGAAAGCGCACTAAACTGCTGTAGTATTCTTTTTATTTTGTATCCTTTTCTCGGTTTAGTAGCCTTTAATATTCTCATATTACTATGATATGAGTATCATGACAAAACACTTTTTTTAACCACAAAAATGTGGATCAATTGTGTGACTGGACCAGGTATATAACTGTTCTTGTATATAAATACATTTACATTGTCCATATAGATGCAAGTTCTGAAAGAAACAAAATGCAGTCCGTTATACAGAAATTATCTAAACTGATCCACTGCCATGATATAAAAAGTAAAGATAAACATGTATGGATTCTAACAAAAAGAACTTCATATACAAACTACCGTACATTTTACGATTTTATTCATCTTGTCATATAATGCTTCTGAGAGACGTGTTATGCTGTATTTTGTAAAACGGTATATACTGTGTTGCTTTGCGTTGTATTAATAAAATACTTAACGTAACAAACAGACATCTCTCTTTGTTGACAGACATTTCGGTTTGTATATTTTAATAGGTTTTCGAAACTATTCTGTGATATACTATAGGAATCATATGTATGCTGTAATGCCCATTTGAGAAAAATGGCAACTGTGCCTTTGTTGTATATTGTATTATTGGTGGAAAGTTGGTAAGTGTAGACTTTGTACATTTGCATGCCCCTGCTGACAATATTCTGGTATTGCTGCTATTTAACATGCTGTATCATACTGTACGTAACTATTAGTAACTATTAGGTAGTAAATGTTGTGTGAAGTTTAGAAAATATTACACATGAAGCATGTCCTTTTTTATTGTTGAGTATAAGAGTTAATTTGATATAATTAACAGAAAAAAATTGAGTCAATCTACATTTAAGTAAACAAAACCCATAAGGTATGCTAATTTCAATTTAAACAGCGTGGGTTGAACAAAAACGATGAAACAGCATAAACAGTTTCATACAGTCTGTAGTTAAATGAAACTTCCTACCAAATGTACTTGCTTCACATTTCGATTTTCAAACGGAATTGTAAGACTTCCGCTAAATCTGATGTACAAAACAGAAGGAAGTTATGTTAAAATATAGCTGATTTTATTATTTTAAATGACGCCAATTTTTCCAACTTCTATCGGCTTGAAATCCAGTGCCTAGGCATAAGGCTCTCTCACTTTTTCGGCAGTGATTTGCCTCTTGTTCATTGTCAATACCAATCAAATATTTGATGCCACCCAAGACAATGGAGCAATGAACAATAAACACATTATTGTTGAGTGCAGTAAGTTAATGTAAATGTTACGATAATTTAATAGTCACGAAAAGTCCATTATTATTGTGAAAATACATTGGATATCAAAAGGGTTTGGAATCTTTTCTTGTAGCAATGTAAGTTACCTTTCTATCCAATAATTGTAAACTTTTGTATCCACGTATGTTTGACACGTCACTTTCAAACTTTATAAATATACTATAAAACATTGTTCTTCTGTTTTGTTTTTCACAATTTCTTTTCGATTTTTTGCGTGAATACCTCAACCTGTTGCTACCTGGTAAATACTGACACTTCTTTCACTATAAACAGCCCATACACACATGAAATTGTAATACTATCTGATTATTTCATAAAAGTTTTATAAAACTTGTTGATTATATAGTAAATGGTGTGTAATTTCTGAAAGAAAACATAGCTCTTGTTACTCTGATACCAAATATGTACCAAAGTTTTGAATAATAAATGAAATACATGTATTTTCTTATCTCTTGTGTGATGTCATTTTATAGATAATTCCAAAATGGGGGTAGGGTTATTCAAATTCCTATAACTTTTTTTTCACAGTAAAATTCTTTTAAAATTTGTGTTTAAATCCAGGAAATGATACAGATTAAGAAAATTTTAAGCCTATAATGATTTGAATAGGTGCCCATTAGGGGTCTACTACCTTAATTCTGGTTTATACTGCGCAGGAATACGAAAGCTAATTAAGACCATCTGAGAGAGAAAATAATATTGTAAAGTCGTAATAACGCGATAAAAGGCGTTATAATGCGAAAAAGGCGTAGTAAAGCAAACAAGGTATAATAACGCAAAGGAAAGGCGTAATAATGCGACTTCTTATATGCCTATGGTATATTCTATAGTCAATTCGAGTGCTTTAATATGATTAATGCACTCGGACAAGTAGGCGGAGTTTCGGACATGGAAGTAGCTCCTTCCGACTTTTCTAATTTACTCCCGCACAGATTATAAAATATAGAAATACAATTAATATCTGTATAAATACATCAGTCGCATAGAGTAATTGTGATTAAGAACTTAACTATTATTTTTGGCTTCGACAGTTAAGACTTAGAACACCCATCACCTTGTTTTGCTTTAAAAAGGTAAAAAAAAATGCAGGATTAACCGTCATACAATGTTTTGATTCCGTGAGACAAAACAATGAATGAAAACGTTTACGTCATCACACAGACGTTTACGTCATCACACAGACGTCATTATTCCACGTTAAAACGTTGTACAGTTCTATTTAAAATAGCAGTACGCATTTAAATCGATTGCCTGCTTTGTTAGGTTCTGAATCTGACGTCTTCTGCATAATGTCACAGTCAGGTATTTTATATATTTTATGTACTAGATGATTGAACTAAAATAAGTTTGTATAATGTAGTTATTTATGATATCTTGAATGGTTGCCTGAATAGGGGAGTGAATTCCAACAGCCATTATTTATGCTATTTTACACATTACCACCGAACTGAAAAAAGGCCCGTAGTAGTTACGATAGTTTTCAAAAATTCGGCTTATAAGAATCGAAATAATCGATTGCTTGGATTGAAGCATTCCCCGCAATTATTACGCAGGCACATTATCGACGGTGAAATGCTTCAATTTCGAAAAAGCACTCCAAGCCATCGATTATTTCTTAAAAAAGGCGTAGCAACGCGGAATAAAGGCATTAAAACGAGAAAGAAAAAGCGTTATAACGCGAAAAAAAGGCGTAATAACACTAAATAAAGGCGTATTAACGCTAATAAAAGGAGTTATTACGCGAAAGAAAGGCGTAGTATCGCAGAGAAAGGCCTAGCAACGCGGGAAAATGGCATTATAACGCGAAGAACGCGTAGTAAAGCGAACCAAATACGTATTAACGCGAAATAAAGACATAATAACGCTAAACAAAGGCGTATTAACGCTAAAAAAAGGCGTAATTTCACGAAAGAAAGGCGTAGTATCGCGAAGAAAGGCGTAGTAACGCGGGAAAAAGGCAGTTTAACGAAAGGAATGCGTAGTAAAGCGAACCAAAGGCGTTATTACGCGAAAGGCGAAGTATCGCAAAGAAAGGCGTAGTAAAGCGGGAAAAGGGCATTATAACGGAAAGAACGCGTAGTAAAGCGAACCAAAGGCGTATTAACGCGATATTAAGGCGTAATAACGCTTAACAAAGGCGTATTTACGATAATAAAGGCGTTATTACTCGAGAGAAAGGCGTAGTAACGCAAAAGTAAAGGCCTAATAACGCTAACTAAAGGCGTAATTACGCGAAAGAAAGGCGTAGTGACGCGAAAATAGAGGCGTTATAACGTGGAAAAAAGGCGTAATAACGCGAAATAAAGTCGTAATAACGCCTTTTTAGGTATATATAAATCGATTACTGCTTTGAAGACTTACCTTAGAGTAAATCGTCTCATAACTTGGCATGGCACGATTAGTATGTTAATTAAAGCAAAAGTGTTTATGTTAAACAAATGAAATATATGACAAAAGTATCACTCTTTGTCGATGTATCGTCAACAGCATTCAGTATATCTTTTATGACGCCTGGCCCTGCTCTTAAATGCAGACCAAAAAAATATCCTCGCTAAACTTACGTAGCCCGCCATAACTGCACACCGCGGATCATATTTTTCAAGCGCTGAAATAGGAAGCAATCTGCAGGGACATGACTGGATGGAACGAAAATGGCATCAAATGCAGCGTTATATGACATCACCTAGTATGCAGTGAAAAATCTATACTACAAATGTAATATCTTCATTACATACCAATTTAAACGGTTTCAAAGACGGCCCTACCAGCAAAACGTCCCGAGCCATCGCACCGGAGTTTTGCACGAAACCATTGAGACAATTGGCTTCCAACTACTGGAACGTGCTCTTTACTTCACTGACCTTCTTCCTAATTCCGCGCTTGAAATATATGCCCCACGGTGTGCAGTTATGACGGGCTACATCAGTTTAGTGAGGATGTTTTTTTTGGTCTGCATTTCAGAGCTGGGACAGGCGTCATGAAAGATATACTGAATGTTGTTGATGATATTTGACAAAGAGTGATAGCTTTGTTATATATGTTAGAAATTTAATTTGTCTTACATAAACAGTTTTGCTTTAATTATTTACTAATCGTGAAATGCCAAGTTATGAGACGATTTACTCTAAGGTGAGTCTTCAAAGTAGTAATCGATTTATTCATACCTACAAAAAGCGTTATTACGACTTTCTTTCGCGTTATAGCGCCCTTATTCCGCGTTATAACGCCTTTATTTTTGCGTTACTACGCCTTTATTTTCGCGTAATAACGCCTTTTATTAGCGTTAATACACCTTAACTTAGCTTTAGAATGCCTTTATTTTTCCGTTACTACGCCTTTATTTTCGCGTTATTACGCCTTTTCCTTCGCGTTTAATGCCTTTATTCCGCGTCACTACCTTTTTTCCTTTGCGTAAATATGCCTTGTTTCGCGTTACCTTAGATTACTATATACTAGTAGATTTGAGGATCGGTAATGAAAAAGTAAATGCCACAGGCCCCTGGATAGTGACTGCAGGTTCGTTCCAATATATCAAATGTAGAATGGTATCCACTTTACAGTAAATATTTTATTCATGTTTGATTTTATATTTCTCTTCTCTCTTTGTTCTGTATTGCCTTATATCAAGTTATTCCACTGGATGGATATTCGATGCAACAGGAAGTTATACTGTGTCATTTGTTTTCTCTGGTGTGACTATTGCAGCCAGTGGAATGCTATTATTTGCCAGTCCTTTGATAAGAAGATTTTGCCAGAAAAAGAATCAAGAAGATATCATTGAACATGAGCAGCTAAATATGTACAAAAGCTAGTGTAAACTGTGACTAGACATAGCTTTATACACATATTTGGTATAAGAAACGACGGAAGTCAATTCAGTATTTAGGGAGTGCACACAAGATGTGAGCTAACACGTTTTGTGAATGGAATTTTGTAATGAAGTAGTTATGGTCGTTAATTAGTTTTGCCATATTTATACACTTAGGAGACCACTACGGCAAAATGTTGCCACAACGGCTGATATACTTTACACTGAGTAAAGGTTTGATGAAAGCGCACTAAACTGCTGTAGTATTCTTTTTATTTTGTATCCTTTTCTCGGTTTAGTAGCCGTTAATATTCTCATATTACTATGATATGAGTATCACCGTCGTGAAGAAATGACAAAAGACTTTTTTTAACCACAAAAATGTGGATCAATTGTGTGACTGGACCAGGTATATAAATGTAGTGTATTTTAATGTAGTGTATATATAAATGCATTAACATGTCCATATAGATAATGCAGGACCTTTTGCCAACATATCAGAATTGAAAATAAACATGTATGGATTCTTATAAAAAGAACTTTATATATTAATTAAGTAATTATTAGTAATTTAAGTATACTCCCACTCTGACATCGATGATTTATCATGGACTATCAGTGTGTGTAATAGGTGTGTTATGTACCAGATGTACTAAATCTCAAATTGTTTGAACCACAGTTACCATATGTGCTTTGCCGAGAAAAAATAATTAAATCAGAATTAACTCTTCTTCTGACTGTGACATTCACCTCTTCTTGTAAAGTGGGTGGATAGACTGACTGATAAAACCTCAGCAAAATAATTATATACTTGGTAACCTAACAGGGTTCTCAACAAAATCGGTATGGTTTCTGTGATCTCTCTACCTTGCTAAAATTTAGGCGGAATATTATGTCTTATGTCAGCTTCATACGGTGCCCGTGAAGTGATATGGGATACATTTTTTTCTATTTCGTAATTACGAAATACATTTCGTAATTACGAAATACATTTCATAAAAACGAAATACATTTCGTAAAAACGAAATAACATTTCTTAAAAACGAAATAAGATTTCGTATAAACGAACTAAGATTTCGTAATGTATTTCGTAATTACGAAATAATATTTCGTTTTTACGAAATCTTACTTCGTGTTTTAGAAATCTTATTTCGTTTTTACGAAATAAAAAAAAAGCTTCACATGTCACTTTACTGGCACCGTATCTGCACTAGGGTCGCACGTGAAAATACATTTTCATGAAAACAGACCTGGTTACCTGTAAGGTTTATAATTTGAACTATCATTTTGTTTGTGGTTTTCAAATATATCGGCATGCCAGTGTCTCATCGTAACGTTTATTTTATACGATCAAGATGTAACAGTGTTGTCTTCCGTGTATTCTACGTTCGCGTTACTGCTGGTGCTTTCCCCATGTGTGTTTGGTCTTCTCATGGTACGTAGTTCCCACGGATATAAACGTGTTTATGATATCTTGTGAAAATTAACTATGGGTATTTTAAGGTAGATGATCCATGATATTATTTCTACAATGATTCTATCGAGATATTGACGTACTAATGCAACGCGATTTTTGATAGATGTCAGCCAGCGAAAATAAGGGTAGTTCCATTTGCCGAAATTTTTATTGTGAAACACATTATTCATTGTTTAATATAAAGGCAAATACATGAGATAAAAGTTTGCCCTTAAGCGATGTGAATTTCATTTTTGGATACTTTAGGTGTTGCTCTTGAAATTTTACTGCGCATGTCTCTGTTTCATCTAAAATATATAAATTCCATGTTTCAAAACCTTGTTCTGAAATATGAAGAAACAAACATCAATACAATATTCAGTGATCACACTGTTGAAAATGCTGAATTTAAGTTGCGTAAATGTGAATTGTATTTTATTTTTGAATAATGACAGTACTTAAAAAATCACAGGAGACCGATAGTTCTTTATCACTGTATGATACGACAAATAAATGAGCTGACATGAATGCGCAGTGGCTCATTTAAGCTACTAAAGGATTATAAAAGGCAATGACATTGCCCATTCTTTATTGACCTTTTAAATGTTTTGAGCACATCCATTATCACTTATTTCAGGCATATAATTATGTTCATTTGAAAACAATGTACATGTATACACAGATTATGGACAAAGTCTAATCATTCTGTTATTAGGGAAAATTTCAAACCTACTGTTCAATCGTAAGAATTTCAATTTATTTTTCAGATCAAGGATCACCGTACACCGGATATAGCCCCCTCGGTGAGTAATAAACAGATACAGTATCACTGAAACGGTAAGTGTTTTACATGTTTATGTTCATGATGTATCGCTGTGTAAAGCCAGACTAAAATTACCCAATGGCCAGTTTAAATATCACTTTAAAGGAGAGATGAACAAACAGGCATTTCAGTTTGTATACTTTAATAGGTTTTCGAAACTGTTTTGAGATATACTACAGGAAGCATATGTATGCTGTAATGCCCATTTGAGATGAAAGGCAACTGTACCTTTGTTGTATTTTGTATTATTGGTCGAAAGTTGGTAAGTGTAGAGTTTGTACATTTTTATGCTGCTGCTGACTGCACTTTCTGAATATACTGCAATTTAATATGCTGTATCATACTGTAGAAGACTTTGTGTAAATTTTGGAAAATATTTCACCTGAGGTCTGTCTTTTTTTAACTAATTAACTAAAAAAGCAGTGGACAATAAACACACTATTTTCGGGTGCAGTAAGCTAATGTCAGTACATTGGATAGCATGAGGGATTGAAATATGTTTATACCTTTCTATCCAATAGCTGTAAACTTTTGTATCCACGTATGTTTGATACGTCACTTTCAAAGTTTCATAAATACACTTCATAATCCATACACACTATAGGTGTACATGAAAACACACACAAATGGCAAAAAATGTCAACAATTGCAAACTAGCATTGTGAGTACTAGTGCATCAGAAATAAGTCCTAGTATAACCATTGCATCCATCACGTGATTAGGGATACATTAACATATAGTGGATTTGAATGAAATACAGGAAGATGGACAAATACTCGTATTCACAGCAAAAGAACACATCAAAGTGTATGTACTTGCCTCGACAAATGAGACTTGATGTCCATGTTAAAACAATGTACATGTTGTTTTTTTATATTTCAGTTTGTGTCACGAATCAATCCAACTTTAATTTTCCCTGTTGGAAACCTAACCAAACACTTGGAAAGTTTTACAAATAAAGTATTATTACAGGTTTGATTGTCACATTGATTTACATTTTTTTGCGGTCAGCTATATCCGGTAATGCCGGAGATCTGGCAGGTTTTACAACACATTTTCAGGAAGTACTCCCTGTCACAGAACCGAAACTTCAATACTAGTGGACAGTACGCAAAGGTATAGTTGTCGATGCATTCTGAAAGCAGAGAGACGATAAGGGAAAATTTAACAACAATAATGTAAGATGTATAATGAATCAATTGCAATAAGTTAATCGGTTCTGATATGTGTGCATGGGACCATTTTTAAAGTGTTTTTCCCCCAATTTTTAGATCCCCTCAGTCATTTTCAACCAAACTTTACAGAAATGTTCCTTGCACTGTCCTCTATCAGAGTGGAACAAACAATGACATTTCATGTAGAAATCTGTTTGTTATGGCAACGAAAAGGAAAAACCTTAAAAAACCTGCAAAACCACAAGGTCTAGAGCTTAGATAATTAGTATGTAGCACTGTCTCACGGATCATTACCAGGTTTGTTGACCTACTGACCTACTTTCTTGTTTTTTAAGCTACATCAATGAAATTTGAGCTTTATGGATAGTTTTGCATGCATATTCAACTTTGATCTTGGCTTACCTTGACCTACTGACCTACTTTCTGTTTGCGAAGTTTCATTAATGCAATTTGAACCATGTATACAATTTTGCATGTAAGTTTCAACTTTGACATTGGCTGACCTGGACCTACTGACCAACTTTCTGTTTTTGAGGCTACTACAATGCAATTTGAACTATATTATGTACATTTTTGTATGCAGATTTCAACTTTGACCTTTGCTAACCTTGATCTTTTGCCTAGTTTTTGTTTTTGAAGCTCGAGAGATGAAATTTGGATTATGTATTTGTTTAATTTCACACAAAAATTTCCTTTACTGACCTTGATTATGACCTTTTGACCTACTTTCTCCTTTTTTTAAAGTCATGTCAGTCTTTAACGTGGTAAATGTCACCGACTAATGGACAATGCCCTGTGAACGTGTACAGACCGGATTACACGAGTAAAACAATCAACAGCCGTAAGCCCGTTGGATACTTTCCTGGCATAAAAAAATCAATGATTTTGATGCTAATTCAAATACGTTTGCCTACCATCCTGTGTTGCAAGTTCTTCCTCACACGACATGTCACACCTCCTGGCATCTATCGGCCGACTATTGAGATCACATTTATCACTGAGCTCACCATCGTGGGTCTTGCATTCGACTTGACGTCTCTGCCAGCCTTCGTCGCAACGTCCTTCACACTGCAAGGAAGAACGGTAATTGAAACCAATTATTTTACAAGCAATACAGTAACATTTTTCTTGAAAAACACAATCTTTTCCCCGCGAGCAGTTATGTTAGATGTACCAAATGAAAGTTAAATGTTATTTAAAGAAACTATGAAATTGTTTCAAGATACTGGCCAAAATTCTACTGAACGGATAGGGACAAGCTTTGCAGGAGACGCAACGGTTAAATGGTGTATATTGGCACATGTATGGATCCAAAGGGCCAGACAAAGAGCCAGACAAATTGACAATGTCAATACACCATACCTTCGTCAGGAATAGAAACGAACTTCTCTAGCGCTAGTGTCAGTCCAAATATTTTACATACCTCTGTCCACTCATGGACAAACCATTGTGGTTGAGGGCACGCCATCTTGACGCATGTGGCAATGGTTGCTGGTTTTCGACTGGACTCACACTCACTGTCATCAAGGTACATTCCTTTATCGCTTGTCATGCAATAAACATGACGCACCATCTCGCCACGCCCACATCGCTTAGAACACTAAAATATATTTGAAGTATGAAGGTAGAATTTCCTTCATATGGTAGTTTCAATCAATCTTGCTTAATTATGTTTTGTTTAAATGATCAAGATAAATGTCTTCAGGTTATATTATTTGAATGCTGTGAGAGAGTTCCCATTGCGGACACGATCGGCGTTTAAAAGGATCTATGGCAGGTTTTGCCTTCGTAGACTATTGTCTAAAACCCTTATCAAACACCCAAATTGAATATAGTAAACAGACTGACTAACCTCTGTCCATTCTTCTGCAACCCACATAGGCGGACAGTTACTTCGCTTACATAATCTTTCTGAGACTGGCCTATCTCCTGGACATTCACTGTCATCCAATATCACCTCCTCGTCTTGCGTTATCCTCTGTTTACAGACGACACTTCGAGTCTTCCGACCACCACCACAAGTCTGGCTACAACGGCTCCACTCTCCGATTTCCCAGCTACAATATATTTAAATATACTGTTCAATAATTTATGTCATGCCGTCCTCTTCTACGTGTCATGGACCTATATACACATATGTGTACATGTATATAGGTCCAGGTACATGTTGACCAAAATTCTTTGTAGAAAATTAATTACATTGTATAGCTAATTCAACGTAAAACTGTATAATTTTTTAATTCAGTGGTTTTCATTTTTAACAAAGAAGAAAGAAGTACTCTGAGGGACATGGTTCCTGGTTACAGTGTTTGTAATGGTGACTGGGTTTAGGCTGCGGAAAACAGTATCCATCATCCACTATCGTCTGGCGGTATTTGTGTACACAGACCGCCTCAGATGAACTGATACCTACATAGTAAAATATATGGTTGGCAGTAACGAAAGAAAATTTAACAATATTAATGTTCAGTATTGTTTTCTTTTACACAAATTACAAATGAACACAAAGTAAGTTGTGTGATTATTTAACGTATACATGTATAAGAGTCACGTCACAGTTTTGTTGGTGCCGAGGCTGCAATGGAATTGTGGTAACGACTGGCTTACCCAACCTCCAACACAATCTCAACGAGTCCGTCACTGAAATTCTCTTGACCGACTTATTATAATAAGTTGAAAATATTAACCATGACATTAGTCACTGTTTTAGTGCATGTTTATCTATAAAACAAATTAACCGCATTATTTCTTATAGAAGATTGAGACTGTAGATCAAGATTATCAGAACTGTGCATTGTATCTACCTTTGCCACATGAATATGTGCAGCCTGTCCAGGCAGAGTGAGTCCATGTGTAATGTGTAACATTCGGGTTGCCTGGCGACGCACTGTAAGGAACGTTGTACTCGTACTGAACCCCCTGGTTGTCTTCTTGCATTAACAACTTAAATAAATCATAAAATCAGTGCTTCCAGAACGTTCAGTGTTCATACGGTTTGGAAAAATATCTTGAAGTAGATGTTACCGTAATTTGTATTTTAATATTCTTAATATTTTGCTCATAAAGCACGACACATATGACTAATTAACTTCTTTTTTAATGTTTGAAAATCATAATCTCTGGCCAATTACTATTTGGGAGAAGGGCACGAACGAGAAAAAAATCAAAGAAAAACAGTAAGAATAGAGTACATGTAAAACGTGGTATATATACGCAGCAACCCAAGGTACTAAAACACGTTGTGATCCCTGCGATGTCCAACAAAATGTTCTATTAAATAATTGAGAATTTACTAAAATGTACAATTTATTTCAAAGCTGTTTGCCCACAGTTTCTAATGAAAAATCTAAATGTCTCCAAAATGATAATTAATACATAATAATTAATATGTAAAATCAAACACTAGAATCAACAACACATGTGAAAATCAACGTAACAATTTGAGATAATCTATTAAAAATGATGATTGGTTTGACAGCACCACTGCACTATATGGTTATATTGGAATTTCAAAAGCGTTTGCACCGCATAATTTGGTACCATAAAATAAAAAAAAACTTTTACAGGAATTTATATTTGAACCTTTTCATTTGGTGATTCGTTCTGAAATGTTTTAAATTCAAACAGTTCGAAGAACCTTATTTTTTCACCAAATTCTGAGGGAAAGCAGCTTTTAAGTTCATCGCAATGAACTCTTATTTTCTAGAAGAGCCTTTTTGCTGAAAGTTATTGTTATTTGTTGTGTCAATATTACTGATAAAAATTCCACGCCCGAAAGATCACGACGGGTAGTTGTACCAGCCTCAAAGTTCTTCACAAAACACAAATGTTACCATGACAACGAGATTTTCGCTTGTAGGTCCGACTGCTCTCATGATTTCTGGTGCATCGTTCTGCCTCTCATAGTGAAATACTGTACCAGCAACTGTGAACTTCCGGGGCCAGTCTATTGTCCAGTCTCCGTTTATGTAGAATGGCCCGTTTTCACTCTTCAGAGCTGGGAAATGTAAAATGCTTACGTAATTTACACGTGAGGGTAATGTTTCCTTCTATCTATGAAACCTCCACTACTTAGACACAACAATTAGAGTTAAAAGTAAAAAAGGGCACCCAGAAAAGGCACAACTGGTCATTTGTGGTGTTCCGTTCTATGTCAACGATGAACATACCGATGCAAGTCAATCTTTCTAGCAACACGCCTAACATTATGTGAAGCATTAGTCCGTACAATGGAAATTAGACTTAACACATGTAATATTCCTATGCAAAAACTCAATTATAAGTATATAACAGTACATGTATATAACAGTACATGTATATAACAGAACATGTATATAACAGTACATGTATAGAACAGTACATGTATAGAACAGTACATGTATATAACAGTACATGTTTATAACAGCACATGTATATAACAGTACATGTATATAACAGTACATGTATACGTACCGAGGTAGTTATGGGACTCGTATGCCTCCTGTACTTGTATATGCATCGCCCCTGAGGGTATCTTCAGGATTTCCTGATAGGCTGCAAGAAATTACTTCTTTGCTAAGTGTTTATTACATCTTCAAGAAAACTATTATAATATTATAGCAGACATCAGTGTTAAAGCTGTAACAATTGAATTTCAACCTTTCGTCATAGCTTATACGGACAACGGCAGTTTAATCCTAACAACAGTTCCGTACTACACCATAATTATTGCCTAGCACACTAAGGCCAGGTTCTATGCCGCAGAAAAGCAATAAATGAGAGGAACCATATCTTTTAATGGGAGGTGATGTATGAAAAAAGTGCTTCGAGTTTCATTATTAAATATTACATTACAATACTGGCAGTGGTTTTCCGACAAAGCTGTCAAAATCATACATCGTCATATGTATATGGTCAACTATAGCAATGTCGGATATAGGATATAGGATACTGCGCGACATGAACCGACTTCTGAAGCACTTACTTACCTCCTCTTGGGAGACTTTTGTTGACTGTGCCGGATATTGTGTGGCAGGAACTGCCGTCTCCGGCACACACCCGACACTTATCTTCCTGAGCGACCGAACCTAACTGCCCATCGCAACCTACGTGCTGAAATCATTTAAGTCACATATAAGTTACCAAAGTACGTAGTTTGTACCAAGAGAGAAGAACTGACAATGAGTAGCTACTTCCAGTATAGTTTACACCAGTAAGTACATGTACAATATGCATTGCAGCGGAAGGTCCCACAGCTTATGGACCTACTGACTGGCTCTATGGTTTATGATTGTAGTCAAGGCATAATACTGCACTTGTACTTTATTGCCAATGGGCTGGCTTTTGCTGCAATGAGGTAGAGTGTTCATTTAACGAACTGAAGTCCCAAGTTCGAATCCTGATCGAGGCGAAGTATGTTTTTACGGTAATACAAATGTATGATCAAAATAATCATCAATGGATCGAAACTTAATCTTAACAGTGATTTTATTTGAAATAATCGTTGGGTGCAAATTTTTAACCCGCCGCGTTTTTGCTTAAAATTAGAAACAGGTGTAATTTGATTTTATCAATAAGCATATATCACATTCGGTTTCACACACAGGCATATTTGTAACCAGGAAAATCGTGTTTAATAGCCCAGTCAAGACAAAATCCAATTTAAGTGTCCTTAAATTTTTATCAGGCTCTCGTTCAAATACATCATAAAAAAGCGTCATCTGGTGTAAACCGACAGTGCCAAAGTCAGTGCAAAGCAAGATCGAATAAACATATAATGAAATAACTAAAATACATATTAAAAAAATTGTCTAGCAAGTTCGATTATAATAAAAGAGTTAAACTTCTTACTTGGCACTCCCCGTTAATACACATATCCAATCTGTCGGGATAACATGGTGTCCCGTCGACCACTTTGTTGGCCCGCTCGGTGTAGAAATTGAATCCCTCCGCCATACAGTTGAGGGCACAGGCATTATTTTGGGCTGATCACGGGAAATATTAAAGCAATGATTATCAATTTGAAGTTGACTTAAGCAATAGAAAAATTCTAATTAATAGCTCTGCAAAACAAATTTAATAGACAGAAATTTGAGAAAACATGATGTTATAAAACATTACAATTAAATCTGTGTATAATTAATCCAACTGTACAATATGTATTTTGAAAAAGTGAAGGTACATAATGCATTAATGTGCTCTTACTTCCAGTAAAAGGGACCCATTTAAAAAATCGTCCACGGAAAGGAATGGTATTATATTCAGAACACTGGATCTTTCGGAAGTCCTCGGCTCCATTCTGACATTCTTGCTGCAATTTAAATATCTGCATTTGAATACATGTGCGTTTTAATGTTCTCTGAAAACTTATCAGCTGATCGCATAAAACCTGAAGAAAAATTGCCTTTTAGAACCCCATAACTTGGGAAAATCAATTTTGTAACTTTGATGTAAACAATGGTTCATCTGATTATACGTTTAATAGGGAAGAGTTACCAATGACTTGTAAGGCACTAATCACGCCCGTTTGATTTTGTTACTTATAAAAAGTACAACAAACATGTGTACTTACTTGTCGGCGGGTAAAAGCTATCATTTGTTGACTGACATGGAACGGTCAACTTTGACAAGTTTCAAGTATAAAAGCGAGGTCATGGCTTTTAATTTTTTTATATGTATACGCTGTCTAGTAATTTTTATACATGAGCATTACATGGGACGTACTTTAACATTGCAGGATTTATACTGTATTCTGTCTCCGACACAATAGTTGCCACCATGTGCTGGCCTGAAAATAATAAAAACATGTCCAAAATAAAAGAAATTATTTTTTACGTTCAATATATACTGAAGGGAAAAAGAAACGCAGGGTAAACCTTCGTTGTGATTTGAAGGAATGTATAAGACGTTATCTAAAGTTGTATAAAGACTCTATGTTTCATGAGCAAATCAGTTTATGAACCTTCTGAACTTATATTAGCCGTAAAATAATTGAATGAATTAACAGTTCAATATAAATAGTGGAATGTGTATTCGCGAGAAGTAACAGAATATTTCATTATTTGTTACACTGCGTTTCTTTTTCGCTTCAGTATATATCTGCGTGTGGACATTTTTTATGTATAACCTTTGACAGTGTACTGACTGAGGAAGTATTTAAGGTAATGCTTGTCAACAAATTAACATGCAAGTATTGTTCATTTCTGTAAAGGTAAGACCAAGCCGGTAAAGTAGCTCACTCATGTAGTTATGTAATAAACAACCTACTTGGGATTATCACAGATTCTTTCCCTGTAACTGACTCCACCTCCACATGTCCTGGAGCAGTCTGAAAAACCATTCCATGAACCCCACGAACCATCCACTGGGGCTGGTTTGTATGTCAATGGTACGCACTGCCGACGATAGCATTTCTGCGGAAGAAAATTTCGAAATTGCAAAATAGATGCATAATATGTTTTAAAGCTTTTAGATGAGAACTGTCTACTAGATAGAAATAGTGTGTATGAATAAAACTTCGGGATCCATGAACAAATTGCAACCAAAGGCGGTGCTGGCACTCATTTCATGAAAGTAATAGCTTAATACAATGTACA
Source organism: Saxidomus purpurata (assembly GCA_022818135.1). NCBI lineage: Eukaryota > Metazoa > Mollusca > Bivalvia > Venerida > Veneridae > Saxidomus > Saxidomus purpurata. The sequence continues at coordinate 22,796,248 of JAFMSR010000005.1, read as the reverse complement.
TATCTTCTTCTTCTCCGGTAATGGCTAACAGTCAATACTGAACTATTATGGCCCCTTTATAAAAATTATACTGAAGGCAGTGTTTTTTTATGAATTTATGATAAAGTGACTTAGTCTTTGTTTTGATACTAAAGGAAAATACAAGTATGGAGTGTGTTTTATTGTGAGGTAAACTGTATGTGAAGTATGTAAGGTGAACATTACCCCATGGAATGAATGCGTGTTGTTTGTACACGGAGTTCCGTCAGCAGCTGGTATACTGTTCGTGATGCATTTTTCATCCTCATCAAGGCACGATAATTCACGACACATTGCCTGTGATTGCAAAGTAAGACAAGCTTTATAACCAGTTATAAATATATACATGTACTATGTTATATGAATTATTACTGAAATTTACCTAAAGCCACGAAGTTTCCATAAATGTCTATTTACAACGATTTAACAATTTTGAAAGGATAGATTACCTGCGGTTGATTTTATAACCACAAAATCTACTAATGTCCCATACTAGAAAAAAACTGCAGACTAGGTCCGCCTCAGGCTAAGTTAAACTCAAGGACCACTTTGAAAAACCCCTCAGCTAAACACACTTTCTTGTAACTATTTAATTTTGTATTAGTTCAATTAATATATTCAGGTTAAACGCACGTTTCAATGTCACATCGACGTTGCTGCATACAATGCTCGATTATTACCGATTTACGAAAGGCAGGTTGTCGGAAACCGAATAACCAAGACCTAAATGTAAGACGTATCAGCGTTATCGTTTTACTGCGAAATTCTCTACCAATTATTCTACCGAAAAGTATATAACCGTATATTATGTAATGTCATAAAACTATATTTTAGCACCAACTCCAATTTTTAAAATGTATGTATTTATGAAGATTGAAATTACAATTCATTAATCATACATGATGTTTGCAAGCGCGTGACTTTTCATGAAACTGCAGACGACACTGTTTATCAGCATTCTGGTCCATCCTGAACCCGCCTGCCGGTACGTCTGCTTGGTGTTGATCCCCGGACATCGTTTCTAGGCAGCTTCCACTCCCTGACCTGATAACAAATAAACGAATGCACATTCATTTGTGTTTTTGATAGTTCGTGTTAAAAAGATATGCTTTTAACAATTTCAACATCCTGCTACTTTCCAGAACATTTGAACAGAAGTTTTGAAATATACTTGCACAGTAATTCACTATTCAGTAAGGAGTAAATATGGGTCAGAGGTCAAATTCACGAGCATCTCAACAATACAAGAAAAAAGATCATAGCATAGTATTTCTCTTCAATTTTTTTTTCTTTAACCTGTTGCCTTCAAACCAATGACTGAATGTGTCTAATGGTTGCCTTTGTATTACGATTCTTCGGTTGTTATTTTAATTTGCACAACTGAAATAACGCGCATCAAAAGATATCTACTGACACAAAAGATATTTGACTTGTTACTCGGTAAAAAATACTAAAATTGAAACTTGCTTTATGTTTTCACGCATGGGAGTTTTTAGCGATTAATTTCACCATGCGTGGATACACAGGATGTCAGTTCTTTTGCATATCTTATGTTTTCAAACTATTGTAACTGGTATTCTTACTCCAGAAAGTCTGTGATGTATTGTTTACTGCAGTTTGACCAAAGGAATGGATTTATATCTCCTGTAAGCCTAGCTGCCATTATTCTAGCTGGTTCTTGTCCTGGTGTACCACACAGGTTCCCCGCTCCGTCATGCTGCATACCAAAACTGAAACATAAGAAAAGGTGTGTGTCCATCACATATAGGTGAACAAAAGGCATAAATGATAGTTTTTCGAAGCGACGTTTGTATATTACGGAGAAAAGGTTTTGCAAAAATATGATGTCAGCTTAGTAAATTGCAAGTTCAACCACCTTTCACAATTGGTCATGTGACCGTACAAAGGGGCAAGCAAAGGCAATGCCAACAAGAGAGTACTTGATTGTAAACTTCTGATATGCAACGTCAACACAGATGCACAAAAAACCTAAAAGTTCGAAAGTAAGATAGAAAGAACACTCACGACTGGCGGTCTATGATATCACAGACATATTTAATTTTGATCCAGAAAGTCTGAGATCCATGTGGTTTACAAGTGCATACAAACTTATCACTATAAGTAAATATTTATATAATAGTAACAATTTTTAAAGCATAAAAGCATGCTACTTTATAATATGCTTACTTGTGACCCATTTCATGAGCTATGGTGAATGCCGAGGCCAGGCCGATATCTTCATTAATACTGCATGATCTTTCACCTTCACACATACCAGCTACCGGGGCTAAACCTGAAAAGCAAAGATAGTATTATTGGCAAAGTAAAGGGAGACTACTGAGGAAAAGCTTTACTTTAGGAGAAAACTAGTTCACTTTACGTAATAAACTTGACATAATATATTTTGAACAAGCGGTGAATAACAAGGAAAGATATCTCCAAACACTTCAAGCGCAGTTTTCGTAAAATGTAAGGAAATATACACGGTAAGCCATTGTTTCCTTTATGTATGCATGCAGTTTGCTATATTTTAGGTACTGTAAATGAAAATATTACCAAGAGTTCCACATGGCTTGTTTTGGTATGTACAAATGTCATATCTGAAACAGACATACAAAGAAAGACATAAACATTAATGTTAAAAGATATTGTTTTAATTGCATGGCAAGTATTATAAAAAAGCATAAAGTCAAAGAGTTAAATTGCAACTGCGGCAGCAACAGAAACAACATAAAAACAGCGGCAACACCAGCTAAAATAAAACCGATAGCGAGAGAATAAACAATAGCAAAGCTAAAGGTAGCAGTATGAAAAGCTGCACAACAGCAATGAAAACAAAAACAGGGACAGTGGCAACATATATATGTAGAAAAAACAATAACAGTAACAGTAATCTCCTAGTTACGTGTTTAGTAACATCAGATTTTATACTATTTTAAAATTGACCAACAGTGATACCGAAAGGCTAGCTTTCTGAAAATCGTAAATTAGCCTGATTAAATATAAGAAGAGTAATATTTTCACATTATCAAACACAGCACCAACCAACACGAAGATAAACAGAAAATTAAATGCTCTGTTAGATACGGCAGCGGATATTGCAGCTTCAAAAGAACTATTGACTTTCAAAAAGTAAAGTAACGGCACTTACAATAACGTATACAAACAAGACAACGAAACACAAAACAAACAACTTAGTTAAGTAACAAGTTTCCAAGGTCACCGCTTCGGACCGGTCAGTTTCCCGAAATGTTGGTTACTGGCGGTGTAAACCGGTTTATAACATATTATAAAATGCTTAGCTTACAGCCTAAGAGAAACTCATTGTAACTAAAATGTACCCTCGCTGAGTACATGTACAACTTTCTAAGTTTTCCCAAGAAATAATTCAAGTACCTCGTCATGAGCACGCCGTTGTCATGCGTCTGTGCGCTGGTTTTGTTCAGTCTGTGTTGCCACTTGCAGAAACTGTCCAGAGACTTGTCAGCGTGATGGCTAATAGACAAGTTTTTCTGTAAATATGTGTAATATTTCAGTGGTAAGTTAAATATGTTTCGAACCTTGTTGTGCAAAACCCTCAGTAAGACCTTTTAAACCAGTAAGGCTAAAGATAAGTCTGCACAGCGATACAACTGCGGTGTCAAATTGTGACATGTTCAGTGTTCAAGAAAAAGAGTGTTTTCCCTATCTCTGATGCATCGATACGGGGTGTAACTAGGTTATATTAGAACCTTCAGTACCTAAAAAGGAGACAAGTCTATTTCAGTACAAATGTACTAGTATTTTAAACGGGGGAATGATAACTTTAATAACCTTACCGTATCTTCCGTAAGGATGACAAGCTTCGATACGACAATATTAATGTTATTACCAATTGTAGGGTCTCGGTACAGTTTAGCAACCTGCAATTACAAAACGTATAATCATACATACGAATGTTCCTTGTTGCTACAAATTTAGATGTAAATTACTGCAAAAAGATATAAAATTCAGAACGGCAGGAAAATTTTTGTTAACATTTCGTTTAGATTTCTGACTCTGATGGAATGGTATCGTGATAACAACTACAATGTACATATTAAGTTAAATCTGGATCCTAATCCTGTTTTTCAGATAGTAAAACACTAGATATATGTCTGAAAATATATTCATTGTATGTAAGAAGCGTTCAAAACGCAGCAGAAGACCGTACAATAACAAAGACATACTATATTCATTATGGTGAGAACATATGCTTCAATAACATTTTCCGTCTGATGAAATTCGTACATTATTTTGTCAACTACAACCAGTGTTTCTACTGTTCGTTCTGGCATTTGCATAATGACGTCACGCTTTTGTCGTCCGCCTTCGTCAATTTTTTCATTTCTCTTTCCTTTCGTTATAAATGATTGTGCCGTGGCAGGTTTCTGATGGTTACTTAGAGAATATGACAATGGTTTGTTCCCAGCTTTTGGGACCTCGTAGACTTTTCTCGGCTTCATGTTGTACATTAAAGACTGTGAACGCGTATTCCGAATGTCTGTGCTGTTGTCTGGCATGGAGTGTTGTTTCCATGGCGACCGATGAAGCTGCCAAAGCCGCTGTAGCCAAGGTTGTTCTATTCTACTGGTAGACTTATCTACAAAATAATGTATATTCACCAAACCACGGTGTAATACCGGGCTAAAAACTCAGTTCTTACTTTTAAATAAAACGTCTTATCTTCTGTAGTGTGAACTTGTGATTTGTATTTTAATATGCTATTTTTTCTATAATTTTTAAAGATAAGATAATATAAAGACATATATAAGTGATGTTATAATTATGCTTTATTTATTCTTACTTCATTTCTGTTAGCTTTTAAATGAACATAGTATACATATAGCGTCTAGACTCAAATTCATTGCAGCATCGACATCTAGCTATACCTTTATAATGTATATACATGCTAATCAATGGTATGTACATTTACAGCGTTCATTAATTGCCCTTATTGAGTGTGATGAAGTTGTTCACTGTACCTTTTACTCCACAATGCGTGAGTGAGCTGGGTAGTTTCAGCGAGGAACGCTTGTACACAACATGCGGATGACCCTCTTGTTCCACGTGGTTTGTATGGTTCCACAACGGCTCAACAAAGTAGTCCTCGTCTGCCGTAGAGAAAACGCCGTGCTAAAAATAGAATTTGACTTGCATTTTCGAAGTTTCAGTCTGTTTGTCAAAGGTATTCTTCTATTTTTATACAAAAAACATCTTGTAACATATCGCTTTAGACATAAGAGAGATATCGATATATTCTTTACTGACAAAATAGAACTCTTGTCGCTGAAAAGTATCATTCTTAAGAAAATGCAAAAACACTTTCCTGATATTCGTGTACTATTGAAAGTGATGTATTACTGTAATAAAAAGATAAATCCATTACAATATTGAATATATTAAGATGGATGATATTGAAGAAGTTCCCCCAAATTTTTGATGATACATATAATGATATCCTTCTAATTAGGAATACTAGCTAGGTTATTTCAGATGAATTGTACAGACGTATGCATTAAAATTAAGATATTTTTGGCATGCTTCTAATTTAATCTTTATCACACTTTCCGTTAAATATTTTGGTTGAACCTGTGTACAATCAGTTCCAAAAGAAAGTGTGCACTTTGTTTTCTGTGATTTTTCATCGCCTACTTTTCTGAAAGCCTATATATTTGGTACCAAAATTGAGATCTGTTTACGTACAAAATGGCGAACATTTTAGATTTTGAGTTGCGCTCGTTTTAAGTGGTTGTTTTTAAACGAGAAAGGACGGGGTGTTAAAATATTTAAAATTAAGAAGTGCACACTTTCTTTTGTAACTGAGTGTATGATACTTCTAGATTTAATCAGGCACCAATAGTTGTATCATTGCAATATGTTTTATTATTAACTATACGAAACAACTTTCTTAATCTTACCAGACCATTGCAGTTGCTGATTGCTGCTGTTGAGATGGATGGTTCCCGGCTTTGGCCTGTATAGTAACAGTTCGAAACACTGTCAGATGTTGTCAAAATACCCTCACTATTGTGATACTCGACGTAGAAACCAGGGGACAAGAACTCCGTGTTAAGTGTAAGATCAAAGTGAAATTCTTTTCCGAACACGGAGAATCTGTAAAATATTCTATACTCAGATATATCCGAGTCGGTCAAAATCTCTTTCTGGTACTTTCCCGTTTCGCGACGAACTCTGTTCGAAGATCTATCAAGTTTCGTCTGATTATTTTGTACTTTGTAACTAAGGAAATGTCCATGTTCTGTAACAACTTCCGGAAGAATAGTTTGGTACTCACGTAGACTGGACAGCAAAACATCTGAAAAAATAGCCAGACATATAAATCGTGTAAATAATATTTTCTTTCACTGAATATACTGTTTTAGATTATCGATGCATTCAATAGTCTCATGGATGAAAACAAAAATTCAAAATATGACTAATCCAAATAAAAGTAACTTCCTGTTTTTACAAAAATAACTTAACATTAAGAATGTCTAAATTAAGTTGCATGTGTTTCCGTATCGTATGGTGGCTGAGTTGTGCCATTTGGCCCTTTTAGCCCTGCGATCTCGCCGAGTGAAAACACGAGAATCAAACCGGCGAGGGCGCAAACACGCTGATTATTGTCTTTAATCGTAGAGCTTTCTATCCGCACCTCCGCAATTTCAACTAAGACGAAACGGCACAAGTCGACCACCTGAAACAAGGACATACAATATTGTTCAAGCAGAGATACAAACAGTCGCATAGCTATAAATCGAGAATTAAGAAAAATGGCGGGAGCGCGCGGCGAAAAGAGGATACTACGCTTATATGAGCGGGTGTGAGTCGAAAGGTAACTCCACACCTAACATCTTAATTTGCCGACCTGCTCAGAAAACCGTCAAGCTCGGCATAGTTTAAAATATATGTTCTTTAACGTGATGCTTTTTCATATGAACGCATGCTAATAGATGCGACACGCTAATTTGCACTCTCAAAACATCGAGTCGTCTTGCTACGCTCCCGCCATTTCTTTTTTTTTAAATTTCGAATTTTCGCCTTGCGTTCTTGCTTATTATCGTGTTTCGATAATGAGCGGGTTTTCGCCACAAGACCTCGCCATCTTTACATCTTGCGTGTCGTGTTTTCGATCGGCGGGTCCGACAGGCAAAATGGCACAAATCAGCTTCCATTGTACCTCTAAATTTCTAAAGCAGAAAATTCAACCGCGCGATATACAGCTTTAGAGTTCATTGCTGTCATGTTAACGTAAGTCTAACTTAGAAATGTTTGCAATTAGATCTTCGTGGGGTGTTCGGAACAAAGTATGCATTGTGCTGTCACGCAGTATCCACGAGGAACTTTACATCGACATTACTTTATCAAATATCCACACAATAGTGTATACATTTACATGTGTCGGCTTAAAGTGACATTATGCGCATCTTACTGCACATAGTGTATTTTTGGACAGTTTTATAAAAGCAATTTTCGGTTGCTGTGCATTAAAATGTGATGAATTAATGATAATGCCGCATTAGTATTTGAAGTTGGTATTTTAGAAATAAAAAAATCGGGCTAATAAAATAATAGTTCCATTCTTCGCAGTGATCTCCCTTGTGTTGTTGTTGTTGTTGGTAGAGATTTCGGCAGTGGAAGGAAAGCATCTCCTGCATGCAGTTGTTTTTTTAAAAAAAAAAGACTACCCCAGTCAAAATAGGAAAGGTAATTTTGAAAAATATTATTTCGCACTGGAAGCAGGAAGAGTTTGGTGTATTAGATTAAAAGCTATTATTTCTTCTACCTTTTTATTACACAAGTACAACTTCAGCTGGATTTTTACTTGAAAAAAAAAATGTGCATAATTCGGTTTTTAGAATCTTTGTCAAAATAGGCAGTCGTTGACCATTGTTGTAGAACTGGCTGGTAAACGAATAGCTTAATAATGAGGAAATTCGGGCTTACATAAGAGATAGCATGAGTAAGCTCGGTTATTCCCTGAGGGAGATTTTGGCCGAAATTACACGTGTATGAGTCAGCTAGGTGTCTTATGAGACGGTTCGTAGGTAGAAAACAATGAGTCTGGGGCAGTTTCACGTGAAAATGAAACAAAAAACAGGTCGGCCGAAAACAACAGCGGTAGATGAGTCGTGTCAAAAATAAGAGAAAGTTTTTAAAACGATGCTACATCTACAGTGTGTGATCTTGAACGCATTGTTTGTGTTTTACTATGAAGAGTTCATGTCATTCTAAAGAAATTTTTGGAAGTTAGGCAGATTTCTGCTAAAGTGGCGACCTAAAAAGGTTGCGCATTGAAACGCCAACTAAATGCTAAAATTACGGAAAGCAAAATTTGCAAATGTTGTCACTGGTGATGAAACCTTGGTACATTATTTTGTGCCTGTGCGAAAGGTTGGGAACAAAATATGGGCCCACCAAACATGATAAAAGGCCAACATTGGTCCGATATCGCTTTCAATATCGGCCTAATATCAGAATTTTATATCGGACCGGCCTCAGTTTTGCAAAGTTGACGCAATATCGGGCCGATGTCATTTTTGATATCAACCCGATATTGGGCCGACTTCAAAACCATATTGAATCTTTATTGACTCTCTATCAGACCGATATGAAAAACTGCTGTTATTATGCAGTACATTGTACAAATGTACATAAATTCCTGTACATATAGAAACGTACGCAGTATATACTGAAAAGGTCTGATGCATGAAGGCACTGGATATTACCTTGACCTGCGAGGTAGCTCAAAATGTATTATATGGGTCAGACTAGTTTTTATTTATTATCAGTTCCACGGACAACATTTTAAATCGCGAAAGCATGTGATAATAGTTCCTTTACTACATATGGGAGTTAAACAATACAAAAACACATTGTAAACTTCAACACTATTTCAGTTTGAATTAACTTAAGTAAAATATGATTTACCTTTCCAAAAGATTACCCACTTGAGGAGAATTGGCACAAAGTTATCATTTCAAATCCATGTATGATTCAGTGGCTGTATATGCCGGGCTGAATGAAGAATATAAATTAAAGCCGAACATATAAACAAGTTCTCTTTATCATTTTAAGACTTTACGCGTTGCACTTCGCTATGCAAAAGTAAAGAAAATAACTAACTTATATTCAGAGTTATTTTGTCCTGCCTATCTATTCTTCAAACGTGCCCCATTTATCAATTTCTGATATCAAACCAAGGTAAGACCGATATCGAAACATCCACTGTGTTAAATAAGGTATGTTTTCCTATTTAAAGGAAAATACATGTAAAACGTAAATTCGCTAAAGGGACATACCCTATAACTGATGTCAAACTAAATACAGGGGCGGATCCAGGATTTGGTCTTTGGGGGCGTAACTTTTTTGCCATTTGTTGGTTCTGCTCAAGCCTTATAAGACGGCAATTATGACTGTGTGTTTTATTCTTTGTTTTTAAGTAATCGAACACTAAAAAGCGGTGGAGCGAGCGAGTGTATAATTAACATGTATAATTGAATGGCAATGAACAATGTCAGGGCCGTAGCCAGAGGTTAAAAAATGGGGAGGCACTTTCTAGGGGGGTTCGGGGGCATGCCCCCCCTCCCCCCCCGAACATTTTTTTTTTTCGAGGGTGCCATTTCGTGCATTTTCCTGCATTTCAAACGTGTTTTTGATACTTTTAAGATACCGATTTCGGAAACAGAAAATATAAATTTATACTCAGATATTTATGTAAGGTTGGGGAATTTTAGGGGGGCGCGCGCCGGATGCGCCCCACCCCCTGGATCCGCTAGTGAAATAACCTCCAAAACATAAATAATAGAAACTTTGGAAGTATTATAACTTAAAGCTGCTCGCTCTCAGCAGTCAATAATATATGTAGAGTTGCTGTTGTACAATAACTGGGTGGATGCGGTTTATTACACAAAGCCTCTATATTGATTAATTGTGGTAAAATGAGGCATTTTTCGCCATAGGTTATTCTTTGAATTGTATTTATCTATCATTTTACGTTCATTGAACACATAATATATGTTTCGAAAATATAATCTGCTAGATATAGGGAGTGCCTCTTTAAATCTTACGTGATTCATGAAATAATTAAAACATATTTCATCTTATTATACAAAACGTGTTGTTCTCGGTAAACGGTTGATATCGGCTGAATATCGAACCAATATCAAAAACAGATATCAGTCAACCTACTTCAAACTGACATTGTTGGTAATTACCGTAATTCTCCGTACTCCCAAGACCTGGCACCATGCGACTTCTATCTCTTTCCAAATTTGAAAAGCTTCCTGTCTGGTCGTAGATATCGGTCGCGACAGTCTCCCGGATCTGCCGTTCACCAGTACAATTGTAGTATGCCTAAATCAGACTACCGTCGCTATATGTAAATGGATTCACAGACTAAAATTGTTCATTTCTAGCAAAGGAAGGGGGGTGGGGGCGGGGGGGTGTACTTAGAGAGCATGAAATGCAAAGAAATGCGCGTTTCAGTAGGTTTTTACGGTTACAAAGTACTACATAATACATTTAGAACACCCATCGTAACTATTTTCCCCCGGTTATACAACTGTTTCATTGCTTATTATACAATGGTTAGTTACGTATCGCATCGTTATTATAGTAATAGAGCAATCAATCCTACCTGAACACATGCCGCGAAGAGCGCAAAACAAATAAACATTTGTTTCGGTCAGAGAAAAAGAGCAAAAACACACATCAATGGGTTATAATAAATAAACAATAAACATAGTTTGTAGAATATCTGAGAAATTTCCCTGACCTGTTCTCCTCTGTACGTCTTCAGCTGTTCTCAAAGTCGCTTCTCCTGTACGTAATGTTGAAATGCAGACGACAAATAAGCAGACACCGGAAAGCCCCACTACTGACATACTAATCTAATTCCACTGTACCGAAATTCCCATTTTATACTCCACGGTTTGTTAAATTCTTCATCTTTCGAAGGCATGTGATATTTTTTCACTCGTTTTTCATTTCAACTTCTGGATTTCATTTTTTTCTGACTCTCTTTCTCTTATCGAGCGTTTTACAAGTCAATACCTTGACCAATTGATTGATTAAATGTAGATGTAGATTTATCAACCCGGTGGTTTTCTAATTAAAAGATTTGAACCAGGATGTAACACTAACCTAGTGATCCAAACGTACCCTCTGTGAATTTTATCTTTCCTCATTACCAGAGACACCCTAGAGTATGCTAATTAGTCTGTTACGTCACCCTTTGCTGCAGACGGCGGTTTGACGCAGAAGATAAGTTTATCACAGCGGGAAAACTTGTTTGTAATTTGTCAAACTATTTTACACTTTTCAATCGACATGGTAATTTAATTAATGATAACCTTTTATAACAGAGTGCACTTTAATATTTTGATTTTTTTTCAGTATACACTTGTACATGTATATATAACATCTGCCGTATTAAAATTGAAAGAAAATAGCCACCGAAATCCAATCAGAGAATGTAAGAATTTAACTCCATTTGTTTTCCGTATTACTACAGTACTGAAACCATAACTCCTTTTCATAATTAATAATTTCCACCATCTCACAGACGCCCGCCAGACGCGTACACCAGCGAGATAATCCTCCCTGTTCTTTTTGCTCTGGTTATATTGTTTAATACACTTTTGTTTGGGAAAACCATTTATCTGCACAATGGTTGCTGTAGACCAGTGGTCGAGCTCAGCGTTGCCTCATTAAACCCAAATCTGTTTAATCACTTTAGTCACAGCACATGAGTAAACTGAAAATGCGAGGAAAATTAAATGCAGTTTATGCAGAAGATCACCTGTCGCTTTTAGCCTTAATGGCGAGATATAAAGCGAGTATTTGCTTTACCTTTATCAAAAGGTATCATTACATGTGTTTAGAATGATAACACAATGTGTAGGCCTTTTTTTATTATTTTTAATAAATGTGTTTATAAGTTAAAAGGACACTCCCTCCATCTAGCAGATTATTTTTTGATACATAGATTATGTATTTGATGAACGCAAAATGTTAAATAAATACAATTTCAAGCAGAACATATCGCGTAAAATGCCTCATTTTACCACAATGTAATATATCGCATCGACCCATTAACTCTACATAGATAATTGAATGGTTTGCATATTGCAGTATATTTTAAACCGCTGATTTTATCGAAAATGACTGAGAAAGCATAGCTGAAACTTTAATGTTAAGTTATTTTACTTCCAAAGATTCTATGATGTATGATTTGGAGGTTATTTAGTTTGACATCGGTTGTAGGGTATGTCCCTTTAATTAACTGACTATGTCAAAAAAAAGACATAACATAAGTTGTAAGATATTCCACTGCGTTGCTCTTATCTAAATCCAAAATTTTCGTTGATGAGGGAATTAAAATATATGCGCTGTTATTTTTTTTTATTGGAAACTAATCAGCAAGTCTCATGTTTGAAATAAGAAATGTGGCGACCATATATGGCAGCTCAGCTGAAAATAACGTGTTTATTTCACACCATAATGTAACCCAATAACCCTCTAGCATTTGTACCACATGGGTGTGCCCAACAGAATTCCACTTCGGACTGTATTAAGATCTATATTGGACACACATGGAGTTCAGATATTGGTCACATGACCTATATTGGGACTCACGTGATCTATATTGGGACTCAACATGCGTCCAATATGAATGTATGCGGGATAACTCTACTGCATTCTTACAGGTGTTGTGCAGTAATAGAATCCTTTAACTTAACATACCTAATACTTGTCATATGTACTTTGGAGTTCATTATCTAATTTAACAGAGGTGGTGTGAAAAAAGAGATACTTATACAGGGTTGTGTACCAAGACGAGTTCACAGTCGTGAAACCTACAATGGACGAGGCGCTTTTGTATTCAACAATGTATAATAACCTCATCATGTCATGGTACATTTATCAATGTCTGCAAGAAAGACACTTTTTTGGTGCGTTGTTAGCGTTTATTACCTGAATTTTGACACATTAAATCAAGTCGTCGAATGCACAGTTTCTGTAGTATGACACTGAGCTACTCCGCCGAGCCTTAAACATACCCGATTGAGAGTGAGGATAAAAGATAAAATCCGCTATTGTGTCGTACGCTGCATGTGTCCGTCTGTGTCTTGATGGATTGTTCAATTGACTTCAATACTGAATACAGACAATTTAAGTGTTTTTGTATAAAGTTCAAAATGTACCCATTTGAAGTATTAAAACCTGCTTTTGACTACAGTTTAACAACTACAGTTTCATTGCTTTGATTATAAAATGCATTAGAACATTTCTGTTCAAGCTGATCTCTTTGTAATGCAGCTTTACAAAGTAATTAACATAACTAGCTTGTATTTTTACGACATTTGTAATTCAAGAAGAATAATGAAATAGAAATACCTAAGATTTTAACAATTTGAGACCCAGTCTTATAAATTGCTATGATGGGTTGTTCGCATTGTTGGTGAATAAGGTGAATAAGAATGTAAAAGTAATGCAAATTTCAAAAAAAGTTTTGAAAAAAATAAAGATTCAAAAAACGTCTAAAACTGAATTTAAATTGCACGCCTTTTAATTTTCATTTTTAACAATACTTTTACATACTGATGTTACCTCAGAGTTACTTTAACCTTTCCAAAAGATAAAACAATCTTTATCCCAAACGCGCTAGACAAATAGACTATGCTCCGTCTGTATACGCACGTGGACCCGTACTAGGTTCCGTACCTTCGCCGTACTCGTACGAGCCGATAAATACTGATCTACCCTGAACGGCGTGCTGTGCGCAAATAACAGTGTCAGTTTAAAGTAACTGTATTGCATTTAAATGAAGTTAAGCTGTCCAAAATACGTCTAAACACAGATAAAAGAAAACTTTCACACGGAAAGGAAACTCTATACCATTGAAAGTTTTATATTTGTGACAAAACAGAAAAGAATTTCACAAGACTGTTTATACTGCTGAGATACGCTGACTCATGATCAACCTATTCTATTAACCTCGCAATACATCTAACATTTAAAAAAGAGGGGCATGATGGTCCTATATCGCTCCCCTGAGTACAATAACTTAGGAAGTCCCTTGTTTCTACAGGGAGTCAGTAGTTGCTAAGTCTAGGGAAAGTCACTGGTTGCTTCAGAAGTAAATGGTCAATAAAAGTCACCAGCTGCCAGGGGCAGTCAGTGGTTGCTAAGGGAATCACTGGTCACTAGGGAAAAGAAGTGATTGCTAAAGATATCATCTGTTGCTAGTTGCTTAAGATGTAAATGGTTACTAAGGACGTCACTGGTGGCAATATGATGCTAAATGTTTCTAAAGAAGTCACTGGTTGCTAGGGGAACTCACTGGTTGCTCAAGAAGTCACTGGTTGCCAAGGAACCTCACTGGTTACTTAGTTGTTGCTAGAGAAGTCAATGGTTAGTAACGAAGTCAATTTTCCGAAAGGAAGTCACTCGTAGCTAAGGGAACTCACTGGTTCCTATGGGACTAAGTTGTTTTAGGAAGTCAAAGAAGATTGATAGGTTAGCATTTGTCCCTAGGGGATGCGACTGGTTGCAGGGGGAAGTAACTGGTTGCTAAGAAAGTCACTAAATGCTTAGGAAGTCACTGACTGCTAGGGAAGTAAGAGGTTTTCTAATGAAGTCGCTTGTCACGATTGTTGGTTGCTAAGGAAGTAAGTGGTTGCTCAGGAAGTCAGTGGTTGCTAGGTAAGTAGCTCATTGATATAGGATCTCATTTGGAAGCTAGGTTTTTCATATGACTCTGTATTCATACAAGGAACCCTCTCCCCCGGACTTGGTCAATTTTTACCACAGGGCACTATTTGAACAATATTGGTATTACTACAGTAGTCATACTAGATATATAAGCTTTAGACCTTGTGGTTTTTCGGGAGAAGATTTATAAAGTTGTTTCCTATCGTAAAATCAAGTGACCCCCTCCCGCCCGAGCAGGGTGACTCATCATTTTAACACTCATTCACAGAGTCATTTGAGAATAGATGGCAAAACTAAAAACTGAGCACAAGGCAAATTCATCTGCAAATGTTGTCCTAGGAGAAAAACAACTGAAGATGATATTACAAATTCCTCACTGATTAGCAATACTCAGTAATGATATCTACTTTAAATGTCCTCATAACAATATCAAAGTCACATCAATTCATTTATTTCCCTGATTATTATTCGCCGTGCTATAGCAGTTAATTAAATTATTCAGCTCATTAATAGAAATAGGCCTATTGCGTATCCCCAATCACATTTCGGCGGCGGCGTATGCCAATTTACAGTGACCGCTCACTTTTCACTCGTGTTTCAGATGTAACCTTGAGTAATTCGAATCTTCTTTTATGGTAATCCACCATGTCCGTTCTTTAAACTCATCTCTCCTCTTCCCCCGAGCCACCTTTATTGTAATGACACCAATTAACGATAGAACATTCTTTCGAATAAACATCATATGCAAAAAATCCCTAGTGAACGCTCGTGCGTTTGTGACTAGCATGTTGAAATTTCACCTTGCATGTTATATATGCAAGTGTATACGAAAACTTTTAACAACGCGTTTGTTTTATCGTAATTTCTAAAAAATTCTTGACTGTATATGGAATATCGTTTCATAACGACAGACACACAGCTGGTCATAGATTGCCTTCCGTGTCTGAATTCTACACATTTTGTGATTAACGACAACTAATCAAAGCGCCTGAACTAAGAGAGTAGAACAGAGAGAAAATAATACATGTACTCTCAAGACAGAAGTGTGAAGTTCAAGGGGTTATAACGCGAAATAATTGAAAGAAGTACTTCCGGAATTCAAAGTTCGGAATGCCGTTTGATCTACATGTATCCAAATACCGCTGAACGCTTTTAAAACCTTAATATCTAAGGGTTTTAGGGTATGTTGTTTTCTATATTCTTCCTTTGTTTGCAATAGCGTTGTACTCCTAAAAATAAAGCAGACATTAAGACTGTTAGAACAGATATATATTATATCCCTCCTGTTTGGATATGTATGTACATGTTACCACAACATATGGTTTTTACACATAAAGCAATCATCTCAGCACAAAGTAAGAGCTAATTAATAAAAAAAGATACATTTTTACAGATTTAATGACTCAAAACATCGGATATCGGAATTATAACACTGAATGAAAGCTCCTATGTAAATAAGTCAAAGGCCACGTGCGTGTTTTATACAGTTTCTTAAATCACAGGCACGTGTGAGGTGTCATAAAACGAGGCTGCAGCGTCTGTCTGTGGTTTCACACGTTTCTATCCGCTCGTTTCATGGACTCACGCTTCACGGCTAAGAATCTGGTAACTGTCAAATTAAAAGGATATTCATCATCTATTTATTGTTCTGGTTAATACGTGTAAAATAGGCCAGATGAAAAATTGAATTATTTGCTTCCTCAGACCATTTTTCTTCTCATTTTATCAGTTGCTACAAAGTAACACTTTTCTTCCATGAGCACGCGGTTGAGATCGAAATATACGTCACCGAGGGTAACTGTTTTGGCGGGAACGAGGTTCTGCCGAGTTCCCGCGAAACAGTTAACCGAGGTGACGGATATTTCCACCTGAACCAAATATCTCATGGTAGAAACTATTTCTTACATACCGTCTTGCATTTAAAAAAGATATTTAAATGCAAACTTATCGAAATGATGCCTTTTAATATAAAAACAAACGTTATTCAGATGCTGTGTTTTGGAAAGTGACGTCACATTGTTTATACACCGTTTCAATTATTCGGTAATTTGAATTATCTGCCCTTTGATGACGTCATGCGGGGATGCGCCTTTAAAACGAGATAATGGCACAAGCGTGATTGTTGACCACTGCGTATATTATTTCATCGAAAGGAACGCTAAATCTAGGTATTTTTGTAGCTTTTACAGCTTGAAACTGTAGATATATACCGTATAGAGATAACTTAAATGAAATCATAGTGGAATGACGAAGACAAGTGAATCAAATGTTTGCGCGATTTAACTTGGAGCTTTTTTATACTTCAAGTTTTTAGCGACTGATGATTATGCAGTTGAAGATATGTATCAAAACCTGTTGGTACTACAATTGACTCACCTAAAAGTGTTTACTTTATTTATTAAGAAATCTACAATAAAGAACAAATAAAGGAACTGCTACAGAGAAGTTTGTCTTTGCTAACATCACTTTTCATAAGTGATTAAATGACTGGCATGAAGAAATCATTTTCAGTTTTTACATCAGCAGCAGTGCTGCGCACCAGGGCACAGTCTTGAGTTTAACACTCGACCATCAATTGATATATTTTTCTGGGATATGATATACATATACATATACATGTACATTACAATTGATATACATATACATGTACATTATTCAAACAATTATTTTACTATTCTAAGGCAAAGACATTTTTCTCTCTTTTGTTCAGATCATTGCAGGTTCCCGATTGTCAGACCAAATTTCCTACGTGTAGGTGGCAACTGTGCAGTCTGTTTAAATAATCTGTTTTTGTTTGATAATATTTATAGTTCCCAAACTGGGAACAGTCATCCACGGCGTTGGGATCTCGGACACAAAATATTTAGTTAAGAAAACAAGTACTATGTATTTCATATTTATAATTAATTTGTTTAATATTTTCATTCTGGGAAGGGCCGTTTGCTAAGTTGAAAGAACTTGTGGCCCGACAAATTGCATTTTGTTTCGTTGTGTATATATGTCACTGTATTAACATATGTGTTTGTTGAAAAACAAAAGATGATTTTAACTAAACTAATAATCTGTTACTCTTGATTTGTAAGATGAGACAGATCTAGTAATATCAATGCGTGACAGTATCGCTTCTTAGATTTCATATTAGATTTCATCTCAGTTAACACTAGTTTCACACTCAACCATAAATTCACATGAATGCTACATATCAATAACTGGTCACCAAATTTGTCACTAATTGGTTAGCTGTTTATGCGATCACTGGACCTTTCATAGGGGTTTTATGGCACTCTGTGTATTGTACATGATTATGCCCAAGGGCATTTCGTGGCCACCTGATGTTTTATGACATGTACACTGCAGTAGGGCACCAATTAATTGTAACACACATCTTATTAAATTTGACAATGTTATTATCACTAATAGTTCACATTTTAACACGAAAACAGTTTGCTGTATGATGCAACTTTCAAGTTATGTTGCACATTTATGTTGTACCTTTCATTTTAGTTTTCATTTCATAACCTTACATTGAAAAGATATAGAATCTATTAATAAATTGCATGGAAATGAAAAAAGATGGTGTTTATAAAAATTAATATTTCTAATTATGTCATTGATTGTTAAAACAATAGGCCTTAGTAACATAATTAGTCCAGACATATGGCAACTTTTTACAGTAAACGGACATTATCCCCTTAGCAGAACTGTCTATAGAGTATTCCTGCCCCATAGCTCGTATTTTTTTAAAAATGTTTCTTGACAATAATTCTCACTAAACTATGCATTAATTACTTTAAATCATGTAAATCACGTTATTCATTTTTGTTTATTTCTAAGCAGAACAATTACAGCATCCCTAAACTTTATTCGAAAACACACAATTTATTTCTAAAATATTTCTAAATAATCGCCGACTTTTTCACAGTTAACATATCTATATATATTATGATTATGATAATAAAAGTAGAAATGATGTATAAAATGACAAAATCATTACCAATTACGCCGTAAAAACTTGTTTAACCTGATTGATATTTGCGAACTATCAGCGATGGTTTCATTTGTGCAATTTATCATCGTATGACGTCACAGCCGGTAAGGGACGCAACTCTTGGTCAGTAGATTATCGATTAATTGAAAGGGTGTATAACGTTACGTCACAAGTAATTCACGAAATTCATATTACAGGGGGGATGTAATATGAGATTTTCCAGCACTGGTGAAAACTGCGGATAGCCCGATTCGGTATGTAAGAATTGAGCACGACGTGCTTTGTAATGCCGCATATAGTGCGGCCGCATATAACGCTGACCGCAATGTGGTGATTTCCAACGCATAAAGCGCAAGGTGAGCTACGGGGTGGGGGGGGGGGGTATCATTTAAAATACTGTTCTGCAAACCTTATCGTTTTTCTCATATCATTACGAATCGAAGTTTTCTGTTTTCGCGTTTTCCCTATCATTCATACAGCAGTTTATCCACGACTTCAAATTTTCTTGACGCCTGACCCAAGACTGTCCTCCGCGTCATGTGTAGGGTCTTAGTGTACATTTTGTATTCTTGAACTATATTCAGACTAGACTTTACTTTGTCTCATATGTACGTTGAATAAGTTTGTTTTCTTTGATTAACTTTTATTCAGTAAAATATCTTTGTTTTGTATCAATTTTACATCCTTTTTAATGAGTATCGCCTCTTTTTGATTGAATAAACGTTAATGAACTTAATAAAGTCATACAAAAATCATCTGAAAGGTTTTCGTAACATTGCGTGTTATTCCATACATGTACAATCACGAAAATCCAGATTATTTGGAATAGTAAATGGTATCGTCGACATTGCTTTAGAAACTTTAAACCTAACCTTTGTGAAAGTTATCTTTCAGCGGCATGATTCGAGCAAGCTTGGTAGATATTACATACCAAATACATGAGCTCTATGCATTGTGGTTTTGAGACGATGTTTAAATTTTTTCCTATATAAGTATATGTAAAACAGGTAACCCCTTGGGCCCAGGGGCAAGATTTGAACAAACTTGGTAGAGGTCTACGGACCAAAATATCTAAGCCGAAGTACCAGACATAATTTGAATTAAACAATAAGTATTATCAGACTTCCTAACTTAAATGTCAAAACCAAGCTTTTTCTGTTAAGGCATACCCTTTCTGCTACCTTTTTTTATAGTAAGAGATATTGGTGGTGCTAAGGGATTATTTTGTGTATTTCATCATTTGGGCCTTCATCTGATCACATCATCAATCGTGCTTCCGTCACTTTAGGCCAAGAACAGCTAGATATTATGTCGTGTTTATTGCATTATACCAATTGTGAATTTATTTTAAAGTTCGCCCACGAAGAAACATTCTTTAGTTCATTCGGAGAACGACAGCGGGGTTTTCATTTCTTTTATTCGTTCACAACTAAGGCATCAACGTCTTTACCCAAAGACACAACTTCTTTTCCATTTTGAATTCGAACCAAGGATCCTACGCACCGGAAGCGAACGCCATAAAAGACAGAACAAATACGAAAAAAGCTCAATCCCGACCGCCAGCAAGTTTTTACCTCCTGACAAACTAAAAGTTCAGTTCTAACAGTATTGAATATTTCTCTTTTATGCGCAAAGAAGGATTTGAGTTTCGTATACTTTACAAAGAATAGTTTACACAGTAGATCACTCTACAGTCAAAAACTATTTTTGTCTGCTCAAATTCCCTCCCGTGTATACGAGCATGCATGCGTTATGTCTCAGTCACATATAACGAGGAACATTAAACAATTAATCCACTACGATGAAAAAACAACTAACCCACTACGATGAAAAAACAACTAATCCACTACGATGAAAATAACAAGTAATCCATTACGGTCAATATGCTAATAGTGTTGTCAATAATGTGTTCAATGAACGTAAAACAATAAATAAATTCATTTCTCGCCAAGATTTGTTCATATTATCAAATTGGTCATTGTAGTGTTTACAAAATATATAAAACCCATCCTCCCACCACAATCAATTGCTGTCCAAAATTTTGTATGTTTTTCAGGATAGATCTACATGTGAAGATGTTGCAAACATTCCTTGTCACGGCTGGAAATGACGCTTAATGAACTTTTGTTTGATCAAGTTCCAACAGAAAGACACTCTTAGAAATAATGTAGCGGAAAGTACTCTTCAGTTGTTTGAAAAATGTTGTGTAAACTGTAAAACATTCATCATTCAATAAAAGAAATGCATGAATATAATATAGCTGACGGAAAAAAGCAATGAAATACATTAGTCTGTTCTTTGTAATGTGTTGAAAGGCATTATTAGCATACAGTTCTGTTTTTTGCTACCATTACCCGAGCTAAACGCTTATATTTCATTTTTATATTTGAATAAATATACCTTAAACAAACAGCCAGGCCAATATTTGCTACAAATGAAATAAATATAAAACCAGTTTTGAATTTCTCGTTTCTGTAGCCAGATAATCTATATTCTTTCTTTACTTAAAAAGTCTAGTCTTAATTTTGGCTTAAATATCGGACTTAAGCTTTTATCTGAGAATGTTGGTGATCAATTAAGCTTAATACTTTGCCGTTTAATGAATACGACCCCAGAGACCGTATGCAGCGATATATCTTAGTTTGGACTGAGACCGATTAAAGTTTTTATGTACTTGTTACAAAAATATTTTACTGAATTTAAGTACAACATTGTTGAGTGAATCCGTATATACTCGACTGAAGTTTAGGAGGTCACACAAACGGTCTGGGTTCGATACCTGGCATCGTATTTTTTATTTTATTTTATTTCATAAAATGCACGAAGCAATGTGATACACAAGGTTTATTATATTTACAAATATACTTATTAAGCGCAACTTTGTAATTGCTATGCAATATTTTAGCACTATAGTTAGCACTACACTGTAGGGATATTTGAAAATCGTTGGTTTCTTGGTAAGATGTTTTGGGGTAGGGTTTTGGTGGATGCAACACTGTATTTCTTCAAGTGAGTAAAACAAGTCAAATAGAGCGTGAGCGCAGAAGAATAGTGAAAGAAAAGTGAAATAATAGAGTTTTTATTACATAATGGTTTAGGCATCCGCCTTGGGAGCGGGAGGTCGAAGGTTAGAATTCCAGCAGGGGTCCGTTCTGATATGGCCAGTTGGTGAGCTGCCAGCTAGTTAGATAATGTTTACCGTATGCCTACCTGCCTGGGTGGGTCGTACCGCTTATATACCTCGAACGAGGATGGTGGACCCAAAAAGCAAAAACTCAAACTACCTGCCTGGTGCCTGGCATTAAAAGGATAGGGTACGGGAGGTAAGTGTGCTCAGAAAGAAGGTGTCTCATATGTCAAAAATGTCTGGCCCTTCAAGCAGGGGTGACATTATAATAAACAATCACTTAACTTTACTTAAAACCTCAATTGGGATAATTATTTGATTTTTGCAGAAGTAGTTATCCTTATTCGACGTTGTGTTCGACTGAATGACGGAATTTGTGTATGGGTTTACCAACATTTCTTGAATTAGCAACCTTTCATGACCACTTGTAGAGCGATACACACACTCAAGCTACCTATTACTTAGAAATATTAAACTTTTCGGTTAACACAAGCTTGACATTTATCTGACTACATACTTATGAATAAAATGGCACACGTAAACCATTATGGAGGTTTTCTTCAGGTGACAATGATTTATTTGAGAAGTCAGACGACAGAGAATTGTTGATGACCGAAAACCTGTTCCTGTCGCAAATAAGAGGAAAGAAGAGTTCTGATATACCGAAATACAACTTACGACTGTTTTGTGTTGAAACATTACATGTAGTTATGTACAGTAAACTCCGTATATAACGACTCCGGATATAGCGAAAATCCGGATATAAGGAACATACTTTCTCTACCCGAATTTTTTTCTTTGTATATTATATATGAAAATATACGAATATAACAAACTCTGGATATAAGGAATAAATTTTAAAGGCCCCAAGGAGTCCGTTATAAACGGAGTTTACTGTATTTGCTTCTGGGGTACACTTTTTGTGCGTAGATTGCGATTGATCTCAAGTTAGGCAAGCTATGCAAGTTTTATTTTTTTATCTGATATATAGCAAGTTGTTCATTTATGCGTCTTTATGTTTCAATCATAAATTTTTTTGCTTAACAAAGAATATGTATCACATATACAATGAACAATAAATATACAACAAATGAATGTAATAAATATCATACGAATAAAACTGTTTATACAACAACAACAACAACAACAACATTTATTCGGCATTAAGCAAAATTACAAAGCTTCTAGCCTAAATTATGTATAAAGCAAATGGGTTGGGCACAAGTTTTACCAACATAAATGACAACCATGTGCATTATTCAAAAGGATTTGCGTCTTTCTGCTATCTTATAGTTAATCATAGAGCTTTTTTATGTTACGCTATTTGGTGGCACCCGTAACAGTCCTTGATCTTTTGGTTTGAATTGAATTCTGTTTTAGCTTTTCGTCAATTGTCCCAGACTGATCTTTCTCTATTCCAGTAGGCGCTATATGACGGACACGTAAAGATCTAAAAAAAAACTTTTTGACCGTTTTTATGATTTGGTATAAAAAAGTGTTCAAAAGGAGTCCTTTAAAATTGACCTAGTATCATTGCTTTAAGACTTATGATTTGCAGTTTCAAATATTAAAATTAATATCTATACAACTATACAAGGCTAGTTGGCGAATCAGAAGACCGGAAATTTTGTGGGAGGGTACATATATAATATTCTACAAACAATTTCATGTACCGGTTATAGCCTCTGTAGAGGTTGGTGGACCTAATAAGCACAATTACAAAAAAAAACAAAAAAAAAAAAACAAAACAATTTCATGTACATTTTAATTAAATGTGTTGGGGGGGTGGGGGGTATCTACGGAATATATCAATACTTTTGATGCTACATTTTTGTGATATCATAAAATGTTTTTAAGTTACTAAAACGAAACGTTCTTTATGAAAGATAAATAAGTATCAAATTTTAAAGGTACAGTACTACAGTATTATCTATATATATAGTCCCATGCTCAATTTAGACTTACTCAAAAAGAATAAATGAATTTACAAATAGATTTAATTTCGTTCTATTTACTCTTAGACAATATCGTCGTATACCATTATTTCGTATCTATGTCACTTCTTTACTAAAACGTATTATCAGAATTAGCATTTCATGTACTATATTTACAACACATATCTTCTATCTAAAAAACGAGAATTGGTATGTTTCTTGTATAAATACAGTCTATTTCGCGGTTAAGACATTTTCTCCCTCCGTTGTCGAATGGTTTGAGTAGTTGACTTGGAATCACTGTAACTTATCATTGATTGAGGGTCATGGGTTCGAGGCTTGCTACCGACCATGTCTCGTAAGGTCAAACATAGGGCAGTTTCTTACGGAGTATAGGAGTCTAGTACTTGTTCTTCCCAGGAACGAGTGTTAGATAAACTGTCCGCACGTTTAAAATGATCAAAATATGGTTGGAATGTGCGTTAAACTCCTACAACGATAAGACATCCAAAGTGATCAGGGGACTTTAATCATGCCTCTAGCTATAAATACATTTACATGTATATCAAAGTTATGCACCACTTTAAGATGGACATGCTACATTATAGTAAAGTAAGAAAAACTTAAGATACAATGAATGCTTTCATATTTCTGTCATTAGCAGATCCTAGTAGAAGTGTAAATACAAAATGTATGCATATTCTATTGTGCGATGGAATGTGGCGTTTATGAAAAGAGCAAACATTACCGTGACATGGTTAACATCATACTTAATATGATATTTGTGCTTTAAATAGTTATCATTGTTATTGTTATAATTGTTATTGTTATCATTGTTATTTATTCATACAATATTTTAAACTGCATGACATACAACCTGCCGATGCAGAAAGGATGGCGACGTATATGTGTGAACAGGAAGAACGGTTAAAGAAAATGCTTCTATTTTCAAATACTATTTCGACGTAATACAACATTGATACCTAACAGAGTAGCAGAAAACTGAGTGATTATACCCTTCAATATGATAATCACAAATAAATGTGATACATTCATCAATGGTTTACTAGGTTTAGTATCGTTAACAAACAAGCATTGCTAAAGTTATAGCAGTAAACTAAGTGATCATACCCATCAATTTGATAATCACAATTAAATGTAATACATTCACCCATGGTTTACTAGGTTTAGTATCGTTAACAAACAAGCATTGCTAAAGTTATAGCTAAATAACATAGATATATATAACAATTTTATTCCTACTAAACATAGTTTAAAAATGACCATATCGTATTTGACCTGCCGAGTTGTAAAATGATTTTCTATCAATTTGATTTGATGAAGTGGCATGTACTAATGATAGAAACAAATCATGAACAATTTGGAAATCTGAAACATTTAACTTAAAAATATCTATACTGTTGCTCGATAAAATCATACGGAAGCGTGTACTTGCCCTCCGTTATGGTACGTAAAATCAATACGCAGACTAGATTATTATTAGAATGGTAAATATTTAAACGTTTTCTTGCCTTTCTTTCGTATTTATATAAATTATTATCAGAAAGGGTTTCATATTCTTTAAAAAAAATATACTGCTTTACATTTATAGGATATACTATCGATCTATACAGCAAGGTTAGATATAGTTTGTTTTTCTTGTTCAAATAACAGCCAAATTTCCCGGCATCTTTCATGGTAATATAAATGCCACGAATAAGTTTAACATCCAAACTTGATCAACGGCCATCAAAATTAAGACCTGGAACATACACAATTACACAACATTTATAGATTTAACACTTGGTTCCATAATATGAAACTCTTTTTATCCAAAACATGTCCTGTGATTAGATTTGAAAGCAGGTTGAAATGTCTCTGTGAACAGTTTTGCGGAAAAAGATATCTGGTTTTCGTCCCTGTGGTCAAAATTGTTTTGGTTAACGGTCACTTCTAGTTTCATCCCGTGTTAATATCATGGTAAATCAAGCACGTTTGTACATTTCCTGAGACTAAAGCAGTCAGCAGACAACAATTCCCATCTTCAGCACTATACCAGCAAAAATTTGACGACCACTATCACTCAAAATCAACAGTAACTAAATAACTTCAGCGTGCCTTGTTCATTTGCTTTGGCAGTACATAAAACAGATATAAATACATCTGCAGTGAAAGTTATGGAAGCAAGAACTATCTCGTTGGTTGCTAAACACTTGCTGGAGTGGACACTTTATATCCTTCTATGTAGACATCAAATCCTGAAAAAAAACCATACATGATTGTTAGTTATCAGAAATGAGAAAAATATTATATACAACTGACATGGAACATGCTGAAAATAATGCAAAACTTTAAAGTGACATTATGCGTATCTTTTCAAGTAAAATTCCAGCTGAAAATGGTGTTTGTACAAAAGCGTAGAGGAAATAATAGCTTTTAACCCAATACACCAAACTCTTCCCGTTACCAGTATGAAAAAAATAACTTTCCAAATATTGATTTTCTTATTTGACTGGGAGAGTCAATTTATGAAAAGAACAACTGCATGCAGGAGTTGCTTCCCTTCCACTGCCAAAATCTCTACCAACATCAACAACGACACAATCAACTATCATTTTATCAGTCCAATCTTTTTTATATCTAAAGCACCAACTTCAAATACTAATGCGGCATACTTGTTAATTTAACACATTTAAATGCACAGCAACCAAAAATTGCTATTATAAAACTGTCACCAAAAATATGTGAGATGCACATAATGTCTATAACTTTAAAATTTTGAATTCAAACTACTAAAAGAAATAATCTAGCAAATAACTACCTGGAAGTACTTCCGTGGTCGAGTAGCTAGAGTCGCTGACTTGGAATCACTGTAACCTCTAAACGGTCGGGTGTAAACTGCCCACCTAGTAAATTAACCGAAATAAAGTTGTTATGGGCATTAAACTCATACAACACTAATAACAACCAATGACATACATGCTATGATTAACTATTATGCTGCTGGTGTCAAATATTTTTTCCTTTGCAGCAAGTGTATATCATGATCAGCCTTCACGTCCGTGCATTGTGGTCAATATCTTCCGTTTGCTATTCAGACAGAACAGTTTCAATCAGCTATCGTATGAAGCATTAATGTAACTTTCAAATATTGACATTTTAACTTTTAGCGAGACTGGTGTAAATAGATTATGAATATGCATAATCATCTCGTTCCAATAACATGGGTTTTAGTGAGCTACTGGCATTTACGTTGTGTTAAAAAACAAGAAATACTGCATTCTACCTCATTCATAATTTGCCATCAACCATTCTGTGAGTGTGTCTTCCAGTTCTGCATGTGCAAGACGTCTTAGTACCTGAAATGTAAATGTAATTTCGATTGCAAATGTCCCATCATTTTTATAGAAGTCATGTTTTACAAAATTTTATATACGTTTGTTTTAACTAGTCAAATACAATGCTTGAAAACATTAAAATAATTATTTATTTATTTATTTTAAGCCATTTTTTTTCTTTCGATTGCGAAACACTTTCTTACAACTTATATCAGTCGCTCTCGAGACTCACTCCAAATGGAATCAAATATTAATTGCTCTCGAGACTAACGCCTCGAACACAGAGAGGGGCAATGTGGAATTAGCCGTGTCTTGCTAAAGGACACTGGTACTACTTAGCACGTAAGGGGATCGAACCCGGGTCTCTCCGATCCTGAGGCAAACGCGCTTAGACCACTTCACCAAGGCGGCTCCACATGTAATGCAATGGTATAAAAAGGCTACAATACATCCTAGAATACTTACCAGAATCTATGCGTAAATGTATATTCTTGATCTTCGTCCTAGACAACAGCACGGGACGACACGAATACTTAGTCACGGGTCCAGTTACATGTATCTGCAAGGAAAACAAAATCAAGTACAACGCATTATCAAAAGCGCAGGGTACGACGCGATTTCATGTGCCTTTTTCTGTAATATTTGCTCCAGTCATCTACAAAGAAGAGAAAACACAAGCAAAGAAACCTTACTTTCCGATGTGGCTACTGATTTCTTCCGTAATCTTCGAAAATATATATTCAACAAACAAATTCAGTGAATTTATATCCCCGGCAAAATGAAACAAATAACTGAAAAAAATTGTAAAGGGCATCTGTTCAGGTAAAAATAATCTTTAAAATTTCTACACCCCACTAGGGCCTCATCTTCAAGGGGATCATTACTTTACAGTTACAAAGACCTTACATATTGCAAGTCAAATTAATTCCATACTAGTCTCAGAATAAAATAATTCTTCAAGGTCCAATACTAAGGAAAGCGAACATTCAAATATACTTTAAAAAACACAGAAAAGTTATTTTTAATAAAAAATGGAAGTTGGTATGTAGAAATTCTAAATAAACCACAGTACATGTACAATTATTTTTCTATGCATTATGAAGAAAGTTAAAAAGATCTGGGTGGTCATTTTGTCAAATCACAGATTTCAACATAATACACATACTTTTCTTCGTGTTCCAAACACTTTCTGTAAATTTTAACCTGACAATCTTCATTATTTAGTGTCTTGCATAAGGTAATGTACTTGCCATTGAAATAACTGTCACTTCATTTTTGCTTAGTAGTGGACCTTTAAGATTACTACAATGGATATAGAAAAATGATGACAGAATCTACATCCCCGTAAGGGCATATTTCAGTAAAAATCAACGCAACAGGCAAAAATTGGACAGGTAACACAAGTATCTTCTCCTGTATTCTTCGGCAAAGCCACCTGAAATACACAAACAAACAACTAATATGGCAATGAAGTTATTACAGATAAACATGCAAAAAAAAAAGGAATACAAAGATTGAAAAGCTGCCAAGGTATGGTGCTCAGACTGCAGCGCTATGGTAGACTCACGGAACGGCAGCACATCATGTTAAATGAAAAAGAAAAGGAAATAAACAAAATTGAAGAAAAATTTACATACCGGACACGACGCGAAAAACACGGCGCGGTACGGTCGCGAATACCGGTGTCTTCTTCTGTATTCTTCGGCAAAGCCGCCTGAAATACACAAACAAACAATTGTTAGAACAATGAAGTTAATACGGATATACATGCAAACATAAAAGGCACAAAAGGCAAGTGGCCAACCACTAACACACCCTCCTCTGCTCTCTGCCCAAAAACACGGACGGACCTTGCCACTTTTCGCTGCTGATGCGGTTACCGGACAAAGCGCGGGCAGGCAAAGCGAGGGCGGTTCACAAACGACTGAAAAGCTGCCAAGGTATGGTGCTCAGACTGCAGCGCTATGGTAGACTCACGGAACGGCAGCACATCATGTTAAATGAAAAAGAAAAGGAAATAAACAAAATTGAAGAAAAATTTACATACCGGACACGACGCGAAAAACACGGCGCGGTACGGTCGCGAATACCGGTGTCTTCTTCTGTATTCTTCGGCAAAGCCGCCTGAAATACACAAACAAACAATTGTTAGAACAATGAAGTTAATACGGATATACATGCAAACATAAAAGGCACAAAAGGCAAGTGGCCAACCACTAACACACCCTCCTCTGCTCTCTGCCCAAAAACACGGACGGACCTTGCCACTTTTCGCTGCTGATGCGGTTACCGGACAAAGCGCGGGCAGGCAAAGCGAGGGCGGTTCACAAACGACTGAAAAGCTGCCAAGGTATGGTGCTCAGACTGCAGCGCTATGGTAGACTCACGGAACGGCAGCACATCATGTTAAATGAAAAAGAAAAGGAAATAAACAAAATTGAAGAAAAATTTACATACCGGACACGACGCGAAAAACACGGCGCGGTACGGTCGCGAATACCGGTGTCTTCTTCTGTATTCTTCGGCAAAGCCGCCTGAAATACACAAACAAACAATTGTTAGAACAATGAAGTTAATACGGATATACATGCAAACATAAAAGGCACAAAAGGCAAGTGGCCAACCACTAACACACCCTCCTCTGCTCTCTGCCCAAAAACACGGACGGACCTTGCCACTTTTCGCTGCTGATGCGGTTACCGGACAAAGCGCGGGCAGGCAAAGCGAGGGCGGTTCACAAACGACTGAAAAGCTGCCAAGGTATGGTGCTCAGACTGCAGCGCTATGGTAGACTCACGGAACGGCAGCACATCATGTTAAATGAAAAAGAAAAGGAAATAAACAAAATTGAAGAAAAATTTACATACCGGACACGACGCGAAAAACACGGCGCGGTACGGTCGCGAATACCGGTGTCTTCTTCTGTATTCTTCGGCAAAGCCGCCTGAAATACACAAACAAACAATTGTTAGAACAATGAAGTTAATACGGATATACATGCAAACATAAAAGGCACAAAAGGCAAGTGGCCAACCACTAACACACCCTCCTCTGCTCTCTGCCCAAAAACACGGACGGACCTTGCCACTTTTCGCTGCTGATGCGGTTACCGGACAAAGCGCGGGCAGGCAAAGCGAGGGCGGTTCACAAACGACTGAAAAGCTGCCAAGGTATGGTGCTCAGACTGCAGCGCTATGGTAGACTCACGGAACGGCAGCACATCATGTTAAATGAAAAAGAAAAGGAAATAAACAAAATTGAAGAAAAATTTACATACCGGACACGACGCGAAAAACACGGCGCGGTACGGTCGCGAATACCGGTGTCTTCTTCTGTATTCTTCGGCAAAGCCGCCTGAAATACACAAACAAACAATTGTTAGAACAATGAAGTTAATACGGATATACATGCAAACATAAAAGGCACAAAAGGCAAGTGGCCAACCACTAACACACCCTCCTCTGCTCTCTGCCCAAAAACACGGACGGACCTTGCCACTTTTCGCTGCTGATGCGGTTACCGGACAAAGCGCGGGCAGGCAAAGCGAGGGCGGTTCACAAACGACTGAAAAGCTGCCAAGGTATGGTGCTCAGACTGCAGCGCTATGGTAGACTCACGGAACGGCAGCACATCATGTTAAATGAAAAAGAAAAGGAAATAAACAAAATTGAAGAAAAATTTACATACCGGACACGACGCGAAAAACACGGCGCGGTACGGTCGCGAATACCGGTGTCTTCTTCTGTATTCTTCGGCAAAGCCGCCTGAAATACACAAACAAACAATTGTTAGAACAATGAAGTTAATACGGATATACATGCAAACATAAAAGGCACAAAAGGCAAGTGGCCAACCACTAACACACCCTCCTCTGCTCTCTGCCCAAAAACACGGACGGACCTTGCCACTTTTCGCTGCTGATGCGGTTACCGGACAAAGCGCGGGCAGGCAAAGCGAGGGCGGTTCACAAACGACTGAAAAGCTGCCAAGGTATGGTGCTCAGACTGCAGCGCTATGGTAGACTCACGGAACGGCAGCACATCATGTTAAATGAAAAAGAAAAGGAAATAAACAAAATTGAAGAAAAATTTACATACCGGACACGACGCGAAAAACACGGCGCGGTACGGTCGCGAATACCGGTGTCTTCTTCTGTATTCTTCGGCAAAGCCGCCTGAAATACACAAACAAACAATTGTTAGAACAATGAAGTTAATACGGATATACATGCAAACATAAAAGGCACAAAAGGCAAGTGGCCAACCACTAACACACCCTCCTCTGCTCTCTGCCCAAAAACACGGACGGACCTTGCCACTTTTCGCTGCTGATGCGGTTACCGGACAAAGCGCGGGCAGGCAAAGCGAGGGCGGTTCACAAACGACTGAAAAGCTGCCAAGGTATGGTGCTCAGACTGCAGCGCTATGGTAGACTCACGGAACGGCAGCACATCATGTTAAATGAAAAAGAAAAGGAAATAAACAAAATTGAAGAAAAATTTACATACCGGACACGACGCGAAAAACACGGCGCGGTACGGTCGCGAATACCGGTGTCTTCTTCTGTATTCTTCGGCAAAGCCGCCTGAAATACACAAACAAACAATTGTTAGAACAATGAAGTTAATACGGATATACATGCAAACATAAAAGGCACAAAAGGCAAGTGGCCAACCACTAACACACCCTCCTCTGCTCTCTGCCCAAAAACACGGACGGACCTTGCCACTTTTCGCTGCTGATGCGGTTACCGGACAAAGCGCGGGCAGGCAAAGCGAGGGCGGTTCACAAACGACTGAAAAGCTGCCAAGGTATGGTGCTCAGACTGCAGCGCTATGGTAGACTCACGGAACGGCAGCACATCATGTTAAATGAAAAAGAAAAGGAAATAAACAAAATTGAAGAAAAATTTACATACCGGACACGACGCGAAAAACACGGCGCGGTACGGTCGCGAATACCGGTGTCTTCTTCTGTATTCTTCGGCAAAGCCGCCTGAAATACACAAACAAACAATTGTTAGAACAATGAAGTTAATACGGATATACATGCAAACATAAAAGGCACAAAAGGCAAGTGGCCAACCACTAACACACCCTCCTCTGCTCTCTGCCCAAAAACACGGACGGACCTTGCCACTTTTCGCTGCTGATGCGGTTACCGGACAAAGCGCGGGCAGGCAAAGCGAGGGCGGTTCACAAACGACTGAAAAGCTGCCAAGGTATGGTGCTCAGACTGCAGCGCTATGGTAGACTCACGGAACGGCAGCACATCATGTTAAATGAAAAAGAAAAGGAAATAAACAAAATTGAAGAAAAATTTACATACCGGACACGACGCGAAAAACACGGCGCGGTACGGTCGCGAATACCGGTGTCTTCTTCTGTATTCTTCGGCAAAGCCGCCTGAAATACACAAACAAACAATTGTTAGAACAATGAAGTTAATACGGATATACATGCAAACATAAAAGGCACAAAAGGCAAGTGGCCAACCACTAACACACCCTCCTCTGCTCTCTGCCCAAAAACACGGACGGACCTTGCCACTTTTCGCTGCTGATGCGGTTACCGGACAAAGCGCGGGCAGGCAAAGCGAGGGCGGTTCACAAACGACTGAAAAGCTGCCAAGGTATGGTGCTCAGACTGCAGCGCTATGGTAGACTCACGGAACGGCAGCACATCATGTTAAATGAAAAAGAAAAGGAAATAAACAAAATTGAAGAAAAATTTACATACCGGACACGACGCGAAAAACACGGCGCGGTACGGTCGCGAATACCGGTGTCTTCTTCTGTATTCTTCGGCAAAGCCGCCTGAAATACACAAACAAACAATTGTTAGAACAATGAAGTTAATACGGATATACATGCAAACATAAAAGGCACAAAAGGCAAGTGGCCAACCACTAACACACCCTCCTCTGCTCTCTGCCCAAAAACACGGACGGACCTTGCCACTTTTCGCTGCTGATGCGGTTACCGGACAAAGCGCGGGCAGGCAAAGCGAGGGCGGTTCACAAACGACTGAAAAGCTGCCAAGGTATGGTGCTCAGACTGCAGCGCTATGGTAGACTCACGGAACGGCAGCACATCATGTTAAATGAAAAAGAAAAGGAAATAAACAAAATTGAAGAAAAATTTACATACCGGACACGACGCGAAAAACACGGCGCGGTACGGTCGCGAATACCGGTGTCTTCTTCTGTATTCTTCGGCAAAGCCGCCTGAAATACACAAACAAACAATTGTTAGAACAATGAAGTTAATACGGATATACATGCAAACATAAAAGGCACAAAAGGCAAGTGGCCAACCACTAACACACCCTCCTCTGCTCTCTGCCCAAAAACACGGACGGACCTTGCCACTTTTCGCTGCTGATGCGGTTACCGGACAAAGCGCGGGCAGGCAAAGCGAGGGCGGTTCACAAACGACTGAAAAGCTGCCAAGGTATGGTGCTCAGACTGCAGCGCTATGGTAGACTCACGGAACGGCAGCACATCATGTTAAATGAAAAAGAAAAGGAAATAAACAAAATTGAAGAAAAATTTACATACCGGACACGACGCGAAAAACACGGCGCGGTACGGTCGCGAATACCGGTGTCTTCTTCTGTATTCTTCGGCAAAGCCGCCTGAAATACACAAACAAACAATTGTTAGAACAATGAAGTTAATACGGATATACATGCAAACATAAAAGGCACAAAAGGCAAGTGGCCAACCACTAACACACCCTCCTCTGCTCTCTGCCCAAAAACACGGACGGACCTTGCCACTTTTCGCTGCTGATGCGGTTACCGGACAAAGCGCGGGCAGGCAAAGCGAGGGCGGTTCACAAACGACTGAAAAGCTGCCAAGGTATGGTGCTCAGACTGCAGCGCTATGGTAGACTCACGGAACGGCAGCACATCATGTTAAATGAAAAAGAAAAGGAAATAAACAAAATTGAAGAAAAATTTACATACCGGACACGACGCGAAAAACACGGCGCGGTACGGTCGCGAATACCGGTGTCTTCTTCTGTATTCTTCGGCAAAGCCGCCTGAAATACACAAACAAACAATTGTTAGAACAATGAAGTTAATACGGATATACATGCAAACATAAAAGGCACAAAAGGCAAGTGGCCAACCACTAACACACCCTCCTCTGCTCTCTGCCCAAAAACACGGACGGACCTTGCCACTTTTCGCTGCTGATGCGGTTACCGGACAAAGCGCGGGCAGGCAAAGCGAGGGCGGTTCACAAACGACTGAAAAGCTGCCAAGGTATGGTGCTCAGACTGCAGCGCTATGGTAGACTCACGGAACGGCAGCACATCATGTTAAATGAAAAAGAAAAGGAAATAAACAAAATTGAAGAAAAATTTACATACCGGACACGACGCGAAAAACACGGCGCGGTACGGTCGCGAATACCGGTGTCTTCTTCTGTATTCTTCGGCAAAGCCGCCTGAAATACACAAACAAACAATTGTTAGAACAATGAAGTTAATACGGATATACATGCAAACATAAAAGGCACAAAAGGCAAGTGGCCAACCACTAACACACCCTCCTCTGCTCTCTGCCCAAAAACACGGACGGACCTTGCCACTTTTCGCTGCTGATGCGGTTACCGGACAAAGCGCGGGCAGGCAAAGCGAGGGCGGTTCACAAACGACTGAAAAGCTGCCAAGGTATGGTGCTCAGACTGCAGCGCTATGGTAGACTCACGGAACGGCAGCACATCATGTTAAATGAAAAAGAAAAGGAAATAAACAAAATTGAAGAAAAATTTACATACCGGACACGACGCGAAAAACACGGCGCGGTACGGTCGCGAATACCGGTGTCTTCTTCTGTATTCTTCGGCAAAGCCGCCTGAAATACACAAACAAACAATTGTTAGAACAATGAAGTTAATACGGATATACATGCAAACATAAAAGGCACAAAAGGCAAGTGGCCAACCACTAACACACCCTCCTCTGCTCTCTGCCCAAAAACACGGACGGACCTTGCCACTTTTCGCTGCTGATGCGGTTACCGGACAAAGCGCGGGCAGGCAAAGCGAGGGCGGTTCACAAACGACTGAAAAGCTGCCAAGGTATGGTGCTCAGACTGCAGCGCTATGGTAGACTCACGGAACGGCAGCACATCATGTTAAATGAAAAAGAAAAGGAAATAAACAAAATTGAAGAAAAATTTACATACCGGACACGACGCGAAAAACACGGCGCGGTACGGTCGCGAATACCGGTGTCTTCTTCTGTATTCTTCGGCAAAGCCGCCTGAAATACACAAACAAACAATTGTTAGAACAATGAAGTTAATACGGATATACATGCAAACATAAAAGGCACAAAAGGCAAGTGGCCAACCACTAACACACCCTCCTCTGCTCTCTGCCCAAAAACACGGACGGACCTTGCCACTTTTCGCTGCTGATGCGGTTACCGGACAAAGCGCGGGCAGGCAAAGCGAGGGCGGTTCACAAACGACTGAAAAGCTGCCAAGGTATGGTGCTCAGACTGCAGCGCTATGGTAGACTCACGGAACGGCAGCACATCATGTTAAATGAAAA
Source organism: Saxidomus purpurata (assembly GCA_022818135.1). Classification (NCBI taxonomy): domain Eukaryota; kingdom Metazoa; phylum Mollusca; class Bivalvia; order Venerida; family Veneridae; genus Saxidomus; species Saxidomus purpurata. The sequence continues at coordinate 22,760,537 of JAFMSR010000005.1, read as the reverse complement.
AGAAAAGGAAATAAACAAAATTGAAGAAAAATTTACATACCGGACACGACGCGCGAAAAACACGGCGCGGTACGGTCGCGAATACCGGTGTCTTCTTCTGTATTCTTCGGCAAAGCCGCCTGAAATACACAAACAAACAATTGTTAGAACAATGAAGTTAATACGGATATACATGCAAACATAAAAGGCACAAAAGGCAAGTGGCCAACCACTAACACACCCTCCTCTGCTCTCTGCCCAAAAACACGGACGGACCTTGCCACTTTTCGCTGCTGATGCGGTTACCGGACAAAGCGCGGGCAGGCAAAGCGAGGGCGGTTCACAAACGACTGAAAAGCTGCCAAGGTATGGTGCTCAGACTGCAGCGCTATGGTAGACTCACGGAACGGCAGCACATCATGTTAAATGAAAAAGAAAAGGAAATAAACAAAATTGAAGAAAAATTTACATACCGGACACGACGCGAAAAACACGGCGCGGTACGGTCGCGAATACCGGTGTCTTCTTCTGTATTCTTCGGCAAAGCCGCCTGAAATACACAAACAAACAATTGTTAGAACAATGAAGTTAATACGGATATACATGCAAACATAAAAGGCACAAAAGGCAAGTGGCCAACCACTAACACACCCTCCTCTGCTCTCTGCCCAAAAACACGGACGGACCTTGCCACTTTTCGCTGCTGATGCGGTTACCGGACAAAGCGCGGGCAGGCAAAGCGAGGGCGGTTCACAAACGACTGAAAAGCTGCCAAGGTATGGTGCTCAGACTGCAGCGCTATGGTAGACTCACGGAACGGCAGCACATCATGTTAAATGAAAAAGAAAAGGAAATAAACAAAATTGAAGAAAAATTTACATACCGGACACGACGCGAAAAACACGGCGCGGTACGGTCGCGAATACCGGTGTCTTCTTCTGTATTCTTCGGCAAAGCCGCCTGAAATACACAAACAAACAATTGTTAGAACAATGAAGTTAATACGGATATACATGCAAACATAAAAGGCACAAAAGGCAAGTGGCCAACCACTAACACACCCTCCTCTGCTCTCTGCCCAAAAACACGGACGGACCTTGCCACTTTTCGCTGCTGATGCGGTTACCGGACAAAGCGCGGGCAGGCAAAGCGAGGGCGGTTCACAAACGACTGAAAAGCTGCCAAGGTATGGTGCTCAGACTGCAGCGCTATGGTAGACTCACGGAACGGCAGCACATCATGTTAAATGAAAAAGAAAAGGAAATAAACAAAATTGAAGAAAAATTTACATACCGGACACGACGCGAAAAACACGGCGCGGTACGGTCGCGAATACCGGTGTCTTCTTCTGTATTCTTCGGCAAAGCCGCCTGAAATACACAAACAAACAATTGTTAGAACAATGAAGTTAATACGGATATACATGCAAACATAAAAGGCACAAAAGGCAAGTGGCCAACCACTAACACACCCTCCTCTGCTCTCTGCCCAAAAACACGGACGGACCTTGCCACTTTTCGCTGCTGATGCGGTTACCGGACAAAGCGCGGGCAGGCAAAGCGAGGGCGGTTCACAAACGACTGAAAAGCTGCCAAGGTATGGTGCTCAGACTGCAGCGCTATGGTAGACTCACGGAACGGCAGCACATCATGTTAAATGAAAAAGAAAAGGAAATAAACAAAATTGAAGAAAAATTTACATACCGGACACGACGCGAAAAACACGGCGCGGTACGGTCGCGAATACCGGTGTCTTCTTCTGTATTCTTCGGCAAAGCCGCCTGAAATACACAAACAAACAATTGTTAGAACAATGAAGTTAATACGGATATACATGCAAACATAAAAGGCACAAAAGGCAAGTGGCCAACCACTAACACACCCTCCTCTGCTCTCTGCCCAAAAACACGGACGGACCTTGCCACTTTTCGCTGCTGATGCGGTTACCGGACAAAGCGCGGGCAGGCAAAGCGAGGGCGGTTCACAAACGACTGAAAAGCTGCCAAGGTATGGTGCTCAGACTGCAGCGCTATGGTAGACTCACGGAACGGCAGCACATCATGTTAAATGAAAAAGAAAAGGAAATAAACAAAATTGAAGAAAAATTTACATACCGGACACGACGCGAAAAACACGGCGCGGTACGGTCGCGAATACCGGTGTCTTCTTCTGTATTCTTCGGCAAAGCCGCCTGAAATACACAAACAAACAATTGTTAGAACAATGAAGTTAATACGGATATACATGCAAACATAAAAGGCACAAAAGGCAAGTGGCCAACCACTAACACACCCTCCTCTGCTCTCTGCCCAAAAACACGGACGGACCTTGCCACTTTTCGCTGCTGATGCGGTTACCGGACAAAGCGCGGGCAGGCAAAGCGAGGGCGGTTCACAAACGACTGAAAAGCTGCCAAGGTATGGTGCTCAGACTGCAGCGCTATGGTAGACTCACGGAACGGCAGCACATCATGTTAAATGAAAAAGAAAAGGAAATAAACAAAATTGAAGAAAAATTTACATACCGGACACGACGCGAAAAACACGGCGCGGTACGGTCGCGAATACCGGTGTCTTCTTCTGTATTCTTCGGCAAAGCCGCCTGAAATACACAAACAAACAATTGTTAGAACAATGAAGTTAATACGGATATACATGCAAACATAAAAGGCACAAAAGGCAAGTGGCCAACCACTAACACACCCTCCTCTGCTCTCTGCCCAAAAACACGGACGGACCTTGCCACTTTTCGCTGCTGATGCGGTTACCGGACAAAGCGCGGGCAGGCAAAGCGAGGGCGGTTCACAAACGACTGAAAAGCTGCCAAGGTATGGTGCTCAGACTGCAGCGCTATGGTAGACTCACGGAACGGCAGCACATCATGTTAAATGAAAAAGAAAAGGAAATAAACAAAATTGAAGAAAAATTTACATACCGGACACGACGCGAAAAACACGGCGCGGTACGGTCGCGAATACCGGTGTCTTCTTCTGTATTCTTCGGCAAAGCCGCCTGAAATACACAAACAAACAATTGTTAGAACAATGAAGTTAATACGGATATACATGCAAACATAAAAGGCACAAAAGGCAAGTGGCCAACCACTAACACACCCTCCTCTGCTCTCTGCCCAAAAACACGGACGGACCTTGCCACTTTTCGCTGCTGATGCGGTTACCGGACAAAGCGCGGGCAGGCAAAGCGAGGGCGGTTCACAAACGACTGAAAAGCTGCCAAGGTATGGTGCTCAGACTGCAGCGCTATGGTAGACTCACGGAACGGCAGCACATCATGTTAAATGAAAAAGAAAAGGAAATAAACAAAATTGAAGAAAAATTTACATACCGGACACGACGCGAAAAACACGGCGCGGTACGGTCGCGAATACCGGTGTCTTCTTCTGTATTCTTCGGCAAAGCCGCCTGAAATACACAAACAAACAATTGTTAGAACAATGAAGTTAATACGGATATACATGCAAACATAAAAAGGCACAAAAGGCAAGTGGCCAACCACTAACACACCCTCCTCTGCTCTCTGCCCAAAAACACGGACGGACCTTGCCACTTTTCGCTGCTGATGCGGTTACCGGACAAAGCGCGGGCAGGCAAAGCGAGGGCGGTTCACAAACGACTGAAAAGCTGCCAAGGTATGGTGCTCAGACTGCAGCGCTATGGTAGACTCACGGAACGGCAGCACATCATGTTAAATGAAAAAGAAAAGGAAATAAACAAAATTGAAGAAAAATTTACATACCGGACACGACGCGAAAAACACGGCGCGGTACGGTCGCGAATACCGGTGTCTTCTTCTGTATTCTTCGGCAAAGCCGCCTGAAATACACAAACAAACAATTGTTAGAACAATGAAGTTAATACGGATATACATGCAAACATAAAAGGCACAAAAGGCAAGTGGCCAACCACTAACACACCCTCCTCTGCTCTCTGCCCAAAAACACGGACGGACCTTGCCACTTTTCGCTGCTGATGCGGTTACCGGACAAAGCGCGGGCAGGCAAAGCGAGGGCGGTTCACAAACGACTGAAAAGCTGCCAAGGTATGGTGCTCAGACTGCAGCGCTATGGTAGACTCACGGAACGGCAGCACATCATGTTAAATGAAAAAGAAAAGGAAATAAACAAAATTGAAGAAAAATTTACATACCGGACACGACGCGAAAAACACGGCGCGGTACGGTCGCGAATACCGGTGTCTTCTTCTGTATTCTTCGGCAAAGCCGCCTGAAATACACAAACAAACAATTGTTAGAACAATGAAGTTAATACGGATATACATGCAAACATAAAAGGCACAAAAGGCAAGTGGCCAACCACTAACACACCCTCCTCTGCTCTCTGCCCAAAAACACGGACGGACCTTGCCACTTTTCGCTGCTGATGCGGTTACCGGACAAAGCGCGGGCAGGCAAAGCGAGGGCGGTTCACAAACGACTGAAAAGCTGCCAAGGTATGGTGCTCAGACTGCAGCGCTATGGTAGACTCACGGAACGGCAGCACATCATGTTAAATGAAAAAGAAAAGGAAATAAACAAAATTGAAGAAAAATTTACATACCGGACACGACGCGAAAAACACGGCGCGGTACGGTCGCGAATACCGGTGTCTTCTTCTGTATTCTTCGGCAAAGCCGCCTGAAATACACAAACAAACAATTGTTAGAACAATGAAGTTAATACGGATATACATGCAAACATAAAAGGCACAAAAGGCAAGTGGCCAACCACTAACACACCCTCCTCTGCTCTCTGCCCAAAAACACGGACGGACCTTGCCACTTTTCGCTGCTGATGCGGTTACCGGACAAAGCGCGGGCAGGCAAAGCGAGGGCGGTTCACAAACGACTGAAAAGCTGCCAAGGTATGGTGCTCAGACTGCAGCGCTATGGTAGACTCACGGAACGGCAGCACATCATGTTAAATGAAAAAGAAAAGGAAATAAACAAAATTGAAGAAAAATTTACATACCGGACACGACGCGAAAAACACGGCGCGGTACGGTCGCGAATACCGGTGTCTTCTTCTGTATTCTTCGGCAAAGCCGCCTGAAATACACAAACAAACAATTGTTAGAACAATGAAGTTAATACGGATATACATGCAAACATAAAAGGCACAAAAGGCAAGTGGCCAACCACTAACACACCCTCCTCTGCTCTCTGCCCAAAAACACGGACGGACCTTGCCACTTTTCGCTGCTGATGCGGTTACCGGACAAAGCGCGGGCAGGCAAAGCGAGGGCGGTTCACAAACGACTGAAAAGCTGCCAAGGTATGGTGCTCAGACTGCAGCGCTATGGTAGACTCACGGAACGGCAGCACATCATGTTAAATGAAAAAGAAAAGGAAATAAACAAAATTGAAGAAAAATTTACATACCGGACACGACGCGAAAAACACGGCGCGGTACGGTCGCGAATACCGGTGTCTTCTTCTGTATTCTTCGGCAAAGCCGCCTGAAATACACAAACAAACAATTGTTAGAACAATGAAGTTAATACGGATATACATGCAAACATAAAAGGCACAAAAGGCAAGTGGCCAACCACTAACACACCCTCCTCTGCTCTCTGCCCAAAAACACGGACGGACCTTGCCACTTTTCGCTGCTGATGCGGTTACCGGACAAAGCGCGGGCAGGCAAAGCGAGGGCGGTTCACAAACGACTGAAAAGCTGCCAAGGTATGGTGCTCAGACTGCAGCGCTATGGTAGACTCACGGAACGGCAGCACATCATGTTAAATGAAAAAGAAAAGGAAATAAACAAAATTGAAGAAAAATTTACATACCGGACACGACGCGAAAAACACGGCGCGGTACGGTCGCGAATACCGGTGTCTTCTTCTGTATTCTTCGGCAAAGCCGCCTGAAATACACAAACAAACAATTGTTAGAACAATGAAGTTAATACGGATATACATGCAAACATAAAAGGCACAAAAGGCAAGTGGCCAACCACTAACACACCCTCCTCTGCTCTCTGCCCAAAAACACGGACGGACCTTGCCACTTTTCGCTGCTGATGCGGTTACCGGACAAAGCGCGGGCAGGCAAAGCGAGGGCGGTTCACAAACGACTGAAAAGCTGCCAAGGTATGGTGCTCAGACTGCAGCGCTATGGTAGACTCACGGAACGGCAGCACATCATGTTAAATGAAAAAGAAAAGGAAATAAACAAAATTGAAGAAAAATTTACATACCGGACACGACGCGAAAAACACGGCGCGGTACGGTCGCGAATACCGGTGTCTTCTTCTGTATTCTTCGGCAAAGCCGCCTGAAATACACAAACAAACAATTGTTAGAACAATGAAGTTAATACGGATATACATGCAAACATAAAAGGCACAAAAGGCAAGTGGCCAACCACTAACACACCCTCCTCTGCTCTCTGCCCAAAAACACGGACGGACCTTGCCACTTTTCGCTGCTGATGCGGTTACCGGACAAAGCGCGGGCAGGCAAAGCGAGGGCGGTTCACAAACGACTGAAAAGCTGCCAAGGTATGGTGCTCAGACTGCAGCGCTATGGTAGACTCACGGAACGGCAGCACATCATGTTAAATGAAAAAGAAAAGGAAATAAACAAAATTGAAGAAAAATTTACATACCGGACACGACGCGAAAAACACGGCGCGGTACGGTCGCGAATACCGGTGTCTTCTTCTGTATTCTTCGGCAAAGCCGCCTGAAATACACAAACAAACAATTGTTAGAACAATGAAGTTAATACGGATATACATGCAAACATAAAAGGCACAAAAGGCAAGTGGCCAACCACTAACACACCCTCCTCTGCTCTCTGCCCAAAAACACGGACGGACCTTGCCACTTTTCGCTGCTGATGCGGTTACCGGACAAAGCGCGGGCAGGCAAAGCGAGGGCGGTTCACAAACGACTGAAAAGCTGCCAAGGTATGGTGCTCAGACTGCAGCGCTATGGTAGACTCACGGAACGGCAGCACATCATGTTAAATGAAAAAGAAAAGGAAATAAACAAAATTGAAGAAAAATTTACATACCGGACACGACGCGAAAAACACGGCGCGGTACGGTCGCGAATACCGGTGTCTTCTTCTGTATTCTTCGGCAAAGCCGCCTGAAATACACAAACAAACAATTGTTAGAACAAT